>OZ010575.1:77544402-77806902 GCA_963932145.1 Acanthosepion lycidas | reverse complement strand
TAGAGAGGGGATATACACATATATACACGCATGCTGAGAAAAGCACACAAAAATGGAAATAGATCTAAGAACACACAAGGGTCATTAGAAGTTAAGCATGCTGATAACTACTCCATCATTTCTTGAACCAATCTTAATTGTTTTATAATCCTTTATGCAGAACTTTTCACTGCCAGTTCAAGACGTTTGGATCATTAACACAAAAAAAGAGTGTCTCATATCGAGAATATTTAACACCAAAAAACAAAGGAAAAAATTAATTATTTTTAATAATATGTGGAAATCTCCACCCTTTGCCTGATGATGGTTGCAAGATTGGAAACTCATGTAGTAAAATTATGGAAAATAAAACAATATTTTTTTAAAAAAATCCACATTACAACCAAAAATGTTTGCGGTTTCTCTCTTTAATATACACACTTTTCTCTCATTGGAACTACTATGACCTCTTCCTCTTATATATATATATATATATATTCTACAGCAATTTTAACATAAATTACGCTGTTCATTTTACTATCTATTCAGAAATGTTTAATTTTCAATAGCATAACATATGTTATAATCCTTTAACTGAAGAAATTATGTTGCTTCTCTTCTCTCACTATGCAGGCAGTAATTTTGAAAAAGAAAATTGTCAGTGGCTAGTGACAAAACAAGATATAATTACTTAGATTCAGTTATTTTATTTGCTTAACTGATTTTTATTGTTTTTATTTTTTTTAAAGCATAAATCCAAACAGCTTATACAAAATAATCTTTCACAACTTATTTAAAAACAAAAAGTTTAATTTCTTACCAATGTGATGTTTGGTAAGTTTGTCAGATTTCTGGGAAATGGATTAGGTGGATAACTTTTAACATTCCCTTGAAATTAGAGCAGAGCTGTTTGATATCTGTTATTGAATACTCACTGCAAACCAGTATAAGGAGTAAATAATAAATAAAGAACTTAGCAGCTGTTATTTGACACATTTTCTTCTATTTACATTTCTTATTGTAAAAGTAATCAGCAAGCATGGTGAAGTAATGGATAGTGGCTCAGATTGAGGAATTGGAGAGCTGAGTTCAAATTCCAGTCGAATTACTTATGTGCTAATATCCTTGGGAAATGTATGAATCCTCTTCTCCTCTCCAGCTATGGGTAAATAGCAGGACAGACCGGGTTCTGTAGCCTTGGATGGCAACTGGTCTACTGCACAAAGAAATGGCAACCTACTGCAGGAAAAAATCTGCCGTGTCAGTCATGTATTGAAAGATACATGATTGCCTAAACGTGTGTATTACGCATGGCACATAACTGACTGAATCAATTTTGACAACTAATTCCCCATTATTTTTTTTTTTTTTTTTTTTTTTTTTTTTTTTTTTTTTTTAAGCCTTTTTTGTAAAATGTATGAAGAAATCATAAATACACATGTTTTTTCTAAAATTCTCTCAATGATTTTTCTTGATTTATAAAGAAATTTTTTCTTAAATGTTTAAAATATATGAAAAGATTTCATGGATAAATTAAAAATTGGTTTATTCAAATTTTAAAATTGTTTAAATTTTAACAACTTTAAATTTGAATAGCTCTTTATATAATTAGCATTATTTAACTTGATCCTTTAGCCCATGTTTTTAAATGAAAGTTAAAATTTAATGAAGTTAATATATTTTTAAATTTGTGATGTTTTATTAGACATGGGTTAATTTTGGTTGATTGTTGTATCAACACCTATTTGTCTTCAAATCTTAATTTTATTTTTTGTTTTAATATTTAATACATTAACATGAATTGAAAATAGTGTTAAGATTAATTGTCTAGAAGATTTATGACTATATGTTGAAAATATGTATTTATTTAAAAACATTAAACATATCTAAATTATTATAAAAATTATTTAAATGATTTTAAATAATAATCTTATATAATAGTTAAACTTTGCATTTTTCTAAAGATTAAATATGTTTGATTTATTAAAAGAAACAATAAACAAAAAAAAATTATAACTTAATTTACATTATTGGTAAGATTATAAAGGGATTAGCTGGAGAAAAGCCATTATTCATCTATGTCATTATAGCAATTTGTTTTTATAATACTAACTGTAAAATGGGTCAACCAAAAATTTAATTAATTTTGAGTAATATCTAGTTATTTCACTAGTGTTTTATACAAGTGTTTATATATATGAAATATAAAAAAATACTTCTTGATAACTCTGTTACATATGATTGCAGAAACCTGTGAAGAAAGTTATTTGCATTTTAGTTCTTAAAAACTACAGTAATTGTTATTCAAATGTGAGTAATTTGAATATCAGTCTTAGGTTGTAATGTATCACATTGACTCATTAGTATGATCACATGTACATATATATATAAAATGTGTGTGTGTGTATTCTGAAAGTAATGGTTTGTATTTATTTCTATGGAAACTACAGAAGATACAAGGAGCACTATAACACCATTGGATAGAAGTTTTTAACCACCAAACACTATTTTTCCATTGGATATGCTTTTCTGCTATTGAGGAACATAAGCCTGCAGATTTCACTTCAGCATCAGTGGAGGTGATCCACGTTTTTCACAGCAGTGATAAGTGTATCAGTGTCAGTAAAATGTTGTCCACACAGTCCACTTTTTGTTGACTTAAACAGTTTGAAGGTACTAAATTCAGACTGTATTATTGGTGTAGTAGGACGGTCTAGCAGCAAAAATTTGCAATATGATCCATGGTCTTCAAGCTGGTGTGAGATCTGGCATTATCATATTGCAAATAAAAGATTGCTTTCTTCTATGACTTGAACTTAGAAATTCAGGATTTCAGTTTAGTCAATGTCAAAATTGGTTTAAAGGAATCTAGTAAGATCATTTCTTTCCTACCTGAGAAGACAGTACACATCACTTTGTTTGGTGATGGCTGAGTCTATAATTCTTTTTTTTTTTTTTTTACTTATGCTACTCTATGGACTGTTGTTTTGATTCCAGTTCAATAGTGGTGACAATACATCTCTGCATTGGTGATGTATCCAGGAAATTGACAATTTCAGTCTTTCCAGTCCTGTGACAGACTTGCATTTGATGCTCTTTCTATGTTAGCATATGTGTGACATACCTGGCATACACTTTGAGGTATTCCAACATTATTTCCAATACATTCATCTCTGTATGCAGATTATGATATGCTGATTTACATCGATTAATTGATTAATTTGCTCTTCATTTTGTGAGTTGATAGCTGTGCAGGACTACTTGAAATGTGATTTGTCACATATATTGTCACAGCAAGTGTCAATAAATGCTGATAGGTGCAGTTTTTCCAGCATGGAGGAATTCCATGATACACCTGCTTCCTTTCATGTCAGATGCCATTTTGTCAAACTGCCATTGAGATGTTATTTCATGGCAAAAAAAAAAAAAAATAATTAAGGATTATTGGCAAGAAGGTTGAAGTTCTGCTGCTATACCAGCAACATCTGCCTCTGATATCATATATATATCAATATAATAAAATAAGAGTTTTGGAGTGACTTGTTTACTTGTTTTAACTTCTCATTTATTCTATATAAAGCATTTAGGTTTTAACAATGATTTTAGCTGATTTTTTCTTCAATCTTTCTTTTCAGTCATTAGAATTTGATTTGTTTTTGACATTTCATTTCCTCAATTAAGATGTAGTAATCCAACATAATCATGAGGCTTGGTTAGTTAAAGATCTTTTCAGCACTCCTTAGTAGTATCAAAAATAGTGAGATTGTCATCCAACTTATAGTTAATGTTTGTAGGAAGTACTAAGAGTTCCAAGTGCAATAGCTAAACATTTGAAAATTGCCTAGTACTGAATTGGTAGAAGTAATTTCATTTTCTAAGTGCTAGATTCAACATAGTTGATATTCTTTGGGTTTGATTTTTAAGGTGCATCTAGTTTCTCCTACAATTTTGTTATATTTTGCCTGTAGGAGACTGACATTGAAAAGCTTGTGTAGAGAAATTTTACTCTGATGATAAATATCTAGACATAGATCTTTTCTTGTTTAATTTATTTAATTTATTTTTTAAGATATTAGACACTGCTTTGGTATTTAACCAGATGTAAGCAACAAATTTTTCTTTATACAGGGTGGTTGTTATAGATCTATGTACTCTGATTTTCTGTAATGGGTGTCCTAACTCTACACTAGTGTAAATTGTTAGGTGATTTATGGAAATATTCATCTTTGTTCTTTTTCTACAAAACTGCATAGAATTCACAATCTAATAATATTTGTACATCTTTCTGATAAATCCAGATTGTCTTGCTAGCTCAGTTACGACTGAATAGTGTGTTCGATCCTCACTGGATAAACCATACTTTCGGCCTTGTGCCACAACTAAGCTATGCTTAGAAAATCACCATCCTGATAGATTCAGGTTATTATTCTTATGGATTTTTGGAAGTGGTTTTTAATCAGAAGCATATACTTCACATTACATGTATCTATATAAATAAAGCACAGTGTACGTGTGTCCATCTGTCTGTTTTTATTTTATTTATTTATTTTTTTTTTTATCTCAATGAACCTGAAGTAACGCAATTAGAAATTAAATAACTCATTTGAAGTTAAATTTAAATATCAAACACTGAAAGGTTTAAAAAACAACTCTTTATTAAGTTTATTATTTAAGTTTAATTTCACTTATCATTGCAATTGATATCCTCTAATTAAACAGTAATTAAAACTTAAGTGGGGCACAGTAAGTTGGTCATATGTTTTTTTTTTTTTTTTTTTTTTTTTTTTTTTTTCTCCCTAGCACGCATACTTGTATTTAAAATATTTATGTGAAGGGATCATAAAGAATGGTGATTTTTTTTTTAAAAGAAATGAAAAATTGTAGCAAAATAAATGTAAACAAACTATGGAGATCAGTTGTGTATACGAAGAAAGATTATGCTGGATTAAGGTGTCAAAGATGAAATAACTTTATTATTTCTAAATTCTTATAACTTTCATGTACATAGTATGCTGAAGGTATAATAACTGAAGGCCCACAAGCTCTCCGCAGGAGCTAGCCTAATGTCCACCAGAATGGAAGCTTCTAGGCTAGTAGCTAAGATAAAAATTCTGTTTTATTTTTAGAAATAGTGAAACTTCTTTTATATCATTACTCTTGGGGCAGAATATAAATAAATGTTTAGAAATATGATACACTTTATTTACCTTTTAAATATCACTGTTAAACATTTGATAATATATCAAAAATATCACCCACCACCTGAAATGCACAAAGCTTGTGGGGGGGAAAAAAAAAAAAAAAAAAAAAAATGTTTAAATTTACAAAACTTCAAATATGAATCGTGGCCTTTATGGAATAATTTATGGAACTGATTTTTGACTCTTAGTTACTTATATCTTATTTTTTTTGCCACATTCCACACATTTTTATTCAGGCTATCAATTATACAACAGTGAGTAGACAATGAATAAAGCTGCAATAAAAAAAAGCAATTAGAAATTAATAAATGAAAATAAAATGAATAAGTTTTATTTAATAAAAATACTATTGCTATTAATAATACTGGTGTAAAATAGAAACAAATATGATACTGATAAATATTGTAAAATGAATGGTTGAGTTTAAAATGTTAGATTTGTTCTACTGCAGCCTGTTAGGTTCTTCGAGCTTGCTGATTAGAGCAGCTGAACATTCAACAGGCTCGAGCAAAAAAAAAAACAAAAAACGTTTGAATCTTACTAAGAGCTTATCCTTTATTTCTGATCTGTGCTGTCTAGTCACTGCTGTAGATTGATGGCAATGAAAAAAAGATGAAAGTAAAAATAATTAATAATAATACTGTTTTTCATTTTAATAAAATAATAATATTGCAGCTATTTCATTTCTTTACTTTGATAAATTAATTTCTAATGTTTGAGGTATATATAATTATAAATATGGTTTACATAGGTACCTCCACGAAAATGTAAACAAACAGAGATAGCATGATGAAAAAGACGCCGAACTTGACGAAAACAATTTTTTATCGTCTAATGTTCATATTATTATTAAAGAGGAAAGATCAAAGTATTTTTGGGGTATTTTTTTACATTTTTTAATTGTTCCTAGCACGTCCGAAATTTTCGTTACAAATTTTGTTTTTTTTTTGTCACAAAAAAAAGGACAGATAATCATTTTCAATCATTTGATAAAAAGATGAAAATCTGACTTTGATATTCTTTTAAAAATCAATTATCATTTTTTCAAAACTGATTTTAATAAAATCAGAAATTATAATGTTTATTTAAAATATTTTGAACCAAGCTTAACTTAGCTTCTGCTCCGAAAAAATGTAATTTGAAAATAAAACAAAGCAGGTCATAACCTTTCGCCTCGTTGACAGCTGATGACAGCTATGATTCATGACGTTTAGATAACTTACGGGAGGATAATTCTTTCTACGGATGGAAGGAAGTGAAATTATTTAGATTTAAATGAACAAATTATTTACCTCGTTACTTTTAAGAAAAACTTTCAGCGCTCTAATTTTTCATTTTTTTTTTTTTTTTGTACTTAGCTTTCATCTTTACGTTTACGATGCTTTATGGAAAATATAAAGAAATTAAAAAATAAGACTGTTAAGAGTGAGATTAAATTTCATAAGAAAGAGGTATCTATTAATTTATACGTACCTTATGAATTTTTATCAGAAGTGTACATAAAATACTATAATTTTATGTACATTTATTAAATTTTACTGTGTTATTTGTATTGCCATTTATTTTGTTATTAATTTTGATATTTCATTTATGGAAAAATGACATAACTGAGATTAAAATCAAAATAAGATCATATAAATTAAAGTTTAGCAGTAGTTAAATTTCATAAGATGATACTGATACTTATAGGTACCCTTCTCAGTTGAAATTGAAAAATCAAATTAACTTCTCCATACATGTTTCGCAAAAGTAAAGGCCTTAAGAGCGGAGAACAATGCTGAACTCAAATAATGCAACTAAATTGTATCCTGGTTGATCTTCCGTACTTTATAATTACCGCTCTATTATAAGCATAAAAGTTACATTTTTTAATTACGTTGGCTAATCCGATTGGTCCAAATGATACAATTTTCAAAGCGCTAGACAATGGCGGTCTCATCTGGACAGAATTGAAAGTTCGGTGCTGCTATTTTTAAATACTTAATGTAAAAATCTATTATAATTAAAAGAAATAACAAATAATTGTATTAAAAATTCAATTTTCATTGAAAAAATTTTTTGCTTTCAGAAAATATTGTCCATATTCATAAAAACAAATAAAAGCATTTGAAATTAAATAATATATTTGTTTTATTGAGTTTTGTATGTTACAATTCAGAGCTGATTTTCAGGTACGTTGGCCACAATTAAAAAAAAAAAAAAATATATGATTTGCATTCTTCAAAGCCTTGTGCTTTTAACTATTGCAATCTGTAGGGGGCGGCGCGATCTAATTTCTAGAGTTTTTCATAAAATTAGTTATGGGGTGTTAATAAAAATGAAAAAAAAATATTTCTGCCATGACTTTTATAAAAAACAACATATTTATAATAATTTCGATCATCTGTGAATAGTTTCTGAAAGTTTCATTAACATCTGACAATTATTTTTAATTTTGCAAGATTTTCCAAATTAATGTGTGTAAATACAAAAAAACGCGCTAAAATTATCTGTTATTTACTACCCCTTGTTGCAACAAAGATAAACAAAGTTTTTAAATCAAAATTTAGAATATTCTAAAAAGATGGAAAAAATTTTGAAAAATAATTAAAAAAAAATTTGGTCTATCCTCTTCATAAAAACATAAGCATTTAGACGATAAAATTTTGTTTTCATAAAGTTTGGTGTCTTTTTCATCAGACTATGCTCTTTTTTTTCGCGATTTCGTAGAGGTACCTAGGTTTACATAAAAATATTAGGCCAGTCTGAAGAAAGTGATTTTATTTTATTTTATTTTTTTTTTAAGATTTCTAAAATAAAAATAGGCATAATTATATTCATAATTTATAGCAATAAATTTTATCTATTTTTTTATTTTCTGTTCATATTTGGCCTTATGTAACCTTTCATGGGGTCTTGTGGAATCAAATGTATTTTAAATTTTCGGTTATAAAATTTTTACTCAAATTTTCCTAAAAACACTGCAGGATGAAAAATACCTTGCTAGATTAATAAATCCATTTTTTTTGTTTTGTCAGGTTAAATTTAATTTAACAACTTGTAGACTACTTGAAGAAATAAAGTACCTTTCAATATAATTGAACTGAAGAAAACCATCTACTCTTAAAAAGTAGTGAAATTCTTTAAAAGTGACTTTATACTCAGCCATAAAACACGAGGTTAAAAAAAATGTACCAAAAATGTATTGTAATGTTTCCTTATACAATTAAATTTCCACTAGTTTACAAAAACCAAATTTTATACTTACTTTATTGTTGAAAGTTGATCAAATTTTGGATCTTCTCTTGTGTTCCCAACGACACACTGTTTTAGGAACACTGGCTGATTTATAAAATCATAGCTAATTTATCCACAATCTTCATAAAGTGTACAAACATACTATTGAACTGAGTGTGACTTAAATAAATGTTATGCAAAGTAACTTTGAACTTATTTTTCAATGCCAGAAAAATGTTAAAATCTTGAATAGGTATGGTACTTTGTACTACTGCAGTGTTGCAATGGTGGTTAGTAGCAAATGGCCGAGTCATTGACCTTATTACACAATGTTTTTTTATTATAATAACTGAAAAAATTTTAAAATTGTTTATCATGTGTCAGAAATGTAATTAAACTCTTAAGAAATGAGAAATATTTAAGAATGATTTGTTTATATTTGAAATATTTCTTATATGTAATTGTTGTTATAGAAAATTCTGTAAAAAAGCAGTTGAATATTAAAAAAAAAAAAAATAGTTAAGAAACATTAACCAAATTATCAAAAATTAAATGACAAAATTGCAATTAGTTTTCAGTTGTGAGAGAAAGACAAATATATATATATCAGTGTTATCTTTGAACACGCAAAAATTAAAATTGTTATTTGATAGTTTTACGCTCGATAAAACAATATATATTTACATTGTTTAAAAAAAAAAAAACAGGATGTCTACTGAAATGTGTATCAACTAAATATAACATTTAAAGTAATAAAAAATCTATATTTCTTCAAATTTCTAGTCTTTTTGCAGCTTTAATTTTAATAAATTTAATGATTTTAATGATTAGTTTTGTTTCTTTTTATAATGTTAAGAATTATTTTGTAAAGTGATTATTAAAAATGATCATTTGAATATTGTGAAACATTTTAAATCATTGATATTAAGTTTGTATAATACTTAATGTAGGAATCCTAAAATTTTCTTTCCGTTGATTTTTTGAGTTTTTCTTTTTTAATGCATCATTAGATTAAAAAGAATTCACATTTCCTCATTTTAACTTTTTTTTTTTTTTTTTCATTTATCTTGTCCATCATCTGTTAACGTTTTTTGTTTTTTTTTCCTCCGTATTTATTTAGTTTTTGCTTCCAAACTACTAAGTAACAGCGAATGATCTGTGAATCTATCATCTGCACATCCATCTCCAATAAAGAGGTCTTTGTCTGTCTGTCTTCATTCTGTATGTCTGTCTCTCATTGTGTTAGCACAGGACTTGAAATGTGTAATCTTCTTTTCAGGAAAGACAGATTTCACTAAGGATTATCCACATACAACAGTATGAATGAACTACCTCCCACCTTGTCCTACTACTACTCTTCCTATACAAGTGATTCTCAGTCTGCATGGACTGGCTTTTAGAAAAGCAACTGGACTCTCAACATTCCACTCTCTACTTCTACTTCAACTGTCTTCAATCTATTGGAACAAAACAAAACAAAAACAAACAAAAAAAAAAAAAAGGAAAAATTGGTAGTCAATCTTAAAGAATTCTTTATTCATTCTTAAAAACTTAAATTGATTTATTTATTTTTTTTTTTTTTTTAAGCTTGAAAACTTTTTCTTAAAAGATTTTTGTCTTTCACACTCTCTCTTTTTGTCTTTTCTAAATTTACCACAGGAAATATAAATTGAAAATATCAATTCCTGTCAGTACACTATGATTTTTATCTGATATCATTGGGTTGAATATAAAAGAACGTTTTGAAAAATTAATATTTTCATGGTAGTAGAAATAATTTAGCGAAATAAGGAATGTGGCACTAGTTTTTTAATCTTCATATTACTGAGTTCTCTTATTTTATTGTGTTGTATAACAGCTACTATGTTTAACATCTACTATATTTTTGCTGTTGGGATATGTATTAAATATTGTTTTTGAATATATCCTTCACTTCAATGATATTAGTGTTAGCTCTAAATTTGTGCCTGTTTCAATTCTAACATAGCCATTTATCCAATTTGTACACATTTCAACAGATAAAGGCTTTTTTTATAGTTTTATATAATGTGCTTGAATGGAATTGTAATCCTTTAACATTTTATCTGGAATGTAAAATAAAAGCCAATATTTTAAATGTGGTAAAATCTCAAATAGATTTTGGAAATGAAGTGAGATTCTCTGTGTTCATGATAAATGGATTCCTTCCATTTGATTGTATTAAAGCTAGATTAAATTTCTATGGCTTTTATTTGAAGGTCAACATCCTGATGTAAATATGTTAAAGGCAGCATCACTAGTGATAAGTGATTTTTGGAGTCTACTTCAGCTTTTAAGAAACTTGTCTGCAATAAAGAACAACCTTGTAACTATCCATTCTTGAGATTTGGCACTATTATTCATATTTAGATGTTTATGTTATCATTTTATATAGACTTGAAAAACATTCCAGCTTATTCACTGAAAGTTTGCATTTTATTTAGAAGACTTCAATTTAAATTATTGAAGACAAGAAGAATGAAAAAGAGCCAGGATTTATTTTATTGCTTCTATTGTTACTGATGAAAATTTATTCTATTTCATCCTTCTGCTTTGCTTTTACAAATTGTAATCCCATTTGCCATATATATTTGTATCATTTTAATATCCTGCATCGCAAATATATTTTCAATTGTTGACTCTCATAAGTTGAAAAACATTACATTTTCAGGGAATGTAGTGTGTGTATGTGTGTGTGTGTGTGCATGTGTGTGCATGTGTGCATAACAGCTTTTCTTTAAAATATCTTATTTCAATGATCTCAAAAATCAAGAATGAAAATATAATAAATGTCTGTTTTAATAGCAGTTAATCTTTAGTATTTAAATATTGCCTATTATTTCTATTTGGAGTGAGTGTGAACAATTATCTCTATGAAAAAGATTTTGAAATTTCTCTTGGCTTTGTATCCACAGCAATTGGAAATAAAAAAAAAGAAAAAAAAAATAGAACCAATGTGATCTCTTTAACATTGGCATTATGCTCGTCGTTGTCATTTTTCCTGACCTACTCTTTACTTTTCAATTGTTGATCATTTCTTAATTTCTATAATTCATTTGTTCACTTGGCTCAAGTAGCCTGCACTTCATTATTCACTGCTATGCAAAAGTAAATGCAACGTGTCACATGCTTGATATCATCAGCTGTGTTAAATTTGAGGCTTGTATATTTTTATCTGAAAACTTCAGTTGAGCCTCCTCTACAATCATGCTCTTACTCTCGTTGTGTACTGCTTCTTTTAGCAAGCTATTTAGGTAACCACTGCTATGAATGTCCTGCATGCATGTAGGCACTTTCATATTTTGTCTACACATACAAGTGCATATTTTGATACAACAATTTTTCATAACATTTCATTCCATTTAAAAATCAAATTGTAAAAGCATGTAAGAAGCAAAAAGAATTATTGAATATTAGAATATGTTATGGTTATAGTTTACCTACTCCCTTGTCTTCTAATGTTTTCATACTACCAAATTGGAATTTAAAAAAATTTGATAAAATCTGTCCTTCCTCAAAGATGATCTAAACTCTTAACATGTTTTCTTTTTTCTTGTCCTTGCCCCTGTCTATCTCTCATATCAACTCTTGAATCAGTTACATTGTCCATTTCAGCTAAGAGACAATTTGTATATGAATCTTGTTTTCTAATTCTGTTAGAATAAAAATTAGTTTGTATTGTATAATTATTTTTATTATTAGCATTGACTAAGAAAGTCATATAGTCAGTTTGAATATTAGGTGTAAGTAATTGTGTGGGAGGTTTTATATATTTATATTCATTTTTATCTGTAGATATCTCTTTTCTAAGTCGATATTGATCAAGTTGCTTGTTTCTGGAAATTTGTTTCTTTTTTTTTTTTTTTTTTTTTTTTTTTTTTTTTTGATAAAATCATTTCTTTCTCTCTCTCACTGACACTCACACACCTGACTTGAAACATTGAAACATAAACATTGTATTTATAAATAACTCTACACTTTAATAGATTTGAACTAAACTTGGCAAAAATGATCATTGGATTACTGTTAAATTATAGAATTAAAAAGTGTATTTGTGATAGTTGAAACTTAAATTTACACTGATCAAGTCAGCTTTGATTTTGTGTGTGTACAAACTGTCCATCAGATGATTTCACATTTGGCTTAAGTCTTTACAGCTTAAAAGTGATAAATGAGGAATAATAATCTCCTTAGTCCATTAACACAGATTCATATTGAAAATTCTTTAATAATAATAAGGCTATAATACATAAAACATTTGTGGGGGGGAAATGAAGATGTGTTTTGAAATTGAATTATTTCATTTTTTCATTTAAACAAATAAGCATTCTTTTTCTTTGTAGAATTTAAAAGTATTTTATGCATGGTATAAATTCAATTGTATTAAATCATGTATTGCAGCTTTTTAGCTATCATCGTTTTTATAAAATTTTACTACTGATCATTTTTTTCTTTATAGCAAATAGCTTCTTTTATATTATAAATTTCCAAAATGATTTGGTACTTTAATGTTAAAAAATCAGATCAAAAAGTGCTTGAAACTCTGTTCAAAGTAAATAACATTTACTGTATCTTTAAGGAATTAAAAATATGGCTTTATTTTATGCTGGAAAAATATTTGAACATTTTCGTTGTCTGTGATAATGAAGTTTTCCAAACTTCCTACTAGAAACTTTTTAGTTAGCTTTAAGTAAATTTTTGTTGGTGCATTTTAATATCTTAATAGATACTATGGAGCAAAAATTGTGAATGCATTGACTTTGATAGTGATGTCCTTATGCTTTTAACCTGTACTTCTTTTAAAGAATGTGTATAGTCAAATATGATATGTATTAATTAAAAGCAAATCTTAACTTTTTATGCATATCTTTTCGGTTACTCTACTTTTTTCTTTTACAAATCATACTGGTATTATAGAGAATGTTAAGCTGCTTCTTACACAACTCATTCAATTTTTCAGTTTAATTTTTCACAAAATCTACAAGATTCCAGTATATAGATACTTATATCAATATATTCAAAAGAATATATGAAGTATCTTCATAACAGAATAGATATTACTTTATGACAATGTATGAAAATCCTATATAAACTATGTAACAGAATTTTATAAAAGTAGAGTCTGAAAACTGGCCAAACACTCATTCCATTGATATATTTTTTTTCTTTTAATTGACTGAATGAAGAGTTTGAAAATATTTAAAGAACTTTTGATGCAGACTCGTATTGAAATCAGTTATTAAATAGTTTTAATAATGTAAGGATGTATTTGGTTTAACAAAAGACTATATAACAAGTTTTTATAAATATTCTGTTACAAATATTAAATTTAATGTTAGACAAAATACCTTTTTCTTTGTATTTAGTTTGATATTTAAACAATAGGCCTCTTTCAAATGTTATGAATTATTTGCCTGATGTATAAGAAAAATCTCTGCAGTTATTTTCATTTTGTCTTCTGTGATACAGGCTTGTGTTTATTGCCAAAAATTGAATTAGAATTAGTGATCCCACTGTAAAGAGAGCATGAAATAAAATATTTTTCATTGATATACAAAGGTCTTTTAATAATGTAGGGAAATTTACAGAAATTTTGTAGAAGACATACGTTTTGGTTATTTTAATAGCAATCTTAAGGATTACAAAATTGTAGAAAAAATAATTGTCAGATAATAGCTTGAAAAAATACATACAAGTCTTTAAAATCAAGATTTAAATTTTCCAGACTTAATTAGTTTGAAATTCTAATGACATCTATACAAGGGTGGACCATGGCATTGAGACATAGTTATTAACGGAATTTTAATAGTATATTTGATGTGATTAATAGATAAAGGAGATTATTCTGAAAAATAGATATTTGTGCAAAATGTGCTTTTTCATTATTAGGCTTATTGACTTACATATGTAAATTATGACTATACTTACTGGCATGGCTCAAGTAGTGTAGACAATGTTATTAATTTTCACTTTAATGTACACTTATAGATGACGATTTAGTCTATAATTTGATGCTTGTTTCTTAATTATATTATTTTTATTATAATATAATTTCCATGTTAAACTGAAATGAAGTTGTGACAAAATATATTTTAATGTTTTATGTATGAAAAAGTGAACAAAAATATAAACTTTTATTTTTCTTTTGAAAATTTAAACTGAAAATTTTGTAGAGAAGTTGAGATTTTTGTTTCTCTATGCTTTCATTTAGCTAAATTATTTAACAAAGAACAAACAAATATCAAACAAAATAGACTGAGTATTCCTAATGTTTCAGCATTATTTGAAAAATTATTGATATACTGTATCAGTCAGTTTTTTCTTTTATAATTATGATAGTGATTTGGGGATAAAAATTTCAACAATTTTTTTTCATCATCCTTATAATTTTTCATCATGAGTATCATCTTTTTCATCATGTTTCAATAATCTACTAATCATACTGTGAGACTGGATGATATTGATAATAATTCAATATGTGCAATGCATGGTGTTGTTTGCTTGCTGTAGACTCTGCTGACCAAAGTAGGTATATAAACACCAGTGTTGATTCTGAGCCTGATGCAGGCCAGACCAGCCCAGAACCAGTTATTCCAGTCACTGAAAATGGTTAGTATATTGATTCTATCTGTATACTGCTGCTTTTAATTGCTGTTGCTTCTTTTGCTTTTGTCTTCATTTTTCTTTTCCCTCTCAATCTGTTCATTGTCTTTATAATGACAGATAGCCTTATGAATGAAATAAAATGTGTATAATTGAAAATCTAACTAAACACTCTGACATTCATTTAGCACCATCCATTTATATATGATGGTGAAATACATGAGGTGACAGGTGGGTAGGAGAAATTTAACTTTATTATACTTTATAGTAAACAGATAGCATCTTAAAAATCCTTAGATTAAAATATTTTGAAATCTTAAATGTTTGTTAATTGTTATTAAGTGGAATAGAGAGCAATATACCAATATTAAAGAAATCTAGCAGGATAACATAAACAAACAACTGTTAATCATTTGACATATTATATAATTGTATCAGTAGTGTTATAAAGTCTGGAAAAAAAAGATTCCTTATCATAAACACACAGAATTACAATTTATTACCTAAAAATTTTACAATACTAAATGAGCTATTGAAACTTTGAATAACAACTTTATTAATGTTTGTCTTTTCCATGTCAAGATAAAAATACACTATTATTTTCTTTCTCTATTGGAAAGCATGTTTTTATCTTAACATTATTTTTAATTCTGCACAGAGAATTACAAACTATTTTTGAATGTGTAAATGTTGCACATCAAAATTCTTAGTTCATTTCTAATTTATATATATATATCTATATTTCTCATTTATATATTAAAGGCTAATTCATTTTTAAATAACATTTATTTACAGAAGACAATTGAAAAAGCATATTGTATTTAATTTGAATTAGAATTGAGTTTTTTTTTTATATGCATTAAAAAACTTGGTCAATAAACATTGATTGTGAGTCGGGTCAAAACACTGTTTCAATATTCTTATTTAATATTATTTATATTCTGACTAAAATCTGTTAGTCATTGTAACAAATGTAAAAATGTTTTTTCTAAAATATGGAATTTAAGTTTTTGTAATTTCATAAATTTGAGTATATTTGTAATAATTTTACTTTTAAAATATCCACCACTTGATAGACAATGGTCTTATTAAATCAATAATATATTTAAATTGAATTATCCCTTGTTGATCATTATAAGATATTGTCAAGCTTCTGTTAACTATAAGAATCAATTTAAAAACGTTTTTTTTCTCTTTTAAATTTATCAATGTTATTTAAATATTTCTCCATACAAGTGAAATTGGTTTTATTCTGGCTTGTTGAGGTAAGCATCAAGTGAAAGAGACTATTTCTTTGCTTGTTTTATAGCTTGAAAAAGATTTTTATCAGAGTTCAATATTAACCAAATATTTATTATTATTTAAATAGTTTAGATTAAAGCATTCTGATAAAATATTGATTTAAAACAGAATTCAAATTTTTTCTTTTTAATTTTTTAATTTAAAAATTTCAATGAAACTCAAATCTTTCTCACATTACTTTATATCTCTGTTTTCAATACTTTTTCTTTGTTAAACTGTTATACCAACTCTCATTACTTATCTCAATTTCCAAATATTTTCGCTTCTGCCCTTGAAATTTAAACAATGCTTGCATGTATCTGAGTGGCTTTAAATTCTAATTTATCATAAAATTACTGAGTGGCTTTAAATTCTAATACCCTTTTCTTCTCTCACTCCCCCCTCCCCAAATATTTGTCATAAATTAATAAATGAGGTGATTCTAAGCATTTCGTTGAATTTCTTTGCTTAACAAACTACTAACCTTTATTGATGTTTTTTTTCACTTAATAAAATAATTTAATTCATTAAAATATTTATTTTAGTTTTTTTTTTTTTTTTGCTTTCTTACAAATGGTACAAGTATTTTTCACATGCATTTGTATATCAATTTGGATTATTTATTTATTTATTTTTATTTTTTTTTGCATATTCATCATCTTATGAATAGCTTTCAACTTTAAAATTGTTTGTGCTGCAAAAAATATTTAAATGTTATGCAACCTGTTTCTTAAAAAAATTCATTCTTGATGTAATCATGGTAAATATGCAGGTCTTACACGCTAATAAGTTTAATTTCTGAGTATTCCATAAATTTGGCCTTCTGCTGAACTTGTCTACAGTCAATAAATATCTACAAAATAATATTTGCAAATTATTAATAATGCAATCATTTTATATTTCAAGAGTGTTTAAATTGATAATCTCTTTTGCTATTGATATTTCCTTAAAATAATTTGATTCCCCCTCCCCTTTTTCTATTATGATTAATCTTTTTTGATCTACATACAGCAACAGATTCTGTATTAAACAAATTAGCCCTAAAAATGGATTGACCAGAATGCTGGTATAGTGGAGAAACCAAAAAGAAAGATGAGATTAAATAGTCAAAATAACTAATGATTTATCTTAAAATCTGATAATAAAAAAAAAAAAAAAAAAAATGCAAGTATGTATTACTAAGAAAAAATTAAATGCTTTAGGTTTGGTAGAATTTATTGATAATATTTGACTCGTGCAGTTTTTCTACTTGTTACAATGAGGTAGTTTTATTTCATTAAAAATGTTTTTTGTTTACAAAAATATTTATCAAAACGATAGTGTGTTACACTGGAATAAGTATTTGGTACCATTTACATTTAAATTGAAGAATATTTATTTAACAAATTTGTCATTAATATTTTTTGTTTAGAATTTTGGGTCTACATTTTTTCCCTTTTAGTAACATTGAGTAACGTTTCAAGTATTGAAGAAAGAAAAAAACGATCATTAAACCTTGTTTTTCCTGTCTCACAGCAACTCTTCCACAAAATCAGACTTCTAAAGAAGATAATGACTCAATACCTACAGTGACTGTTACTCCAGTTAGCTCTGGTTGGTATTGCTAATGGTTGCAGCATGGTGTTTTATATGGGACTGATCATGTTAGGCTGTAGTAGTCACTAAACTCTTAGTCATTCTACTTTTTTTTTTCTTAGCTATTTGATTTGTTCTACTAATCTTACTCTAAATATTAGGTTGGTGCAAAAATAATATCGTTTTTTGATGTATTTTTGAACATCAAAAAACGATATTATTTTTGCACCAACCTAATATATTTTCTTGCTTTTTCATCTGAGAAAAATCTTTGACTGATTTTTTTTTTTTTTTTTTTTTTTTTTTTGAAGCTGTTTTTTTTCTTTTTCTTTTTTTAATATCAGGTTAGAAATTGAATCTGCATAAGCAATACAATTGGTGGAAAACAATCGGGTATTAGCCAGCAATTTCAAGCCATCTAGTTTCTAAAGATAGTTTATACAAAATCATTAGCATAAAGACAATGGAGTTGTTTCTGATTTCTATAAACTTTAATACAAATTCTTTTTCATTGTACCATATGGAATAAGTATATAGAGACTGAATAACTTATTGAAATGATAATTGATTTATTTTCAATTTATGGTGTGTTAATAATTTGTCAATGTCCTATTCAAAAACTTTAAGTGTGTCTATCTGTGTGTGTGTGTGTGAAAATATAAAATAATCCACTTATAGACAGGCTGAACTCAGTTTTATTCTTCAATATCATTTCCAGACCAATGTTTATGCTGTCTATATCAATAAATTCTCTATCTATATTTATTTTACTAACTAATGCTAAGCTATTCTTGGTCACTTTTCTCACCAATTAAACCATAGCTGAGAGTAGAAAATATGGATTCATGCCTTTCCCTAGAGAATAGAGTGAAGTAAGCATTAAATAGTAAAGTTAAAAACATTTAGTTATATTACTTTACCAATAAACATTAATTTGTCAAATATATAGGGTTATGTTAAAAATTTTTCCTGGCTGTGAAACATAAGCAATTTTGTTGCCAAGAGTAATACTCATTACTATTTGACATGCTAAAATAATTTTTAAAGGTTAAAGATATACACATGAGTAGGAAACATAGATTTATATCAAGTGTGTGTGTGTGTGTGTGTATATATATATATATATATATATATGATCGACTCTCCCGTCGAGATTCGACGTATGAGGGTCAAGCAGATCAGTTTTCAGGAAACTGACGGCCCGACACCGGCACATGAGATTTGATTATAGTGGTGAAGGCCTCGTGCAGGACCATCCACACTTGTTGGAGGGACGAATACAGAGACCTGGTGCACCGAATGCCACAAGGTTCCCAAATGACCCTCCGCAGGTTTTGAATTCAGAGTTGTCCTTCTTCTAGACCAGTTGCCATCCAAGGCTATAGAACCCAGTCTGTCCTGCTATTTTACCCATAGCTGGAGGGAGAAGAGGATTCATACCTTTCCCAAGGGTATTAGCACGTAGGTGAATGTAATGGATTCGACTGTAATTCGAACTCGGCTCTCCGATTCCTTAACCCAAGCCGATATCCATTACTCCACCGTGCCTCCTAAAAAAAATAAAATATATATATATATTTTTTTTTTTTTTAAATAATTTTTTTACTATTGAAACCTAGAAGCTCTCTGAGCATTAGCAGAAAAAAAAATGAAACTTTTTTCTACTTATGCTAAATCACCTTTAAAAGAAGATCAGATACAAGTGATTTGAATTGTTTCTGAGAGACACTGATCATAACCTTGATCTTCAGTTGGTGAGGTGTTATTCTCCCAAGTATGTATAAAATTAAAATATTGAGTTAAAGGTGACCTATTTAATTAAAAAAAATAGAAGTAATTAGAAGCATAGCTTAGTAATTGAACTTCATCACCATAAAAACAACATAAAGAAGGAAAACTAGCATTTCAAGATGTGTATCTTTTATTTTATTGAAATGAAAGAAAAAAGTTTTCACTTCCTGGTAATTATTTCTATTTAGTTTTTGCATTTTAGTATCCCAGGAAGATGTGCAGGTGGTGCAATGGAAAGCGTCTCTGAATGAGAAATCACAGAGCCAAATTAAAATTCCAGTCGAGTTTGTTACATTCTCTTACACATAAATACCATTGGGGAAAGGTATCTTTCTCTTCCCGGCTATGGGTTAAATAGTAGAGCAGACTGGGCTCTTCAGCCTTGGTTGGCAACCAGTCTCAGAGAATGACAACTCTGAGTTCAAAAACTATATGTAGCCCTAGCAAAGCACATACTATATGCTGCTAATGTATGAATTCACGATGATTATGATCTTGACTAGTTGGCTTTAGTGAAGCTTTAAAAGTAGTATTTAGTTGTATTTTTTTTTTTTTTTTTTTTTTAACTATTAAAGGACTTAATTTTGTCCCAGTTGTTAATGCTAGAATAGAAGAAAATATCCCCACTTAACAAAAAAACAAACTCTAGTTTAATAAAGTAAACTATATATTATGTGTGTTTTGTTAGTCATCCAACAAGGTCTATTTATTTTTTCTACTGTATTTTATTCAAAAAATAAAATAAAAACGAACAGATCTTGTTGGTTGAATTTGAATTTAAAAATGTGTAACATTTCATTAAACAATCCAACTTCTATTTTCCATTTTTTTTTTTTTTTTTTTTTGTTTTTTTGTGTGTGTATGTGTTTATAAGTAAGAATATGAATAAATATTTTGTATTAATTATTATTAACAAACTAGCTTATAACAAAAAAAAAATATTAAAGAATGCAAATTAGTCTAAAATGATATTTTATCAAAACATTGTTTCAAATTAATTATTTAGAAACCAGCTTAAGCTAAACTATTTAGGCTATAATTGTTACTAAATTGATTTCAATCTTAGACTTTGAAAATATTTCATATTGTCTTTCTAGGTCATTTTTTTTTTCTGTTTTAGCTTTGAAATTTTTGAATACAATGATTTAAGAATTATAAATATATTATTTTTCCATTTTAATAAATATCATTCCTTCATTTATGTAACTAAAGATCATTTTTCTGGTTTAAAAATAAGGATATTTAAGACTACAGAAATTTGAAAAGTTGTTGGTCTCCATTTTATAGGAAACGTAAGTTTCTAACTTTGGATATATTTTTTTTTCTAATGCAAATGTTTTTTCTTTTTGGAAACTTATTTTTTCTTTGAAAGAATTCTACAAATATAATTCTTTCAATAATAAAAATACTTTAAAGAAAGTTACTTTATTCCACGTTTATTTATATTGCTTGATTTTAGACATTTTTTGACTGGAATTTTTTTTTTTTAAGTAGTTGTAGCTGCTATTTTTATTTGTGTAACTAATTTTGCTTTTGAGAAAAATAGCATGAAAATTATTACAACTTTCGAGAAAAATCATCAAATGACATTTGTATGTTTATTATTGTTTTATATTTATTTTAACATTTTTGTTTACTTTTATTTTTTTTGTAAAGTGAGGTCAAAATTATCTTTTTAAAATTCTCAAAATTCTTAATTTAGTTTCAGGATTAATTACAATGTCATTAAAAATAATTCATTGTTACTATATTTTCATTGCTAAAATTAATACTAAGAATTTGGTTATTATGCTACCTAATTAATTGTATTGACTGCAGTTTTGTGGATTTTTATAGCATTTAAGTCTGAACAAGATTTTTATAGCATTTAAGTCTGAACAAGATTTTTATAGCATTTAAGTCTGAACAAGATTTTTCTTTGATATATTACTTGATTAGGAAGAATGAGTTAATGCTTAAGTTGTCTCATTAATAACTGATTAATTAATGCAATACTTTAGTGCATATCATGATTTTAATGATATTAATTAATTTTTAAACAATAAAATTAATTTGTGAATTTTAACATTTATAAATCCTCAATCAATTTTTAATCTGTTTTCAATAATTATTTGATTACATGATTTATAGCATGAAGAACTGGAGGCATGTTGATAGTTAGATTCAAAAAAGAGGATATGAACCACTTTTATTTTATTTGACAGTAATTTTCAATGTCTCCACTTCATGTTATAGATAAGACTTGTTTTTGTATCTACCATTGCCTCTTCTATTTAGAGTTATTTTTTATTTTTTTTTATTTTAAATCATTTTGGTTTGGAATTTCTCAGATATTGCCTGTATTATGAGCTTCATCTACTAAATAAAAAAAATTGAATCTTTTGTTGTTTATTTTTAATATAACTTCAATTTGATTTCATGAAGTTTTTCATTATTTATATATTATATAAAGATGATGTAGGTTTCTCTGTAACATACAATTTAAGCAGTTCGTGTCTTTAAAAGCAAAATGAAGAAATGTAGTAGAGGGAGGAAAAATTTTTTAAAGTCTTAATCTTTCTCAGCTGAATTGGTGTAGCTGATAGTTTTCTGTTTATAGAATTATATTCCAGTTCTTTTGTTTTAATCCGATAGACAAATGAAAGACGTGTCGTCATCATTATTATTGTTAGTATGGGAGTGAATCTGTTGCTATTTTATATATATTTTTTTTTTTTTTTTTTTTTTTGCGCACATATTCAAAGCTGTTTGTTAATTTATATGATAAAATTAAGGAAGAATAAATTTTACATGAAAAAGAAGGCAGATGGAATTAAGGGAAACACTGGTTATTAGATACACCAGAATATTATTTTTTTTTCCAGTTATTGTGAAAAAGATTTTTTGTTTTATATAATGTTGAATTTTCTATTGCAGCGCATCAAACATTAAAAAAATGTTTATTATTGACAAAAATGTTTAATATACATGCAAAAAAAAGTTTTAAACCTTATCAGTTCTGTACATATTGATTTCAATCTATCAGTTCTCATTTCTCTTTATCAAATATTTTCAGAAAGTTTAAGTTAGTGAGAAAAATAAATTTCTGCTACCTGTTTTATATTTAAAACTTTATTGGTTCTGTTTTTTTTTTTTTTTTTTTTTTTTTTTTTTCAGTTAATTTTAGGTTCATTTTTATCCTTTTTCTTGTAGGTGTTTCTATCTTTCTAAAATGATTTGCAAGAAATTGTCACTTGTGATGTTACTACTTATGTATCTTGAAAATAAGAAAATCTTTTGGGAGCTAGTTAAGTTTTTGATTATTAAGCTCAAATAATACTTTTTAAACTCATTTTGTACAGATGAGTAGAAGTAGCAAACTCACTTGGGATCAAAATATGATTTCTGAATGTTTTGTAGAATTTGGTTTCAAATGAAAGATTTTCTAACTTCTGAAACAATTACTAATGTATATGATATAAAGTTGTAACGCCTACAAACATTATGGATTTTCTTACTTGAAAGGTTTATATTTAATACTTTGGCTAGTACTAGAAATGAAATAAAAGTAGTATAAACATTTATTTCAATTCTTTTTAACATCATTTTATTCCTAATCTAAAACTCAGCAGAAATAAAATGATTTTTCCTATTTTCCTGAAAAGTATGGCTTATTCTACCCATTTTATAGTAGGTGAGCCAAAAGTAGAACTGTTTGAAGTGAGACAAAAAAAAATTTGAATTATAAGTAATTATCCCTTTTAGAGAGAAATTGAAGTGGCTTGAATAAACATGGGAACTGAATGACTTTCCAAATATAAAATGAGTAAACAATAAATCCGACTCGGAGCAACAGCTATTTATTTTACTAACAGAACCATATGAAATATTCATTACTATGTTTATTTATATTCTAGAGGAACATTGAGATTTGCAATGAAATTAGTGCACTCGTGCCATGTTTTGAAGTTCTCAATATTTTTATCTATTGTTGAATTGTTTTGTATTGAAATTCTATTGCATGTTTAGCTTTTCTCTCTCCTGTCATTCACAATTTTTCTTATTTAATGTTGTTACCAAAATAATGCATGTTAATATTGCTTATGTGTTGCACATATTATACACGTTTTTATTTGCATGTTTATCAGTTTCTGAAAACCTATCACCAGCCTCCTCTCTTCAGAGAGCCGAATCTGAGAGACAACCTCGCCCACCTGAATGTAAGTCAGAGATTATGCTGCAGTTGTTTAGAGGAAAAGCAAAAATAGTATTTAAAAATCATTTTATTACTTTATTCTCTATAAAATATATTTTATAGTGAAAACAAGATAATGCTGTATTTGCCAAGATATTTTTGTAATTAATTTGAAGCAAAAGCTAGTTTTTTGCTATAGAATTCTTTTTGACTCATTTTAAACTACCATTAAAATTTTAAAGTACCAGAATATAATCTGTTTTGAGTTGTCTTTATAATAAATATTGACATGAAGTTCTTAAAGAACTAGGATTAAGCAATCGATTAAAAAAAAGTAATAATGTAATACATTATACTATGATTTATACAAATTTAAATTTGTATATATTTAAAATAGATGTTCTTATGAGCTAAATCAAATTTTTAGTAAAAATAACACCAGTGGTCTGGACACTTTTTTTCTCTCTGTAAACTTAAGAAATAACTTGTTTTAATTTTAGATAGTAGTCATGGTTTCATTATTTTTAAAATACCAAAATATAAGTATTGTTAATTTTCAATTTATCAAAACTAATAAAACTGAATGAAGAGAATTAAAAAAAAAATTACTTTGATGTTGATGATCATAGCTTTCTACAACATGCATTCTTTTAATATCTACAAATTGCAATGAATGGTAGTCCAGTAATTTCTTATTGCTTTCTTCACAGATTTTTGAATTCAAAGTTGTCAAGAGCTCTATTAGAGCTAGAGAGCCCAGTATATTTTTCTTATAAAACTCTTAAGAAAGCTAGTGGAGATGTCAATATATGAAAAACATTAGAAATAACAGGAAACCATAAATAACTAGGGAAAATGTAGGTGGCTAAGCATGAATTATAATTGACATGACTTAATAGACTATTAAAATGGTTAAGATTATTATAGTAAGATAATGTACAAAATATTTGTATATTACTTTGTGAAAAATATCTGAAAGATTTTTATTTTTAATAGTTTTCATGAATAGTTTTCATGTATTTAGAATTTAGCTGAAATGGTTAAAGTTTAAAATTCTGATCTTTATTTTTCCTTTAAATTATACTTTATAAAAGAATATCAAATGATAGTAATTTTATTTCAACAAGAATTATTTATTGTTTTGAGTTCCTGTTTATGTAATTAGAAAAAAGTAACATCAAATGTGTGGAATCATGAAAATTGATGGTAAAATTAATCTAATAATTAAAATTTGTACTTGGAAGCAATATTTTCCTCATTAACTTGATTCATATTTCAATTAAAATTAACAATGTGTTGATTATTCAGTAAGGTTGTATTTTTTTCACATTTTTTCTGTTCTGTCATCTTTGATGTAATGATGTAATTTTAAAGAGGAAATTCAGTTTAATACATATGCAGTATACGTGTATGAAGTGTTTGCCAACTTTTGTGTACATGATTACTTTATAAGGATTCACTCTGTTCAGTGAAAGATGAACATTATTGGGTAGGTGAGTTGGAAATTAGTTATAATAGTCAAAAATGTAGTGGTAATGTAGTGTTTATATTATTAAAGCTTTGTTTTCAAAAACTTAGAATATAATCATTATGACCATAAATCAACATTTGAAAATGGCTCATCTTAGAAGGTCTTATTTTATGCAAATTGGCACAAGAAAATTGAAGAACAGGTCTACTGTTGTAACATTTTTAAGTGTTGCTAAATAAATAAATAAATCAGTCTTAAAAATAAATAACATTCCAAGTATAGCATTGGTGTATATGGAATAAATTCCAATAACCAAAAATACTATTCTTAAGAGTGCTCACTACAGAGTAGAGCAAACATAACAAAAATTACTACAAAAATAGTCATTTTGTTTCAACACTGCTGGTGTTTTATCCAGTGATGGTGTTGAATGTAGAACACCAGAAGTGTTGAAATGAAATGGCTATACATTTTTAATTTTAATATATATTTCTAATTATATGTATATTTTTCTATCCATGAAGATAATGGAATATTATTTTTTATCTGATATCTTTGACTGATTACTTATTTTTTTACTGCTTCACTTGAATGTTAAAATTTTCAGATAAGTTTAAGATAATTATTTATATTAACCATTGTTAATTTTTAAAACTGAAAATTTAAAAAGTGTACCTTTGACATTATTTGGCCACCTGAAAATTTATTTTAGAGACTGACTTGATTAAGCCATTGTAGAAATACAATTGTATTTAAAAAAATTACTGAAGTACAATAGGTTAAGTTTTGTAGCAATGATTTAATTCTGAGAATGGTTTTTCTCATTTCATCAATGCGAATAAACTTTCCACATATCAATTGAAACCCTTAAGGGTTAACGCAAGATAAAATGAAAGAGATTGCATATTTTATTTTTAAGCAAAATCAAGGAAATATTTTTCTTAGAAAAATAGACATGTTACTTTGATTATTTATTTTAATTTTCTGATAATCTTAAATGTAGATCAAAGAAAAGTTATTTAATCATGGTGGTTTTAAATTATTTTTACTAGGTTAGTACTAGATCATTGGAAAAAATGATTAATTCAGAATTCTGGAATTATTGTTCTACCTACCCAAGCAGAATATCCCATTTCTCTCCCTGTATAAAGCTGTGCATCTTTCATTTATGCATGCCTCTTCACTTCCTCTTTTCCTTTTCTCACTAAAGCTATTTTTTTTCTTTCTGATGCTGCCTTTGCTTGATGCATGTTTTCTTTGCTGTTTTGTTTGTGTAGTGATCCATGAACTGCAGAGACGCAACTTGGAACGGTCAAAGTCTGACCGGCGACCTGGTAAGGCAAACAAAAACAAACAAGCTATACTTTGCAATGTCTATCAGCACTGACAAAAAATTGCTTATTCTTGGCTGTGGTTTTCATTTTTTTTTTTTTTTTTTTTTTTTTTTAAATAAAACAAAACCATTTATAAAAATGGTTTTTTTATTCTCATTTTGAAGTATTTTGTTTGGTTTATAAAATTCTGTTGTTGTCTCTGGAATTTTCTTTTCTTTTTTACTGTGCTTTTGAGCTTAAAGCTAATATATATCAGCAACTTTTGAACTTAAGGCTAATATATTGGTGACTTATGAACCTGAGTTAATATTATGTTAAGCTATAATTTCTTTTTTTGTTTATCAACTTTATTTTTCAAAGTATTACAATTAGTTCCCAAAAACTGAAATTATTAAAGATTCTAATAATATCAACATAGCAATTATAAAAACCCATGAAATATCTTTCCTGAGTATTTTAGTTATCTTTTATAATTGTTCCTAAAATAAAATGATTCAAACAGATTTCTTTAAAAAAAAATTAAAAAAAAACTGTATAGAATTCTAAAGACAAGAAAATTGTTTTAATTTATGTGCAAGGTGATCAAACAGTTTGGATAAATATGTCCAGTATTCACTTGTTTATAATCTGCTTCAAATCTTAGCAAATCTGTATTATTTTTAATCTATGGAAAGAACATAGAAATTTCTATTAATTGGTTTAAATATTCAATAGAAATAGAGATTTATTTATCTTTCTGATGGATGATATTAAGAAGGTAAGTTATAATATTTCAGTATCTGAATAGCTGGCAAAAAAACTTACAGGCTTTACTCTTTTAAATCTTTTACTTGTTATACAATTTATTAGATGTCCAGTCATGATTTTTGGTTGCTTGATTATTTCTTTAATCTCTGAAATTATTTATTGAATTTTCTCTGTTTTTTCTTTTGGTCAAAAATAAACTTTGGTTCATCACTGCTACTTTGTGGTATCTTTCCCTTACTTGGTGTTTTGAGGTTTGTTATGAGTTTGTAGATATATTAAGAAACCAAAATAAAATCCTAAAAGTGTCTACTGATTGGGTGCATGTATTTACACTTCTCCTCTCCCCTCTCCACATTTGCAAATCTTTCCTGCCTTGCTCTTAACAATCATTGATTCAGATTCTGAAATGCAGATTGGTGAAAAAGGTAACTTGCACTTTCTTTTGTTCTGATATTTTTTTCCTTTATTGCTCTGCAGCATTATCTACGATTTAGGGTATATTAGTAATCACAAACTCTTACATTCAGCTGAATTTAAAAAAAACAACATTTTTTAGACACACACACACACTATCAGATTTTTTTATGCAAGTCACTATTTTCACAATAAAATTGATATTAACTGAATGATGCTGGCAAAATTATGTAAGTTCCAGTTTATAATATCTATTATCTATCCTTATTAAAATAACTTTGTTTTCTGGAGATATCAGATTTTATTATGCAAAGTGTAGTATAAATTTTTATTTATAAATATATTCAAAAGATATAGCCCATGAAAACATTTATTTAACACAATATCCTTTAGACCTGAATAAATTGTTTATTTGCTTATGACCCTGTTAAGTTTTTTTTCAAATCTTTTTTGTGACATTTTTAAAGAATTTTTTTTGTTCTCATCTTATCATTTTTTTCAATTTCTTATTTGATTATTCTATTCAACTTTTTTTTTTTCAATTTCCAATATTGTATTTTCATCACTAAGCAGCTTACAATATCTTTGTTGTTTTTTTTTTGTTTTTTTTTAAGGTTATATATATATATATATATATATATATAAATGAGGTTAAAATTTAGGTGTTGAGCATCTCTTATGTTTAATATTTTAATTAGTTTACTGTAGCCGTCATTTGTTTTACTTCTTTTTTTTTTATATATGGGATTGAATCCATCAATAAAAGTTATGTCTGAAGATCGTTTCTGAACAAAACGTGTCAATACAGTTTTCTATTTTACTATCTACTTACCCAAATAAGATAATGTAAATATTTCTAATAAAAACATAATTTGAAATACATTATGATATATTTATCATATAAGTTTATACTGAGTTTTGAAAACATCAATTAGTTAATACCAATTTTATTATAAAAACTTTGATTTGCATAATAAAATTTGATATAGTGTACACTTCTCACTTTGACATGTACAGTTGTTTTAAGACAATAGCTTTTATTCTTATCACATATTGCAGGTTGTAATGTTTTGTATCATCAGTGTGTGTATGTATTTTTATGGTTTAAATATGAAGAGGAAACTGAAATTTTTCTCTTAAAAATTTCATTTTGAAGGATTTTTTACATTTTGAAAAAAAGGTTTTTATTTTTCACTTGATAAAATGTCATTCAGAAAAATGTTTTTTTATTAGTTAATTGTTTAATAAGTTTGAATCTGAGTTTCTACTTATCTAGAAATAATCTTTTATAAATAGATACAACCAGATAGATAAATAGATAGAACCAGTTAAATATCTTTGTAATGGTTTCAAAGACCGTTTAAAGAAAATTTTCAGTTACTGTAAAGCAGCACAAATCAATATATTTCTTTGAAATTCTTACAATACTAAAATCTCTTACAAACTATATTTAGTTATAAATATTGAAAAATTAAACAAAAGATTAATGTAATTTTATTTGACAAGATGTTGGCAAAACACTTATACATATGAACAAGTTGATATATGAGTGAATATATCTTTACTTATCTTAATCTCTGATTAACCATTATATATTAGAATTTGCCATTCAAAAACCTTAAACAGTGTGCATTTATGTTTATGGTGTCTGAATAGAAAATTGTCAAAAGGTGAATTATTTTTAGAATGAAGAAAAATCTTTGCTTTCCATTCTTTTAAGTTTGGGCATATTTTTTTTCTTTTTTGCTAAATTCTACTAAGATATGTAATTTGTAAAGTATACACTTTATTCAAATTAAAAAAAACCCATTTTAATTAAAATCTTTTTTAAAATTTTAATATAAAATTTTGTGTGTAATTAATAAAAGACCATGTGTGCTACTTTAATCTGTTGAAGTTGGTCTAACTTTTGGAAAGAAAATCTCTTGAAATGAGCAGTCAATCCTGTGTAGTAAGGATTTGTAGAATAGTATATATGAGTAGATGCTAAAACAAAAAAAGAACATTTCCCAAAATCTTATCAAATGTACAAACACCAAATCTTTGTTTCTTTTCAGCACCCACTTATATTTTTTATAAAGTTATTTCACTACAATGTTGTCTTGAATGTCATTTACGACCATCTGAATGAAAACCATTAAACTTATGCAAGTAGCTTGAAATTTATTTTAGTATTATTGACTTGATAAATACTCTGCATCTGTTCATAAAGATTTTTCTCTTAAGAATAGAAAACTGTCATAATAAAGTATCTAGAAGAGGTATCTAGAAGATTTTATTTGCTTAAATTCGAATTTTACCAAATTTTTAACCAGCAAATTAGGTAACAGCTCTATCACTCTTAGGTATAATTAAAATTAAAAAAACAAAACTTTTTTGTTTCTGTAATGTTATTCTGATTTTCTATTGTTTGACATTGAAGGGCATTCTTATCTCATCATAGAAAATTTTAATGTTTATTAAAAACATTAAAACTTTCTATAGGGTGTTCAAAGATTTTTTGAATGTTTGTCTGACTTGATCCACAGTTTATTTTAGTAGACTGAAGTTGATTTAGTTCATTCTTTCCTATTTTCAAATTTGTTTTTAAATAGGCGAGAAGGGTGATGATGAAAAGCCTGGATCTCCTGCCAAGTCGGACACTTTGCGGTCAACAGACAGTGCCAGTGGAGGTGAAACTTTGGACGACAGGAGCAGCAAGGAGGTAAAAGTCTCAACTGTCTCTTCATTGAAAAATTCTTAAACATACACCCAACTATTTTGGGATATATTCCTCTTTGTTTTATAGAAGAAAATTTAAATTTAAAAATAGGACAACTGTTTTATTATTTATATTTTTAATACATTAAAAAATATAAATAATAAAACAAATGTCCTATTTGTAAAAAAATGATTAAGTTGCAAATTTTTTTTTTTCAATTGCAATCTTTGGCAAAATGAATATAGATATTCTTGAAAGGAACTTGTAGTAAAGTAAGTTTTCAACTTAAAACTGTTCTTTGGTATGGTTAGTATTGGTTAATTTTGCTCCCCCCCCTCCCAATCTCCTGTTTGATATTTTTTGTTTTTCACTGTGAATCAAAAACAGAATGTTTTCCTTATGATTAAATAGGAAGTCCAACATGGAAACTGATGCCAAAGCAACTAACATTAACCAAGCTAGTGAAAATATTTTTCATTAATTAAATTAAATATTTTGAGTATGTTGGTTATCTTCTATGTTTTAAAATGATTTATTCTAAGTAAGGTCTTGATTAATTTCAGTTAATCTACTTGATTATGGAGATTTGTTCAGTAAGAAGTCTTTAGCATGAAGCTTAACAAAGCACTTGTTCATTCCTTTTAACCTTTACAAAACTGTTCAAATCTTTAAGTTGAATGTTTTCTTAAACAAAAAGATGCTATATGCTATGAATATTGCATATGTTTCGAATGTCTATTTTGGGTCTCAAAAACTAGGAACTCATATATGTGGTCCATTGTTAAAGATGCTAGAAAAATGTCTGGCTCATTCTAATCCTCCAAGAAGTACCCGAATCCTTCTGCCATGTTTTATCTATACAATCAGTTTGATAAGGTCAAATTGGCAGCTGATCGAAAAAAAAATGAATTCAATCTGCTGTTAACTGAGGCAAGGCATGGCTTGTTAATTTTAATGCCTCCAAAACGAAACTTCTCTCTATTAATCATCTGAGAGACTTGAATCAATTGTTAGGTCTGCTGTACAGAGAAAGAAAGTTCTGTGTCATGCTAGACAATTCTTCTCTCCAGAATCTATCATACATATTTATAAGTCTACCATTCGGCTATGATTTGAATATTACTGCCACACGTGGTCCAGTGCTCCTGCTATATATTTAAAGATTCTTGATAAAATCCAAAGAATCTGCAATATTATTGTTCCTGACCTGGCATCTCAGGTTCACTCACTTTCCTACCACTGTAGTGTAGCTGCCCTGTGACTTTTCTATAAATACTTTCATGGAAGAAACACAAGGAAGACCCGATAAGGTCAAGCCATCCTGATGAACCCAAAGAAGCTGCAAGATGCTTTGTCAATTGAAAGTAATAAAATAAGCACATCACATCTCCCCTCTCACTTATAACCATCTGTTACTATAAAATAAAACGTTTTAACCACTAAAGCTAAATTTGTAATATAATGACACTAAATAGAAGCTTTATTTGACTCTCATCTATTAAAGATTTTTAGACATTCATATTATTTTTTGCTACTGCATATATAGATTCTCATTTGCATTTATTTGAAATGGGTATTTTATGTCTACATGTGTAACTGTTTTGTATTTTAGGGCTCTCCTACTAAGGAACATCCATCACCAACCAAGGATAAGAAGAAGAAAAAGAAATTCCGTATGCCATCCTTCTCTAAAAAGAAGAAGGAAGCCAAGGAAAGCAAGGAGTAGAACTCGATGTTGTTTCTGTTGTTGTTGTTGTCGTAGGTATCAGCAGCCAGCTGGAGGTTTATGTGTGCCCCAGACACAAGTGGTACCTCTGCAGGCTTTCAGTAAGTAACTGGAGAGAGACAAATTGCCATCAAATAGATTATCACTTCACAGCCTGGACATACAATATCAGTATCGATAATAATGATCATTAATATAACTACAATAACGATTCTAATAACCCTTAGATATCGGTGATACCAACATCTCAACAACATCATCAGCTTTTGAATGGATTAAGCTTTTTTTGTACGTTTAAGACAAAAATCTAAGCAAAATTACCTTTTTTTTTTTTTTTTTTATTTTGCTTTAATTTCATGTCCGGGTTTATATACTACATATAAATGTTTTTCCTTTCTTCTCTTACTTTATTTTTTTATGCTTGCTATGTATGGTATTTTTTAAAAAAGAAAAAGTGGAAAAAAATACTGTCTTTTGAACCTGAAGTGATAACAAATAAAATGTGATTCATAAAGAAAGAATATAATATTCTTTAGAGTTCTGAATTGAGCTTCTGTAACTAAGAAAAAAATTAACTGATGAAGAAGAGAAGAAAAAAAAAAGGAGCATTTTTACTTTACTCTAGATATTTTACTAAAATTTAAGTGAATCAAATATTTGGGATTGCAGAAAATATTTAAAAAGCCATGCTGACAAATTTTAATAACAGGAAACATTAAAAATTACAAGAAGCTATTTTTTTTATTTTTGCTTGACTATAGTATTTTTTGTTTTTATAATTGGTGAGTGTAGTAATTGATATTTCTTTCATGATTTAGAAACTGTCTTATTTGTAACATGATAGAGAATATATCTGCATATTTATCCTTTGCTGATATTGTTGGTTTGGGGCATCAGGTGTACTTTTTGCCTCACCCACATGTTGAGAAGCAATGGAATCTATCACTATAGTCAGATTTTAAATAGTTAATTTAGAAAATAATTTTAAACAAAAATATTTAAAAAAAAAAATTAGAAAGCAAAGAAATTTTTTTTTAAAGAATAAATGGTCAAAATTTTAAATTTGTATGGATAGAAATACAGAAAGTAATTATAGATCAATAATGAAAAAATTTCAAATAGTGCATTCTTCCACATTTTAATACTTTAAAAACATTTTCACTACCTCCATTTATAGGTTAAGATTTTCATTTTCTTTCTCATTCTTTTTTATAAAATTGAACAAGAAATCTGATTTTAATATTTCATTTGAAATCTCAGAAAAAACTATTTGTAAAAAAAAAAAAAAAAGTAGTTAAATATTATCATTCATGTTTATACATTTTTATTTTTTTAATATCAGAGGATAAAATTTCAAAATGTTCATTTGCTATGCTTAATTTTTTTTTTTTTTTTTTTTTTTTAAGAAAGAAAAAATGAAAAAAAAAAAAAATTAAATTTGGTATTTTGACAAGTTAAAGAAATTTATTGAATTTAGAACCTTTTTTTCTTCCCTTTAGCTGATGTGTTTGCTAAAAGGAAAAAAAACCATGTGAAAATGAATCTCTGTTTTCTTTCTCCATTCTGGTTCATTCTATTTTCATATAATTCTCATTTATTCTAAATCTGCAGCAAAAAAAAAAAAAAAATATGTATATATATATATATATATATATATTTTTGTTCCCATTGCCTCATTTCTTTTTCTTTCCTCTTTGATTCCTTCTCAGTCCTTCCCTTTCTTCCTTATAAGCTAATATACATACACACACACACACACACACACACACACTATATACATTAATATACATACACACACAATTTTTAATAGTATTTCCTGTCTTTTGATAGTTTGATCAGTTGTTTCACTTCTGTCAATAATTTAAGTGAATTATTAAAAATACCAAACATAAGTAACTAAATGAAGTTACAAAGTAAAAATCTTAAATCATTAATACCCATGAGCTCCATTTTTTTTTTCCCCCCCACTGCCTTCTGTTTCCTCCTCTTGCTGCTGCTGCTGCTGTCACTGCTACTTCAATTTATCAGTAAATGAAAAAAAAAAATGACATTATAAACAAACCAAACATCATTTTTATAGTTTTTATTGTTCGATGCTAATTTTTTTATTTTTCATCCCCGTCCCTTATATTTCCTTTACTGGATGACTTAAAGTAAATTTTACATTAAAATGGTTTTGTTTTTAGATTGTATTTTAATACCTGCCTCCTTCAAAATTGTGAACTCTTCTTTTTTTTTTCCCCCTTTCATTCTGGCAACCTCTGATGGCCTGTATTTTAATCAGGAAGTCTCTTTGGTAATAGCCTGGCTTTCATTACTTTCAATGAATGTCAGAATTTTTATTTAGCTGCTTTGCTTTGGCTTCTATTCCATCATTTAGTACAATTACCAAAGAGGCAAAAACCTATATCTCCCCTCATCCTGATTACATTGTGTGAAGAGATCCAGTTAGAATTTATTAACACATACTTATGTGCAGCCATCAAGATGAATACCCTTTCCTCTCTCTTTATGAGACTTGAGTCTGTGGAATAAGGCATCACTTTTAATTCTAATGAAATGGCAATAAACATTAGATAAATTAAAAAACAAACAAACAATTGCACTGAAGATATAATCATAGCTAAGTACATACAAGGGAAAAGAAATGAAGTCAATCAATTTTTTTTTCTATTTTTTTTTTTTCTATTTTTTTTTTTTTCTTTGGCTTATTTCCTGAATATGTTTTTCTTTTTATTTCCATTAACATTTTTCTCTATTCAAAAAGTACTAAATGTAAATGATGATAAAAAAAAAAAAAAATAAAAAAATTGCTTTAATTCTTCCTATACATACTCTTTTGCTTATTATTTCATTTGACTTTTTTATTTTTGGATTATTTTTATCTTGTTCTTTCCTCTTATTCTTGCAATGCATATTGCTACTCTGCTAAAAACAAGGTCTAAAGCTTTTATGTAGTGCAAAGGAGATAGAAAAACGGTAATTTTGGAAGCACATCCTTTCTTGCACATCTGTTTTTCTCTTTCCGCTTTATTGCTGAGTTGCTTTAGAAATGTTATATTTGCAAGAGGAGGAAAGAAAGGACCATTGAGATGTAATATTAAAAAAAAAATCTTTCATCCCATTTTGTATACAAATAAGACTAATAAAAAGATGTCACTAATTAGAAGCCAAGTTTTTATAATTAAAGTTAATAAGGTCTTATGATAGTTCTAGCCATTTGTTTTGTCATCATTTTTCCATAACAATACTTATATTTTCACCTTGTATTGTCTTTATTGATGATTAAACACTATTGAATATTGTACTATTCAGAAATTTATTTGCTGAAAAGTTTAACGCAAAAGCTATACATTCTTTCTTAATTTCATTAAAATGCTATAAATTTACATTATCTAATGCGTGATGGAAAAAGGGAAGTAACTTTTCAAGTTTGTCTAAATGTGTTTATGGAGAAATTATTTTGAATGAAATATTTTTCAATTGGGTGCTATTACCAATAATTTTATCTTGTTAAGTACAATAGAAAAAATTGCTGATATTATGATCTTTCTGTATTTGGTACTTTTAAATGGTGTAATGGCACTGTGGATCAATATTCAAGTTTGCAATTATTTATTAAATATGATAATTTTCATGCCATACTGAATAATTCCAGTGCAATTATCAATTGAACAGTGTTAAATAATTTTGAGGTTGTATTTAACTGTATTTCTTGAAATACGGTTGTCTAATAAACAAAAGGATGAAATGTGGAAAACTTGTGACATTCTTAATTTGACATCAATTTTGAAATGATCTTTATGGTATTAACTTTCTAAATTATTAAGAGTAACTGTTTATTTTTGTAACATTGCTCTTTTTATTTTTCCCTTAATATTTTAAAACCATTAATGAAAGTTGTTTAAATCACCTCATTAATTCATAAAAACATTAAAAAAAAGTCATTAAAATAATAATTAAAAAAAAAAATTACTTGACCCTACTTATCACCAGATTGAAATTTATAACTTTCAAAGTAATGATCATAATCATTAAAGCTTGAAAAGTTATTAACATCAGTTGAAACCAGTAAAACTTTTAGAAATATTAATAGTATTTTTAATGGTTAATGTAGTACGAGATGCTTAGCTAGCTTTGCTTTTGAAAACAGAAAACTTGGGGAAAGAAATGTATGACAAGAGCACTGCCATATTTACTTTAAATTTTTTTATTTTTATTTTATTTTAGCTGCGAAATAAACAAAAACTATTTTTAATTGCTTTTATGTACTTCGTGTGTGTGTGTGTGTACATGTATATAATAATGTAGAGGAAGTAAATATATTCTGTTCCATTATGTGTGTGTGTATACACGCGCGCACACACACAAACACACACAAACACACACACAAAAGGTGTATGTGATTAAATGTATACATTGACTGCCTATATGTACATTCTTGAGAGGGAAATACAAGTAAGGAATGGAGTGGCCTTGAATCTTAGTTACTTTTTAACTGAGTTTATTACTTGGACTCTGTTGGAATTCTGAAAGAACATTTTTTTCTTCCTTTTTTGTATTTTTGTTACCACCAAAAATGAATTTAAAGGATTACTTATAATGTATATTTATTTTTAATGGAATTTTTCATTTTACAAGGTAAAACAATTTCAGATATATTTTCAAGGTAAATTGGACTATTTAAAGAGTGATACCCCATATTTTCCTCCTCCTTGCCAGCAGTTTTGTGATCCTGCATTTGCAACCCGACACGTTTCGTTTTTCAGTAGGATAATTCCTGCACACTGCACACAGAAAAATGGATACATGTGACTTATAAAATGCTCTTAGTTGTGTGTGCATATGCAAAAATCAGACATATATATATATATATATATATATATATATATATATATATATGATTATGTTGGTGTGAATGATTTTGTCCATTTTAGTGCCTCCCCAACCATTTTATTTACATTTTTATTAAATATATTTCAGCTAGCATTGTGTTTGTCGGGCGTAAGTATTGAATGTTATTTCATGTGGGAACCACACAATACCTGCTTGTGGAGAACAATGTATTTGGTTTATTCATTTGCACTTTTATTAAAATTAAACAAAATGAATAAGTGAAAAATATCACTGCCTTGATAAAGTTCATTACAGATGCATAGTTGTATTATATGTGAATTAATTTACCAATAATTGAAAATCAATTTTTCTACACCTTATGTGTAAAATATGTATACATTTAGTTAATTTGTAGGCATTGCATATTTTTTTAATTTAAAATCTTTCACTCAAGTGCCTGCAATGTTTAATATTTTAAATTTAATTGTTAGTTTTTTTCCTCAGTATTTTTTCTTTTAATCTTGCAAAGTCAGATCTTTTAAAATTCTAACATTCATATCCAGAAAAAAAATGAATTGTTTTAATTTAAAAAAACAAAACAAATGACATACTTTTAAAAGTTCTTTCTCAATTACACATATACTATATATAAACCATATACTTTATAACCCATTGACAATATAATTGTCAATGAATTGTTTTACATTGAATATACACTTTTATTTTGGCAAAAGATATTTGAATACTGTATTTGCTGGTCTGTATTTTTTTTTCTTTAACATTTCATTGTAATTAAATATCTACTTTACTGTATGAGCCTTTGGTGTTTGATCTCCTATAAAAATGACATTATATACAGACACTTAAAAAAAATCTTATGATTATTACAGCCTAGTAAATATAGTATATCTTTATCTCAATCTATCTGGCCATCTCACATATACTGACATATTTTTAAATATACATTTGGTAATTTCTATAACAGAGGAATTTAAGTCCATAGAATATCCTGAAAAGAGATCTAAAACTAGTAAAAAGCCTTTCTTTCACCAGTGCAATAAAATTGCAATAATTAGTTTGTAACTAATTATTGCAATTTAATACCAAAACTTATACTAAAATTATTAATTTTTTTCCTTTGAATTGAGATTTTCTTAATGAGCAAATGGCAATCAGCTTCTTTAATATTGCACCTAATGCAGAGTCAATTACTCTTTTCAGATGATAATCCTTAATTTTGCTACTTGTCTTGAATAAGTTGAAGTCATTTTAACCAGATCATACCATAAGCAAAATATTGAAATGTTATGAATCTCAAATTTTGTAGATGAATATAATTTTTAATAATGTTCCTAATTTTATTCATTTTTTTTTCTTCTGAGTTTGACTAAGAACAAACCAGGACAATTTGAAGCTTGAGCAGAAAAAAAATATCCTCTCTGTGTAGACCCATTATTGGTAGATTTTCTTTTTAGCTTGTAGAAAAGATTTGTGCTGTGAATTTGTGACTTGGAGCATTTGGCTTCTATCTTGTCTCTCTACTTGAATGTATATTTTTAAAGATTTTTTTTTCTTTCAGTTTTTAATGTTCTTAGTGGAGGGGAAATGACTGCTATTACATTTCTATTCTGTTTGTGAAAAATATTATTCACATAATGTAAAAAATTCTTTTTTGGTGGTAGCTAAGACTGAAGGTTGGGGAGGCAGTTTGAATATTGGCTTGTCAATGCCTCTGTGTGTGTGTGTGTGTGTACATCCAAACTCTTAAAAAAAACAATAATTTTTATTTTATTTTATTGTTGCAGTTACTGTTGATGTTTTTTGTATCTAGATTTTATTTAAGAAAATGAAATATTCAGACTAGTTTTCTTAATGATTTGGAAATATTTTAGTCCCTCCTCCATTTTTTTTTTTTTTTTTTTTTTTCTTTTTAACTAAGTTATTTATTTTATTTGTGAGTGTGTTTATTCCCTCCAGACTTTGTGAAAAAGTGTATTTGCCCCTTTCCTGTAAAACTGTTCTTTTTCCTAAGGAATCTTGGGACCAATACTTGGTTCTCCAAGTTGGCTGCTTTAGCTGAACACCAGTTTCTTTAAATATTTACACCCTGACACATATTGAGATATTATAATCATTATTCATAAGTAGAATATAATTATGATTATAATTTAATCTTTTACTCTTCTTTCCACCCACTTACCAACATCCAGAGCTCTGATGTCCCATTTCAACATTTTACATCTTTTTAGTAAAATGCAAGTTTATATATATATATATATATATATATATATATAATCAGCCTTGCTACTTTGAATCATCCTCTGTTGCTGACAGATATCCACGACTGCATCAAATTGTACATGTCCTAATAGCTTAGATTGAAATCAAAGTATTGCTCTGAATGATATCCTGTGTGCTAAAGGGAAGCCACCCTTCCTCACCCCATGTGTCTTCTCTTGCTATTTGCTTCTCTTTGATGTGGTGGAGAACTCAAAACTTTGCATTTTCTCTTACAGAGTATGTTTTAGGAATGTTGCATTGTGAAAATCTCATCAGACCATTCATCTGATATAAGTTTGATGATTACCTGTCTAAATAGGTTATTTTCTTGCAAAATGTTTTTGCAAAAACTATCCCAGCCTGATCAAGTCAGTTTGAATGAAAAGTACCCAATTTAGCAACCTGCCTAAAATAATTGAAACAACTCTTATTTCATCATTCCCCTTCAGCTTTTCTTTCTTCGAAAAATAACAAAAAAAAGTGAATAAAGGTCATACTAAATGTAGAACATTTGACTGAATAATCTTTAATCAAGCATTATTTCAGATAAAGATTTATCAAAACAGTATTGTTCACACTCATGCAAACACACATAAATAAATAAATAAAAATGTGTCTAAATAATGTGAAAAATTTTGATATCTTGAACAATCATTTTTCAATTTAGATCTTTATAGTTTCCTTGGATTTGTTTTTTGTTAAAGAAAAACAAGGAAAGAATTTGCCTGTAAATGAAAAATCCTTTGATATTGTGGAAGTTTCCATTTTGTGTCCAAGACACAATTTCTTTTTTTTTCTATCATTCAGGAAAAAAGAGAAAAAGAATTATTTTTCTGCATTTATATTTGTCTGATTTGTTTTTTCTTTTTACTTAATAAAAGCACATTCTCTTTGCTCTTGCTGCTACCTTATTCCTCTTCCTCCTCCTCCTCTCCTCAAATCTCTTAAGTACTGACTGTAACTCCTCATTTTTCATTCTCCTCCCGCATATACCTACCTCTTTCTAATGCCTATACTTGGACCTATTACCCCTATATATTTCACCTTGCTTGTAGTAATCTGTCAATGCTGTGTCAATAAAAAAAAAAAAAAAATATCAATGGTTTTTTTGTCTTGTCTTTTTGTAACAAAGCAGCTAATTAAATGAGATTTCAATGACTGTTTCAAATCTTGGCAAGCAGACTATAATTTTTGCTATTGAAAATTTGTTTTAGTTTTCTATTTTTTTATTAATTGGAAGTTTTTTTTTATATTAAATGTTCCATTAGCTTTTTCTACATGTTTACAGTCATTTTAATTTCAATTCAGATCAAGTAAAATAGGCACATTTTCTTTTAAGTGGAAAAGAACACAGCATATTTTCATTTCAGCCAAAGAAAGTAAAAAGCTGTTGATTTAAGAGTAATGGAAGAGATAGTTGTTGAATCAACTTTAGCACCAGGTCAAAATGCTAGAACACCAGTTTCTATTGAATATTAAGTATTGTCAAGGGTTTGTAAGAATGTGTTAAATATGGCACACAGTCAGAAGTATAGAAATAAAGATATAAGGGTAGTATTTAATTTTCAGAAAGATGTCTCTTAAAGAAGTTGTTTGCCTGCTCAGCTGTCTTAATTACTATTACTGCATTATTTAGGCTGAATGATTTCTATCCATATTTATGTTTGAATTTGAAGCTCAGGAGATTGTCATTTCTCATAAAATATCTCAATATAGTTGGTCTATAAATATTGAAGTAATGTAAAGCTAAAATTGAGCATATTAATCTACTTCATCAATGTTTCTAACTTGTGCATCTATCTCACCCGGTTTTTATAGCTACAAATAAGTAATACTTGCAATTAAATTAGCCATTTGATATGAGGATTTCTCCAATGAATGATCTAGATTTGTCATTTGTTGTACATCAGGCTAGGTTTAGTTGATAAAAATAAAGGTTTTTTTTGTGAATGTCAAGAGCAAAAAGCTGACATTAGCTACTGTTTAGCTAAGTACAGAGGGGTGCTGAAAAGTTCTTGCCTTGTCTCACTTCTGCTCAAATACTCAAACTTGTATAGTAAGCAGATTCAAAATAAGATTTTACTTTTCAGCACCCTCCAGTATGTCAATAAGAGCAACAGCAATAAAAGTAAAATTCTAAGCATTGATTACTAATCGTAGAAATAAAATTCAACACTTATTTTTATGTAAAATATAAAATCTTCTGTTTTAACAATATTTAGTGATTATAGATGTTAAATTAGTTTTGGAAAGGAAACACTAAAGAGGCATATGAAAATTATTTTCCCAACTTTGGAATCATTAATTTCAAATCTGGAGAACAATTAACAAAATATACTAAATATGTAAGAATAGTAATTTTTTCTGTCTGAAGAAAAAGGAAACTTGTTGATGAATTATGTTGGCCAACCAAACAAGATTAGGCTAAAAATTCAGATCAGTAGAAAGCATCACAAGTATTAATGATTAAAATACTTTTATTCAGAGAAAAACTCAGACAGGTAGATATTTAATGCATATGCCCACTTGTAATAGAATATGGCACAAGGCAAGGTTTAAAGTCGGAGTCACATGTGACTAAGGACAAAAATTATTCCAGCATTGGGATGCCTCAAGACCAAGGATTAATTAACCTTACCAATCTCCCATTTAATAAAATGGAAGAGGTACTGCCTAGGAATTGAGAAAATTATACTTCTTATAATCCCAATTGGAGGTGATGCTTGGGTTATTTGTCATGATGATTCAATGAAAAGTGATCAAATTCAAACAATATCCTGAAATAATATTTTAATCTCCAAGTATTCATTTTAGGATATAAAGAGCTAATCAGTGGTCAAGTTTTTTTTTTTTTTTTCTTTAAAAAAAAATAATTTGTCCCCAAATATTTTTAATGAAATTTGCACTTTCTGCCAAAATATGTCTGCATCTGATAGTTTCATGCAATATTTTTAGTCAAAATGTTTTCTTCCTAGAAATTCATACCCTCATTGTTCAGTCATCAAAGTATTTTCCTGGCCTTTCTCTAAGCGTATGACACTTCAGAAATTATGAAAGAACAATTCTAGTTTCAGTTTAATTAATTTTTTGGTTATTGAAACTGTTGACCTTTCAAAGCTGTGTTACCCAAAGCAAAAGATGTGATAGTCTGAAAGTGACAGGTTGAAAAAATGCTGTATGTGGAAGTCCAAACACAGAATTTGACTCCCAAGTAGATTATGAGGATTATCCTAGTTCTAGTCACAATATTTACAGGGAAGCAATCCTGAGAGAATTAGAAGTCCGACCTGGATTCATTATTGGTAGTCACAATCTTAATATTAGATATGCAGATGATACAGTGATGATAGCAGACAAAGAAAACTACAGAAGTTAATAAAAGAAAGCAAGGGCTAAACATCAATTGTTATTACAGAATGTATGATTGTCAGCAAATATTATTAGTTGGAGATATTAAACTTAAGCAAGTACAAAAATGAAATAGCTAGGAAGTGTTTAAAACACTTCCGATGTACAAGGTAACCACAAAAAGTCCTTGCTGTTTTTTATTTATTAGAAAAAAAAATGTATACAGCAAATTTGATATACTGTTTGTTTTCAAAGTAATCCCCACCAGCATCCAGAACCTTTTGCCAATGTGCCTCTATCTGTGCAATGTCCAAGCAGTAAAAATTGGGTGTTTTGGATGCAAAAAGTTGGTTAGTGCCTGCCACAAGGCTGGCTTATTTGTCAAGAATTTCCCATGAAGGTGGTTGAATGGAAGATATAGTAATCTCTTGGCACAATGTCTGGGGAGTAAGATGGATGGCACCGTGTCTCCCAGCCAAGTTGCCATATGGTATCTTTGGCCACATGAGGTCTGGCATCCTTGCAATTAACCAATGCTGGCTCCTTCTGCTTCAGTGTCTGTTGCACATGTTCCAAATGCTGCAAGTACATGTCCGCAGTGATAGTTTGGCCTATTGGTAGCAGCTCATAGTGCACCATTTGTTGACTAGTCCACCAGATAAAGAGCATGATCTTTTGTGTTGAGGTAGAGGTGGTTTTGTGATTTGAGGCAGAGGGTTCTGTAGTGATAATGGAAAAATACTTAGCATCAGAAAGAGTTCAAATTTCTGTAATGAGGAGAGAGGACTTAGAAAATTTGACACTCACAGGACATTAGAGGTAAAACGAGAGAGAGGAAAGCAATGCAATAACCTACCTAATGTGCATGTGTAAATGGATGACAACAGGAATAAGGAGAGATCGCAAAAAGAATAATAAGAACTACAAAGAATAGGAAATTATGGAGAGCTACAATTACCTATGTCCTGAAGGGACACAGCACATAGAAGAAAAAATCAGTTTTCTTTGATTTGAAGTTTGGAAATATTGTCTGTTTAACACTTGGAAATCATTCACTAAAGTTTATTGTAACTTTAATGGTGACTTACACTTCTGACTTTAAAAAATATTCTATTGTTTGCTGGTCGTACAGATTTAAAGCTTTTCCACTTAAGATCACCAAGAGATCTCATCTGGTTTGGGAATAAAAAAAAAAGAAAGTGATTGAATCAATTTGAAGAAAAATAAAAACTGGGACCATAAATATAAACTAAAAAATTACAAAGATGTGCAAGAGAAATGCATTAAAAACTTTCTGGACACTATATTTCCTAATTAAGTCAGTTTTAAGAGGTTTTATTGGCAAATTGGCTTCTGCATGCTCTGAATAAACTGTCATCAACAAAGAAAAGAATATGTTAACCTTCATTATTTTTCAAAGGCTACATCTGCATTGATATGGCACTCTCATGTGATAAAAAAAAAATTAACAAAACTTAGTGGTATCATGTGATTCAGCTAGGACACTGTGGGTTAAAGGTAATGATGTTTTAGCTCTGAAATCTTGACATTCCCCAGGGTAAACTGATGATGGATTTGTGAAATGAAGTTTTACAGAAGTAGGTGCATTAATTATGTATATATATATATATATATATATATATATATAACTATTCCTGGCACACGGCTTCATTTTATGCCATTATGTGTTAATCTATTCCAATATTTATTTTTTTAAATAATTTCTATTTTTTGTGGACTATTGGAATAGATTAACACTTAATAATTTAATAGTTTAAAGCTAGAATTTTAGAATGAAATACTAGCAAGTAAACAATATTTTAAAATATTTTAAATCCTTTAAATTCTTTAAAAAATAAAGCTGTCAGAAGAGCTTGTCTAATTTATAAAAAGCAACATTAATGAAAAAGAAGCCATATTTCAAAATGGTAATGAAAAGATAGTGCCATTTTATGAGCCTTGAAAAGAAAGTCAATGCACATAATTAATTTTTTCCATAGGCATTATTTATGTTTAACTCCTGAAAATTGATTAGTATTTAATGTTCATAACATTTTGTGAACACAAAATTAAAGAATTTAAATTAATTTTCAAATTAAATTTTTAAACTTTTCTAAAAACATTTTTGGATAAAAATTTAGAATAAGATTAAATTTAGGTTTGAGTAAAGCCCTCATAAAAAACCCCAAAAAACTATCATTTGATTTAAAACTTATTTTAAAATATTTTTATGGCATTTATAAAAAATTTTTTTGTTGCAATGTTATTTGAATTTCTGAATCAGAACAAAATATATGAAACCTTCCTCACATAATTATATATTAAAAGTATAAGCACAAGATAAAACAAAGAAATAATGGTGTTTTTTTTCTCACCTTTTTTATTTATTCTTTTTTCAGTTTATTGGAAGGCAAATAGAATGTTGTCCAATCCCACAAATCACTTTCGTCATGTAAAACAATAATGAATTTTTACTGTGTAGAATGATTACATACAGGAGAGGTTCAAAACGAAATTTAGTAAGCAGAGAAAAAAATCTAGGCTAATCTCCCTTACATCAACCATATTGTGTGTATATTTTTTAATATTGGATTTTACTATGATTGAAAGCAAAATAACTTTACAATTTCGACTTCATTCAGTTCTTTTATTTAATTAAAAGGGATTGGTATGTTGTTTCCATGTTGTTACTCGAAATGACGAAAGAACAGATAAAGTATTATTCTAGAACAGGCAAATCACAGAGAGGCAGCAAATAATTGTCTTTATTGAGAAATACAGTGTAACCCGGATATAAGAGAGTTGTCGGGACCGGAGAAGAAGTCTCTTATATCCGGTTTTCTCTTATATCCGGGTTTGGTCTTAACACAGGCTCTAATTTGGGACCAGAGAAAATCTCTCTTATATCCGGGTTACTGCACCTCGCCCGAAAAAAAAAGACAAAACAAAATATCACGTAGGATAGTGAGTGAGTGACATACCGAAAATTGTGAAAAAATAAATGGTGCGTCAGTATGAAACAAAAAAAAGACTATAGGAAAAAAAAATACATTGAGATCTCATCTCAATATACAAACTGACTAGTTGTGAATAAAGGAAATAATTTAAAATCGTGGATGTGTTTTTCCGGCGGTGCTAGAAGGTCAACAAAATAAAAGAAACAGGCAACAACAAAAAAAAAAAAAAAAAAAAAATAATTAGGACGTCACACGAGAGAGTCTAAAACTGTTTAGTTTCCAAAATAAAAGACAAAAAAAATGCTCGAATGAAGGAAAAGTTTAAGAAAAAGTCCAATCTGCGGTAGCTGATCCTAATCATCAAGAAGAATAAGGAAACTTGCAGGAAATTTAAAGAGATTTTTAACTTGAAGATGAAAAAGCGATCATATAACGCGTGGAATTTAGAATGTGCAGTTTAATGAAAAAAATTTAAATTTTACTAATTATTCTTTTTCTTCTTTTTATTTATTTATTTATTTTTTTTTTACAGAAGACGAGGAAGATACAAAAAAATATATAAGGATTTAGATTCATTGATCACCTGTCTCTGGGTTCACATACATTCGCCGTCTGTTGAACAGGAGTACGTTTATCCGTTATTTCCTGGTTACGATTGGATTTCCGGTTCATTCTAAAAGTTTTCTCATTCTCTTTCACTCCCATTAACCCGTTTGCGTCTTAGTGACATTATCACCTCGCTTTGGGTGATATGATAAAAAAAGAATATAGTAGATTGCACATTCACTTCTGTTTACTTTGCAAACCACTGAAATATTTTCCACGTAAATATTTTCTACGTTGATACAATACTTCACTTGAGTATAAGCTATATAAGATTTTTTTAAATTTTATTTTGAAAATAGTTTGCTTCCTAAATTTGTCAATGATAATTTTATTTTTTAAAATACCATTTTTAAAATATCACTTTGATACAATTTAGGGTAATAATTAAAAGCATATAAAGGCTTCGATCTTACCCCGTTCACTTCCATCATAGCACCGGGGCTCGCATACATGAGGCGAAATCAGTAGCGAAAGTACGGCTTGAATCCGGCCGCGGACAAGACAACTTCCAAGAAACGATGGTCCACTTTATTAAAGGCCTTGAACTGATCCAAATTGATCAGCGTGGCTTTTCTGTCGACTTTTTTTTGTCTTGCATATGAAATGATACTTATCTTGGATCGTCCGGTCCTTTACTGCACAAGTCTGTTCAGGGGATACAAGACGATCGAGCACAACCTCCAAACGGTTCGCCAGGATCTCCAAAAATTATTATAATTCCGTCCCCTCCATGTTTGTTCTTGTGTAGTCGCTTCAACACACCCCTGGTGAAAACTGTTCCATCCAGTAGTTGAAGAGAATTTCCAGCAAGGTACAAACATGGGTAACAGCCTCAAGTATACTTGGTAGGGTAAACCATCGATACCCAGAATCTTATCTTATCTTCTTCAACGCTTTCAAAATTTTTCGTCTGTTATTCGACCCTCACAACTAGTCGCTATCTCCCGATTTCACAGGGCCCACTATTTTATATTTTAGTGTATTTTGCGCCGCTCATCTGTCTAGGTTGTCGTCTGCGGCAAAAGGTCTAATGGCGTCCCCACAAAACCCGTCAGTTCCCGCTGCATTGTTAGTAGCAGCTAGTCTCGGAAATCCTTCACGTTCAACAAAGACGTGTTGAATTTCCAGTACTCAGCCATTTTAGGCTTAGCCTTATATAAATTTATGCGAAGCCGGACAAGCGTATGGTCCGAATAAATTATACTATGAAAATTTGGACAGCCTAAGAGTCCTAAGTTGACTCTCCTAACTAGAACCCGGTCGATGTAGCTAGAAATCTGCACCCTATCCGGGTCGCCCCTATTTGTCCAAGTCCACTTTACCGACTTCGGGTGTTAATTTTGGAATTTATCAACCAAATAAAATCTGGCGACAAATTCACGAAAGCTTTTTTTTTTTTTTAAATCAGAAAGAATGCTATAAACTCGCCGTCTAAGTTGGGGTCAAGGACGGCGTTCCGCTCACTCACTAAAACTACCCCATTTCTATCAGCCGAAAGAAGTTATTTGGCACATAAACCCCAATGAATCGGAAAGCTTTCTCCTTTATGGTAACTTTGCCGGATACGCGAAGACAAGTGAACAAGCCGCGTCCAAAGAACAACTTACTAACAGAGAAACACCCCTCGAGTGGGTATCAAAGTATGTTGCGAAGAGGCGGAACCTCCTCGACAGCACACTTTCCAATAAGGTGGATCCCAGGACAAAATTGTTTGACAGTTTGACAAATTACTCGTCTTCAGATGTTACCAGTGGAAGAGGCATCTTGATGGCTTCATTCACCCCGCTTCAGCATATTTGCCGTCTACCAACGCGTACTACTGTCAGTACTCTCCGAGTCTGAGAGAAGTCCGTAAGATGCTCTACATTTTATCATTCTACCTTTTTTGAAGTTTTGCAGAACCAGGTGTTGTTGCTGAAGAATTTCTTTTTTCTGAAGGATATTGGGGAGGATGTGTACCGGGGGAACCCGGTACACATCCTCCCCAATATAATATTTGTTTTTTGTGCTCAATTGATTTTTTTTTTGTTGTGTGTTGGAGTTCCTCTTTTGTACTACCCAATGAAGAGCTCCTAGATTAATTGATGTTGATGGTGGAGGTTAAAGTAGTAAGATAGAAAAGGGGGTGGCGGAATGGATAGTGGGCTGGGTAACAGGGTGAGTGAATTTATTCTTTTTGAATGTGAGGATTTGTGTGTGGAAGAATGAGAAATTCGGGTGGGAACAGATTTGGCCTTGGATTTATCGTTTTTTCTTTGGTGTATTCCTGAGGGAGGAATTTTTGCTGGAGGAGGGCATCTCCAACCCACTCCCTTGTTCTTGGTTTCCAGTTGTAGTTTCTCCTTTTCCTTCGAAGGGGCCCGTATTGTTGGTGACTTTAAGGCTTCCGCATAGCTCGTCTTTCCCTTTTTCTTAAAGCCAGCACTTAGAAGAGATGGGGCTGATGATGTCTTTCTGTACTTATTTTGTGATTACCCGCCCATCATCCTCTATTTCCTCTGTCGTTTTAGATGCTGAAGTGGATAGTCACACAATTCTCCTTGTCTTTATCGTCAGTCTTTTTGTTAGAAGGCAAAGAACTATGGCTGCTCTCAGCGCTTTTTCCTTCTTTAGGGCAAACTGCGGAGAGATGTCTAGTCTCTACTCTTGAGGAATAGATTTTGAATGTTGAGATTTTTGTTTTCATTTTGATATGTGTGTGTGTGTGCTTCTACTATTAAATGTGTTGCAAGTAATGAAGAACATGCATTAGTTTTTGATCGACCCTTGACTTAGTCATTTTTAAAGACCTAGAATTAAATTTTTGAATTTTGAAGTCCTGATATTGAAATTGATGTGAAGAAAATCTGTTCTAAAATAACCATTCTCGAAATGTATGTACCATTGAATGAAGATACGAATCAGTTTATTTTTGTTTTCAATGAAATTCCAACACTATAAAAACAACCAGAGTTTAATTTTAATAGCAGGTGTTGCGCTAGAAAAGGTTTTATTGATAGTCTCTTATCCCAGTCTGTTATAAATGGATGCCTATTTGAACCAGCATTACCAATCTGTTGATTAAAAATGTAGTCTGTGGTAAAATAAATATATTGCTTATCTGAAGAATGACTCCGCCCCCCAAAAAATCTTCGAAAAATAAACATGCAAATACCGAAATAATGAATCAATCATGATATTCCATAAAAAATTTTACCTTTTATAGAAAGACATTTTTAAACAGAACTTAGTATCATAGATGAGGAGGAAGAATCAGCGTTTTTTAAAAAGAAAATAGAATATAGAGAACTTTTAATCAGGAAGATTGTCTACGATCGGTAGTTATTTATAAAAAGAAGTATGTCACAGGAAATGATAATGTTATCGAGTTCTCCATCCAAACTCAGACCGGGTGATGAAAAGTTTCTCGGAGTAATTTAATCCATTCGACAACAACGCAGTTATTCCATCCAAGCGTGTTCGTTATTTTATGAGATATTTCTTTAACATTTTCCTAACCAAGAGGCTCCGATTTTTCTTCCTCCCTATCTATTTCTTAACCATTCTTCCTGCCAATCCCCTGATGTCGTCTGCACCGATAATCCATTAAACACTTCTAAACAGCTCCCCCTTACCATGCTTTCCATCGGGTTTACTCAACCTGAACTGTTCCTGCTAAAACGAGTCCATCTTCCGGTAGGGAGATAGTCCGCGTTAACACTATCCCTACCTTCACATGTGAACAAATTCATGGACCAAACATACAACACAAACTTATGCCGAATCGTCCATGGCTGTTGATGGAATTGGAAAAATGATGAACCCTTATGAACTGTATCAGAGTTGTTTCAAGCGGCAAAAGTTCATCTCTGCTTGGATTTCTGCTTCCAAACTCACCCCACCATGTGCAAGTTGTTAATGAATTCTCAAAATAAACTGACATCTGAGCTATCAGCAACCAGTCCAGTGGGGTGCGGTCTTGTTCGGGGTCAAGGGCAGTATTCCAGTTCCTCGCCTATACCACCCGCCCTGTCGTCACCAAGAACAGCAAGGCTCGTTGAACCAATTCACGTCACTTCCTGTTTCAGAAATATAATAACGAATTGGAACCACGTCCTCACTTATGGCAACATACACCCACCCTATGCCGCTTGGGTTCACGAATACAAATGTAGTCGTTGCTTTTAAAGAACATTTTTATTAATCAAGAATTGGCAAAAATATGTTGAGAAAAGTTAGAATCCTGTCGACAAAATATTCCAAATGTTCTTTGCACATTTTGCACACGCCAAGACACTGATAATCCTAGTTTGCAATAATCATGGAGTGTATTAGGCAATAGAATTTGCTCTTTCAAACTCGGACCCGTCATCTTATGTTTAAACTTATCCATTATGGATCATTGGTTTTACAAACCAGAAAAAATAAAAAAAAATGTCTTGAGGCATTCATCTTAATTTATGCCACCAGCATCCCATATAAAAAGGATAACTCTATAAACTTTCGTTCGCCAAAGTTGTTTCTCATGTTGCCCTTTCCAAAATTCCTCAGATCTCTCGCGTAACATTTTGAATTTTCTGTTATCAAAGAAAATGTTTCGTATTTGTTTTTTTTTACGGCTTATCAAGCATCTGTGTGTTATTTAAAACTGAAACATATTTTGTGGGGATTGTAAGAGTAATTTATTTTTAACAATTTCTAGGAGATAATGATTTTAGGATAAAATATATGAAAATATTTACCTGTTTGTGAATTTTGACCTCTTGCCATTAAAAAAATGGAACTATTCAACTTCACATCTCCAGACAATTCCTACAAGTGACAAATATAATTTTTATGAGAAAATGGTGTGTTTGTTGGAGGAAGTCGGCAGAGAAATAAAATTCAAAAGTTGTTTGTGTCGAATACAAATCCAGAGAAATGATTAAACTAATATATGTAAACCGATTAAAGATTTTTCCCCCTTGACCCCAAGCAAGGCTACAAGGTCACAACCACACGGAGAGGGGGGCGCGCTACTGAGTATGAAATAATATAATAAAAACATTATTAAGGAGGAAAAACAATAAAAAGACATAAATTAAGTATATACAAGAAAACGATTGACATTTTATTTAATTGACTGGAAAGCAAGAAGCCGGAAGAGAGTTCCACGAGCGAGAAGTGCGAGAGAAGAAACTGTTAGGATAGAACTTACGTTAACATCTAGCAGTTTCAACTGTAAAATGATGAGACCTTGTTGCCAATCTAGTACTGCGCTTAAATTTATAAAGGCTAGGCACTATAGAGTTTATCAGAACAATTACCATGAAAGTATTTATAGAAAAGGCACATTACAGCAGTGAGAAAGGCCTTTATGTCAAAATAGGACCACTGACATTGCAGATTCTTTGGATTTTATCAAAGATCTCTATATTAGGAACATCAGAACCCGGTCTGTACTGCGTTTTACCCATAGCTGGAGGGTAGTAGAAAGAAAAGGATTCATACCTTTCCCACTGGTATTAGCACGTAAGTGAATGTAATGGATCTGACTGGAATTCGAACTCGGCTCTCCAATTCCTGAATCCGAGCCGCTATTATTTACTCCACCGTGCCTCCTTAGTGCTTTGCCAAAAGTGGTAGAAAGCCGATAGTTAGAAGGATTAGATGGTTCGCCCAAGTTCTCAACACGCAAAAAAGCAAGAAGCAGAAAGCATTTATTGTACAGTTTAGAGAGGACAGGAGACTTCAGGAGCACGTTTCTTAACAATTGCAAGGTTAACACCGTCCCCATGGTTTCTTTTGGGTTGGGGTCAAATTTAGAGATAATAGCAGAAACCATGGACGGGGTTATGTGTATATTACTGAATAGGGACTCAGTTTTAAGTAGAAAGTTTAGCAAAGATATTTCAGATGTGTCAAGAGTAGAATTTAAAGGGAATGTATAAGCCAGACATTCTGTAATACTTCAAATTGAGTGAAGAGATGAGTGAGAAAAGGCTTACTCTTTTTTAACACTATTATAGAGTCGCTTGTAGTCACGAGAGCCAAACCTGTTAGAAGATATACGTTGCCTCATTCTATCAGCAAAGAGGACACGCTTCCAACCATTAGGGAAGACACAAATAGGTTTCTTTTGTGATCGGAAATAACATGCTGGAACACTCAGAAGTGTTTACTGTGAGCGGCTGAACTATAGCTTGGTTCACGAGAACATTGTGGTTTCATCGGTTGTTTCCGAGAAGGAACAAAACACTTGAAGTTGGCATTTAATCCAAGAAGAAACTACTGTAGCACAATTTACTGATTTAGATGTGATTTAGTCTTTAGAATTTGTCTAGCCATTTATAGTATATAATTCTAACCGCGTACCTTTAATGCTTCTAATCATGTATTATAAATGATGGAAGATTAGTTTTATTTAACCATTTATCTGGATTTACCATTCAATGAAAATCCCGCCAAATCCTCCAGTCTTGGACTTACCGATGTTCAGCTACATACGCCTTCCTCATTGATCTGTTCGTCATTAACATCAATGTAGCCTCATTTATTGTTGCCGATTTAATTGTACATCTCGTGTGATGCAAATATTTATTTGCAAATGACTATCGTTTTTTTGTAAAACGATAGTCATTTGCAAATAAATATTTGTTCATTAGTTCATAACTTCATTAGTTTTTAAACAAATTTCTGTTTTCTAAGCGAAAATGAAATTAACACTCGTCTCTCATCATCTTTAATAAAATACTTTAAAAGTTCAAGAAAGAAATGGAAAGTTCTTAAGAGTTTCAAGCATTTAAGAATGCAGACATCTGAATACGAAACTTTGCTGAAATACAATTTAAATCTATTCTCGACTGGAACAAGCTCGAGGATTCGCGCGAAAGATATTGTGAGATTTAATGATGAAATGGCTTCTTACAAATATTCTAAACATATGTATGTTATATTGTCTAGAAATTTGAGAGGAGTAATTAACATATCCAACATTGTTTTTAATACTGAAAAAAAAAAAAAACATCAATTGTACATAGTTGATGCTGTTACGTTTCGGTCGATATATTCTGCCATGGGACAGGTAAAAATATATTAAACAGCAACTATATAAAAAAAGAAAATGATTCAAATATTCAAGTAATGACTGCATACAACATATGTTTTTCAGCATAGTCTCCTTCTTTGTCAATGTACTTAATCCGTTAATCACGTCCACGTCTAGCTGGTTAAATTATATCCAAGAAGAAATATGGACTTTCTACTAACAATACACGGGAATAAACGATATCCAGTATTCATTATTGAATCGTGTAAAATTGCACTTCTTTTGTGGATGATTGCAACTTTGCTGTTGGCGTAAAGAATGATGCTGATACTGAAGTTAGGTGCAAATCTTATTGCGAGAAAGCAGAAACAAAACTAGCTAATCTGAAAAACATGACAAAACTTACCTAGATAGAATTAATATCACAATCAACTAACTTGAAAACGATATTGTTATCCAGTCAAAAGGAGGTCTTTGACATCGCTTTTATTTTAACTAGCTTCACTCCTCAACAATGTTTATTGTTAAAAAAGTGATGATTAGAATTGTAATAAAACCTAAACACATGTGAATTCATACATTTTTTGTTCTTTAGAATTGACAATAAAAATATTAAACACTATTTATTTAATTTTTAAATGGTTTATTTACAAGTATAATTATATATTTACAACATTTTAAAACTAAAACAATTGTATTAAAACTAATGCAATGCAATATTTATCAATTAACAATTTATAAAGAAATAAATATGAAAATAATTTTTTATTCATAAATATATAAACATCTATTAAATTATTAAAATATATGGCTCAACTATTAGATTGGTGCAAAAATAATTTCTTTTTCTCACATAGTAACATATGTTAGAAAACGAAATTATTTTTGCACCCACCTAATATAAGGAAATCCTTATTATTTACCATTTTATAAAGTTCGAATGGATGGTCGATGTTTTTCCAACCATTCCAACAAACAGCATAATAAATAAATAATGTCAATAAACAATCCTAATAAATAAATAGCGTTTATTATTTTTGTTGTCAATTCTCAAAGACAACGAAAATGTATAAATTCATTTTCATATGTTTTATTAAAACTTTAATTTTCGCTTTTTAAAACACTAAACATTGCCGAGAAGTGAAGATAGTTAAAATAATAGCGGTGTCAAGGGAAAAACAGTTTCTCTTGACACACCATTTTCTTGCAAATTAAAGATTGTCAAAATTTGTCATTTGATAAAATAATGAATAATCATTATCTGTTTGGTACTCAAGATATTAGGTTGGTGCAAAAATAATGTCGTTTTCTCACATAGTAACATATGTGAGAAAGCGCCATTATTTTTTCACCAACTTAATTGTTCATTGAATTCAGAAAAGATGGGATTCGACAATGACGTTGGTGTCAGTAACTGTTGACGAAAAGTTGAAATTCTGGAAAAAATCGTATCCACGCCATAGAACTGCGATGGCGGATACAGTATAGCTAGCTATTTCTTTTATGGAGGAGGAGGGTGGGCACAAATACAACTTTTACTTTTAAATAGGAACAAAATGACTAACAACAAAATGCGTTAATCTTTCCCTGGTCAGTAGACAAAAACGAAAAAAAAAAAAGAAAGAGAAAAAAAGTCAATGATGATACGAATCCGATCAAAATTAACAATGCGTTGAAAGTAGCGAGGGAGAGCGAGAAGAAGGGACTAAATTACAAGAAGACAGAATGCATGGTCAGCAACAAAAAGATGAGCCCGAAATGCAATTTACAGGTCAGGGACACTAAAATCAAGTAGGTGCAGAAATGAAAAAAAACTGGGAAGTGTTCTGACAAAGGACGGTAAGTGTGATGCTGAGATCCGAAGATGTATTGCTTTGGCCAAAGACGGATCTCAAAAGCTAAGCAGAGTATTACGAGACAAGAGGGTTTCGTTGGTAACAAAGAAAAGAGTACGGGACTGCTACATAATATCTGTCCTCCTTTATGGTATTAAATGTTGGACAATCTCCTCAAGGATGAAGAAGAGACTCGAGGCAACAAACGTATGGTTCTACGGAAGGATGCTAAGTATACCACTGACCGAACATGTGAGCAACGATGACGTTTTGGAGAAGATGCACACAAAGAGGAAACTTATACTTAACATCAGGAAGAGGCAGCTGAAAATTCTTAGACATAATGAGAAAGGAAGGCTTGGAAAATCTGATACTCACAGGGTGGATAGACGAAAACAAGGACAAGAGAAAGCAACGCGTGACATACGGGTTTAAGGAAATGGATGGCAGAACAGGGTAAATAACAAAAACTTATTAAGAGCTACAAGAGACAGGAGGAGGTGGAGAGCCATGACCACCTACGTCCTGAAAGGACACGGCACATAAAAGAAGAATCAAGATAATGTGATTTTCGTAGAACTCTTGACGGCATTTCAAATTAAAAATTAAATTTTTAATGCATCACATCTTTGGGAGTAGAAAAAAAACAGCTGTACATGTTTTAACTTTTAACTTTTTGCGAATAGTTTGAAAATTTAAGCTGAACACAAGACTGCAGGTGAAAACCATTTAGTTTTTGTAGATTCACTATTAATTCAAAATGTGCTGATGTTTTAACCAAAAATCAATATTTTTTACGACAAAATACGCTGCTCTACACATATGCCTAATATTTTATAGGAAATAAAAAAGTTATTGTTCATAGGCCAGTCAAGTTTTGACTTTAACACAAATTGATTTTTGAGAGAAATTATACTTTATACAAAATGAAAAAAATGAAACTTCGATCATTTTACAATTCAAATTTCCATCACTGTCTCAAGAGTGAACGACATGTGAATCAATGTCATTTGAAAGAAAACTTGACCAGCTGATGTCGTTTTCAAATGTTAATTCAGAACAGCAATTTGGAAACTAAAAATTAAATTAGGCTCATAAATTAGGAAAAAAATATTTTAAATCATACGATTAATTATAATTATGAAAAATCAAATTGTACACATATATGAATAATTTAGCATCGCGAAACAGCGGCTAATAAAAAATATTTGTACATAGATTATTTAAAAATGTCCCTCCACTCGGCCTAAAAAAACTCTCCTGTCACAAAAAATATTACGGTACGACGAGGACGAGGATTTTGTTCGTGTTGTGATGTTTTGAAGTCAATATGAATGTGACTCCAAGAATATACTTTATTCTGTGTAAAATTTCTTCTTTCTTTACATCTTGAACATTTTAACATTTTCATCCACATCATGGGAATATCTCATCCTCCAGGTTTCTAGTTAATCTTTTTTGCATAGTCGCTATTCCACAATATATTTCGACATGCAAACATTTTATAACGATTTTCTATCTGGAGGTAAAACTAAATTTTGCCATTACAACTGATTCCTTTCTGTGTTGTTTGCTTCATTTCCTTGTATTCTTTCTGCTCTAAAAATATGTTCTTTGTACTTACAGCCATATCACGTTGAAACACCAGTTCATGTACCATCACCGAAGTTAAGCAACGTCGATCCTGTTCCTAGATAGGTGACCATTTGGGAATACCAGTTGCTGTAAGCTTGGAGGTGCGGGTAGTGTAAGGGATATTAGCTCGGAATTGTTAATCGGGGAGTTCGGTTCCAGTTCAAGTTGGGCTGATTATATTCACTTATGTTGAAATACTCCCGAGAAAGTTATAAATCACTTAAATCACCAAGCTGTAGGTTAATTAGTAAGACTTGTATCACTAAATCATAATTGTCTAAAAAAAAATTCTTACGATTAAAAAATATTTTCTATCTTTAACTAACCTGCAAAATGTTGATAAGCCGTAGAAAACAAGTCAATCAGTTCATATGTTCTTTATATTATCATTGATGTGATCCTACTTTGTCCTATATAATTTCTGGATCCTGTATATATTCTGTAGCCAGTATAGTAAAATTTTCTTCAATGTTTTCCTCGATATTCGCTCTTTATAAATCGCAACCTGAGAATTTCCTTTAACATTCAATGTCAAATTCGAAAGCTTTTTCCCTACCCTAGTATTTTCTATGTCGTTCCTTGGATCGAATATAAACTAACTGTATAAACAAGGATGATTCCTCAACGTCTCAATCATGAGGTCACGCATCATATATGAACGGATGCGTAACTGTAGGATGATTTTTTTTTATATTGGTGTGGGAGCTATCTCTTTGTTTTTAATATTCCCGGTCACTCCGACATCCATTTAAGATCGTAGTGCCTAGTGGAGTCATAACCAACAAGACTCGAATACTTTATTTACTGCTTCCCTGGAATTCAAACGAATTCGCACGTCGGAAACAATGACCAACATTAGAGTATGATCAAAGGAATTTTACTTCTTGGCGAAGAAGAGTTAATGAAAAGAATGTTAAAGAGTTAAAATTTCAGGTAACTTCGGGCATCCTTTTGGTGTGAGAGTATTCACAACTTGGGCATGTGTGTTTTTCGGCTATATTAATATTGCTTCGGGCATTCCACGACTTTTCAATTCCAAAATGGCAGTCTGCTACCGGCTGCTGTTACTGATGGCTAGCTTCCACTCCCTCGTACTACAAACTTTGACCGCAACTCTTCGTGGGGATTCGGATCTTAACTTTCTCAGCAACTGCAAAAATGACTGGACAGTTTTTCTCCATTTTCTATGTAGCAACAATATGGACAAACAGAATCCTTTTCTTTTTTTGCTATCACCGATATGGAGGAACGACCCCCTTTTTTTTTTTGCTTTTCTTTCTGCAAGCACTGGCTTATATAAAGAATCGATCATCATCACTAACCTCGCAGGTTTTCCCGAGTTGTGAAATTTTCTCTTGTTATGAGACTCCACTATTAGTCAAAATGCTCAAAATCAATAACAGTTTATCTTAGAGGATAGTAACGACACAATTCTATGATTTTAATTTTTCAAAAATTTTCTCTAGCACATCCGTATTTGGTAAATGTTGAATGTATTATTTTAGCACGATTGGAGAAGCGGAATGAAAAATTAATATGCCTTGCTTAATGGTGATGACAAACGTTTGATTTTTTTTGGGTTATCAAAAAGTGTACTTCTAGCGATGTAAACTCAGCCTGGGTTTCAAACTATCCTGACCTCCTAATCTTCATGTTATGGTTCTAATTAATATTTTAGAATGTTCTTTCTTTCTTTTAACCTCCTATTGATCCATGCATCAATTAGCATGTTTCTTGTTAGCCTATTCACTACTGGAAGGCATCATTTGTAAATTTCATACGCAAACAAAACGTCAAACAAAATCATCACCTTGTTACAGCGGTCTATAGCCACATATCATAAAGATTTTCCAATAAAACATTGACGTGGTCGTCCATATGTTAAGCAGTATCCCCTTTTTTATATCTGAATAGTTACTCGGCGGATGTCAGCCTTCTCGATAGATATAATACTGGATGTCCTATTCAATAGTCAGAAGTAGTTAAGATCATGTATTTTTGAGGTTAAAATCTTACTACTGGTTTCTTTGCAAGAATTACCTTTAACTACTTTTTATTCTATGTAAATTTATCCTTCTTTATTTTCGCAGGTTTTCAAATCGTATAACCGTGGTAAATGGGCCCAAGACCTTTTTTATTTGCCGCTACGTTTAGTATTTTTTCTATCAGTACCTGATCTTGTGACACTCCTTCTTTTGAAATATAATATTCTAGAAAGGATATTTTATTACAGCTGTACACGTATTTTGTCATGCCTGAATTCGTTAGTTTTTTTTATTTCTTTTAATCTCTTTTATCGATAAATATCGCATGAAGATATTTTTACATCGTCTCCAAGGACTTTTCTAAATGACTTGACTTTAATTTCGTATGTTATTCTGGTTCTTCTTATTCGTCCTATCAGCGTATTTGTCGTTGTCAAATACTCGAATTTATCATCTACCGGTGTCTAAAGTTAAGCTGTTTTTAAATGTTTTAGTAAAAACTTTAATTCCTGTTCAGTAGTGAAAGGTCAATTATAGATTCGATATTAGACATGGATTTAAGCAAACTTTGTTCTATCCGTATTTTATAATCTTCACATATACGAAGGACTCCATCTAACTTCTCAAAACCCATGGTGGGTGTTGTCACAAGGTGGAACGTGTTCAAGATGGTCTTGTTCCACTAATTTTAGTAGTTTTGTAACTACTAATGGCAAATGTATCGGTAATTTACGTGGTTTATAGAATGAGGGAATTCATATTTCCTTTCAATTTTAACTTTCCTTTTTATGCCTTTTTCGCATTTACGGCATTAATTTTGTAGAACTGATGTTAACATCTCCGAAAGCCAGTGTTCATTTTTCACAATCTGCGACAATGACGGCTATTCAAATCATTTTTCCAATCCTAGGGTGCGTTAAAAATAGCCAAAAGGTTTTATCACCAATCCATCGAATTAGCGTTGTTGCAAATAGCATTTGCGTAGTTTTTGTTTGCATATACACCCTCAGTAATTTCTTGAACTCAAACTAACTTGGCTACCTGTGTACATCTGTCTTTTATCCGAAGGACAATGAAAAAACTCCGTCGTCGTTTTGTATTGTAATAATTATTATTATTACTTTTCCATACTTTCAACACTTTTCTATTTAGCTTTCATACTGCTTGGAAATGATTTTAAGAAATATTTCTTACAGATCTTTCCAAGTACTGAACATTTCGCTTTCTTTGTTTCTTGTTCATATCCGTAGAAACGAAATTTCGCCATTGTTTTCTTTATCACATACTGTCCGATCTATGTTACCCAGTTTAATCTCAGACTTGTTGAAATTCGAAATCAATTCTTGTTGTATGTATGACATTAAGGTCTGACAACAATTTTGCTCTAACATGCAGTCGTCTTGTATATGCCTTTAGTCAATCTCAGTTGAATCAATTCATCTTCAATGTTGCTCCTGAGTTTTTCAAACCCAATATCTGCTTGAACTCTTTAGACAGTGTAGAAACTTTATAATGAGTTCACCACCTTCTTGTCGCATGGACATGAATTTCGTTCAAGTTCTTTTAAAACCGTACATTCCTTTGAATTATTTCTTCAAAAGTCAAATCTTTCAATTTCATTGGATAAACCATTAGTGAAACTGTCGTTATTGTTTCGCATCCAGCTACGGCCCAAAACAGATCCGTTGTTTCATAATCTCATTCTCCTCTTGCTTTGGAGTCTCTTCATTCTCGCGTTAGCTGCAAAACATCTCAGCCATACTTCAACAAAATCAGAGTTGAAAAATATCCTATCTTTGAAGATATTGTTTTGAACTTATAAAAAGTATTTACAATTAGCTTAGTACAGTTATTTATTCCTTAAATTACAGGAATTGTGGCACTTGGCCGAAGGGGGGGGGAATGGGAGCGGATGGTCTTCCTTAGCTGTCCTAATCCTAGTTAATCCGATTCTTCACCCCTTCATTCATTATAATTTACACATTCATCACATTTATCCATTACTTTCAATCCTACAAACATCAAAATACCACATACTCGTAAGGGAAACCTACAAAACACACCATTGTCATAGAAATGATGGGGGAGGGGAGATGAACCCAGAAAACAAACTCAAAATGTAAACAAAAGATACAACTAAAACAAAACAATGAGCTATTCACCTCTCAAAATAATAAGAGAGGCCACTGTATTCTGCCACTAGAGAGAATCATGCAACACACTCACTAATGGAATGGGCAAGGTAAAAATAAATGACCGAATGGGAAAATCAAAGGCTGATCCAGTCGAGATAAAAACAGGAGACAACAGCAAACTGGGTAGATTGGGAATCTCGACATGGGTCATAACAAAAGAGAATGCTGGACGGGAACAGCACTTATATTCATTAACTAGGAAAACAAAATAGTATTAACCTAACCAGGGGAGGGTTCGTAGGAAACCGCCCCGTTGCATGAAGGGAAAATCAAGGCTAACCTCGTCCACACCAGGCTCGCCTCAGTCACCCACTTTTCGTTGAAATCTATCGAAATCAAACGCTTATGGTCAGATCTGATTTTTAGCCTAAGCTGGTACCTATAGAAAACAACGAGATCCTGATATAAAAAACGTTCATTTTGCAAGATTCCCTCCTTTCACGACGCCCATACCACCATTCTAGCCACGGCTATCAACGTGAAAAACACCATCCGTTTTTCCCCGCGTCCGCGAGTTCAATGGACACGAGCTGCTCAGGAGCGATACTAGTCGTCAACCTGCCGACATACTCCCAGAAGGGGCGTACCTGAGGACAATGGTAGGTGTGCACAGCCGTTTCTTCTAAACCAAGGTCACACCGATGACAAATCTGGCAAATCTGACTCGCCCCATCTGAAGAGTACGTTATTGAGAAGTAGCACGTTCCGAATCAATCGCCAGCTAAGCGAAAACTCAGACTTACTGAGATAATCCGCTGCTGGCGCCCAGGACAACAAAGAGCGCAAGCCGAGCCGGTTACACAGAGGATCCTTCGCGACCGCCTCCACTAATTCATGATGAAATAGTCTCTGAGGCCGAGAAAGGTTACTGGTCCGAGGAATGACCTTCAAGGCCTACCGACACTCGCTGAGGAAAGTCGACAATCTTCCACAACCGCGACGGCGCTTACCCCAAGAAATTGGAGTGATGGTAAGGCTAGGAAAGGCGTCCCTAACATTCCGCGCTAAAATCGTGACCTCTGTCGAAACGCAGCATAGAAAAGTGAACATTGAGACATGGCAATGACTCGTCAGGGGTAGCAATCCCAGCTACCCCCACCCATGACACGGACGCTGATAACAGTCTTCTTTAAGGACCCAATGTTTGCGACCACCCCACAAGAGGTTAATCAACAAACGTTCGATCGGCTCCATACGAGTCTCACAAAGAGGAAATACAGCCAAGAGGTAAAGGATGAGGAGCGAGACGTAAGTGGCACACGCCTCAGCCCTACCGTTTAAGGTCAATCTCCTTCGAAGCCAAGTCTGGACCGACGCTCCGCCTGTACTTCTGACCAATTCTTCTCCAGCTGGAGTCCGGGCCCGAAGCACCCTCCAAGAATGCGGACGGCTCCATCAGTCCGATCAAATGGCCCTGGAAGCGCGATCCCCTTCCAGGCACCTAACCGAAAGCCAGAAAAACTTGTCACAGTTAATCTTGGCCTCTGTCACCTTCTCGTACCGTTCAAGCGCCTTCCATCTTAATGTCGCGAAGGCACGACACGAAAATGGATACGTCATTGGCGTACGCAGAAACCCTGGTTCGAGCTCTACCAGGTAAAACAGCGATTCCGCGTAGGGCTGGATTGCATGCACTGTCCCTCAACCGGCGAAAGAAGGGCTCCTACGCCAAAGTATAAAGTAAGGGCGACAGCGGACAACCCTGTTGGACCGACCATGACAGTGCAAAAGCACTCGACCGTCTTCCGTTCACCTGTATCACAACACTGGGGGAGCGATACAGGAAGCTAATCCACTTGCAGAAATTGGGTTCGAATCCGGCGGCCTTCAGGACAGCAGCCAGATACTGATGGCCTACCCTGTCAAATGCCTTGGACTGATCCAAATTGATCAGCGCGGTTTGCTCATCGTCTTTTATTCCCTTTATAATCGTGCAGATCAGATGCAGGTTTCGTTGAATTGTTCGTTCCCTCGCAGCACAAGTCTGCTCGGGTCCCAAAAAGCTCGCGATAACTGACTGCAAACGCCCCGTCAGGATATTTGCCAAAATCTTTAACTTTAGTTATAGGCCTATAATAATCTAAATTCCTCCTAACACCCTGGCCCTTTTTCAACAGCGTGATCACACCCCTGGAAATCCGGTCGGGGATAGATCCTTGTCGGAACCAGTTGTTGAACACCACTTTCAAAATCGGGACAAAATGTGTGACAGCCTCAAGTACATTTCGTAGGGAAGACCATCAAGTCACGGAGATTGCTTGTGCAGACCTTCTTCAGTGCCAAGTAGACTTCGCCCTCTGTGATCTCACCCCCACAACTAGCTGCTTCAACCGACAAAAGCCGGGAAAGTCAGCCAAATAGCTGCGAAACTTGTTGCCACTGAGACCATGCTTCTTGGTAAAATGGCTCTCAAAATGCCGCCGAAACGCCACGCACATGTCTTTGGTCGACCTCAGAGTACGCCTCTCCGGGGTAATGAACTCACGAATGCATCGATTCTGCGCCCATGTTCACGGCTTCGTTAGACGTCTTGTTTAACCTATGCCTAACTACCTGACTCTGGTGGCGGCTATCTCTAGGGAATCCCCACTCCAGCCTGCCGCCCGGAACAGTCTATCCTCCAGAGCCTTCACATTTTTAGCCTTATCTAGATCGAGTCGTTGGCTATATTCAGTGGTGATAGGCCCAATCCTATTCTTAAGTCTCTTCCACCACCTACTCCCAATAACCGCCCTCACTAATTTCAGTTGCACTAATCTAGTCAACTGTTGCTGGAAGTCCCGCCTGTCCAGTAAGGACAGATTGAACTTCCAGTGTCCAGCCATTCTAGGCCTACTGCCTAACACCACCCGGGCGTAGACGAGTCTATGATCCGAATAGTCTAAACGGCGGAACGTGGGACAATCTAATAAATCTAGGTCGACCCTTCTGATTAACATTCTATCCAGGTAGCTGGCTACCTGGAGAGACGTCCAATTACGAGCCCACGTCCATATCTCCCACCCCGGATGATCGACCCAGTATCTATCGACGAGCCCAAACTCTTCGATCAGATCAACCAAGCTACGATCAACCGTTTTCTTCCCGTTAGCACCCCGCCCCCTGTCTATCTTGGGGTTCATGATGGTATTTCAGCCCTCTATTAAAACTAAGCGCGAAGAATCCACCAGTAACGGCCCCAACTGACCGAAAAGTCGACACGTTCCCCATGATCGTTGGGTGCATAAAACGAAACGAAAACGGCAATATCGGCCACAACCAATCGGTCCTCCGCGTCCACATGGAACGCTTGACTAACAAGAAAACACCTCCGGCCTGCTGGTCCCTATATGCTGAATAGACGACAGTCGTTAGACAGAACACTGGCATCGACGTCGCAAACAAATGTTTCTCCTGGATCGCGGCCACACCAAGCAACAAGCTAATTAGCTTGATAGATATCTTTTAAGTTGGACGAAAATCTGTCTGTGTGTGTGTGGGGGGGGTCAAGACACCGACGGATTGTTCCAGACTACCTACATCGGACGTAATTCGTTCTTATATGACAATACTGCCTGTGAGAAAAGTTAATTTTATTGCCCTATATACCGAGGGTAGAGAAGAATTGGGGCCCTCCCTGCGCAATATTGAGATAACTTTTTCAGCTCCGGAGATTCTATCTGGACCATCCGGAACTTTGGAAATGCATTTTTGGCTTCTGCCACATAGTCCCAAACTTTAAGGTTACCCCCGGTGTTCCTAATCAGTGTAATAACACCGGAAGCGCCTGGAAGTTTTCTTGGGTCCTCTGTTGACGGGAAGTCAACAGAGGTGCACTTGAAAAGAGGCCTCAAGAGGGCCTTCCTCTGGGAGAAAGGTCCCTCTCGAGGAACTCACGATCCACAATGAAGATCTTATCTCCTCTGGGCAGCTGCCTCTTCTTCTTTCCTTGGGATTGGTTGAGGAAGGGAGTCCTAATAGGGGAGGAGTGCTGGTTCCTTGTCTTATCTTACAGCAGTTCTTTTTCTGCTTTTGATGGGGAAGTATGCGCGGATTGGGCTTTCTCTGCCTTACTCCGGCTCGATCTCCTTTCTTTTTTTCGTGTTGGTAATAAAGCCTTCTTCTTCTTCCTTGTCCTCGCCCCTGCCTCTCTTTAATGATGAAGAACGAGGCAGAGGTATTTCCCTCACTTCCATATAGAGGTCCGGTCGAGGTAACTCCTCCACAACTTGTTGTTCAGGTTGGACCTCTTTTTCCGGTTGCTGTTGTTGCTGCACCTTCTGCTGCTCACGCTGCACCTCGCATTGCTGTTCACGCAGTTTCTGTCGCTGATCCCGCTGCTGCTGCTGCTGCTGCTTCAGCTGCTTCTCATTTTGCTTAGCAGCTCCTTTGCTGGGGACATCCGGCTTCGGTTGCTGTTTGGCAGCTCTCTTGACTGGGGAAGCGGAGTTGTCGCCTTTGCTCCTTTCCTCACCACCTCAGTCTATTCGTTATTAGTGACCTTCTTTGCTCTTTCCTCCTTGGGCTGCATCGATGTTGGCTACAGCGCCAGTTTTGTCTGTGTTGTCGGTTTCCGGGTTGGGCACAACTCGGCCAGGTCGCACCACGAGTCCAACAGGAGAGGCGACGACGCTTGACAACAACAAAAATGCTCCTGTCGCCACAAGCGGTAATGTTGGGTATCTCATTAAACTTTGAACGGGTCAATGTTACTTTTGATGGAGGATAACACATCTACAGAACCATAGTCCGAGAAGAAGGCCTCCAAATGGTCCTCCGTGAGATTTTTGGGTGCCCATGTACTCCGTTTGCAGCGCCATCGTTTTGGTGGTGAGATTGCTCCCAGTCAGAGCTTTTGCCACATCTTCAGTTGCCAGCAGGATGTTCCATTAGATCTTCGGGCCAAAACTTTGGCTCCAATGTTTAAAACCTTTAGGGCTTCTTCCATAGCCACCTTGCTGACAGCTATGAATTTTCTGGTCTTGATGTCGATGACAGAAGGAATTGGTAAAAGTCCATTTTTGAAATGAATTCCTTGTATTCATCTCTCAAATTTTTGTAATAGTCCGGCCCTTTTTTGGACCTTTCCGGCACCCAAGCTGATGGCGCAGTAGATGTACTGGCCAATAGTCCTCTTTCCTGGGTCACCTCCGCGATGGCGGAAGGGTATTCCCTTCATGGAAACAAGGAAAACAGTCAGAAAACACACACACACAGCACAATACAATCACAAAAGTTAACACTTACTGATTGGAAGAGCCAATGCACTCGAAAACAAAAATTTACAACTAGCGTCCACAAAAACAAACTGGATTGTAACTTAATACATGTCCCTAAGAAACTTAGTACATTTTCTAACCTTGTTGCTACACCTTTTATATTCTTCATCTTCATTGTCAATCAGGAATTCACTCACATGCAAAAAATATTTCACCTTCGATTTTTATTTGTCGTTTGTATGTGGTGTTTTCGAACATTTAATTGAAAATAATTTATACTGTAGCAAATATTATCCAATAAGACTAAATGTAAGTTACAAGAAATAAATACAGTGACATTAAAAACACTATAGAGAATTTATGTACTAAGTATAGCCAACTATGTATTTTAAAGAATGTTTCGAAATTATGTCTGCTCCCCAAGCAAGATTTTAAAAGTTATTATGAAAAAAGAAAAAAAAAAATATACCGAAAAATGCTGTGTGTCACACAAGGTAAAAGACAAATTCGAAATACTTAAAGACTTTAGCTTATGCGAAGTTTTATCCTGGAATAAACGACAAAGGGTAACACGACAAGGGTAACACGACAAGGGTAACACGACTTCGGCTGATGAACAATTTAATAAGATTTGATTTTTTTCAACAAAAATTTAACACTTACATATCAGAATTTTGATTTGATAGATCGACATTTCCTGTATGTCATAAAAACAGTTTTGGTTATATGAAGCTTTCGCAAATAGTTTTCCCCAAACATTGTTCATATCTGTAAGTATTTTATTGTTAAAAGTACTTTATTATTTAAAAAGACTGTTATAAGAAATCAGACATTTGAAAATTCTAATTTTAAAGACATTTAAAGAGCATTTTTAAGTAAACAGCAACAATTTGAAATTTAACGTGTGAAAAATAATAAGTTATTTTAGGTTGACTTGAATCGAGAAAAGAGGCTTATAAAATTTCAACAAATTCCGAAGTGTTTTACTTGTTTGTCATTAAGAATATTTGATTTAATGTCAATAGCTGTGCGAATAAACTATAAATAAACATGTTTTTGTTTTTCTAAATTAAAATAGTTTTACTTTGTGGAATTATTGGCATTATCTTTTGTTTTTTTCTTCTTTTGTTGAAAAAGAAAAGTTCACTGAAAAAATACATTTAATCATTTTTTATGCTGAGAAACAATTTGTAATCTTAATGAATAACGTATTGCATTAATTAATCTAATACTACTTGTCCCTTAATAGTTACGACATTTAATGTATGAAATTTGCCCGAAACTGTTTCCACATTTGTAATTAAAAAGAGAATTAAAAGATATATACAATGAAAATGAAAGTTTATTTTGAAAAATATGTAAAATAGCGTCAGGATTATATTTAAATGCTGTTTGGTAGCCGATTTTTATTTCTTTCTTTTGCATGATAAGAAATATAACATTTCTTGTATCATTTGCCATTTCAGATTTTACTTTGCATATTCATAAATTTCCATCCATGTTATTTGCAAAAATATATAACTAACGCGCGTGTAATTTTCAAAATATCATTTTTTCTTTTGAACTGCTTACTTGAAACACTTCCTATTATTTAAAACAATTATTACAGTCGCTAGGATATATAAATGTAACCTTTAATAAATGTCAGTAATTAATTAAAAGAAAAGGTATGCAAATATAAGAAATAATGGGACAGAGATAGTATTAGTTTTAAAAAATTCACACGTGGTACTTGAAATACGGGTAAGAAAATGTTGATTTTTTTTTTATTATTATTGTATGTAATCTTTTTATGGTATCGAGCTTATCCTGGATTAATAATTGCTATGGCAATTATAAATTTGATTACGAATTTGCATCATACAGTTAAGTCCGAAATCATCCATATTCCTACAAAATTTATGATTTAAAAAAAATATTTTCATAAAGGGAATGTTTTTTTCTGACCCAGAGAGTGAAAGAAACAATACATGAGGAATTTAGAGAAAAATGTATTTAATTGAAGTATATTTGCAATTTAATCACAAAAGACCTGTTCAAATTTATTAATACAATCACGTTAATTATCAATTGAAATTCGGATATGTCTTATATTTTTGCCCAATCTTTGCTAATGTTTTCATGTCTTTAAGGCTGGCAATCTTACTTATTATTACTCGTGTCTTTAGCACTCTCTACAAATTCTTAGCTAGACTAAGATCTGGACTGGCTTGGATGCACTAAAAACATGGATTTTATATTCCATGAAACATTTCTTGGATAAATTTGACACGTTTTGTATCGTTGTTTTGTTCATTATCTCATGAACAAACTGAAAAAAACATCACCATAGCACAATGTCATTATTATCATGCTTTACTAATCGGGCAATGTTCTTTAGGTTAAATGCTTCATTTCTTGTTCATTAAACAATATGTTTCTAGACAAGAAGCTCAATTTTTGTTTTATCTAACTAAAGAATTGGTGGTCAAAAAGTTAATTCTTGTCAAGACGACGCTTAGCAATAACTAGATAAGCTTTTACATGTCCGGCGTGGGCACTGAAATCTTTTTTAATCTTTTTCCGTGGCGAGGTCAAGGTTCAAGTTTACTACAGTGTTTACCGAGATATTTCGATACAGTGAAACCTGGATATAAGAGACCCAGATATAAGAGAAATCCGGATATAAGAGAGATTTTCTCTGGTTCCAAATTAGAGCCCGTGTTACTGTATATAAATTAGACCCGGATATAAGAGAAACCCCTGATATAAGAGAGCTTTTCTCTGGTTCCGTGCCTCCGATATAAGAGAGTTCGTTTTGAGTGACAAAGTGATGTCGTAAATCGGTCAAACAGAGGTCAGTTAGAGAGAGAGTGAAGTTCAATGACTTAATCTTGACTAGTCTAGAGACACGGTGTGTCCAATCTGTGTCTGTAGGAGACACCCTCTACCTTATGATTTTGTTTTGTGTGTCTTTTGCGCTGCCCGCTTTTTTGCCGACTTTGCTTGTCGTTGCATTTACTGGACTGCACTTTCACTTTACCCACTGTTCTGTTGAGTCAGAAGTTTGTCTGTTTGTTAATTTTGCCACTGAAAACCGTTTGCTTGCGATCATTGCGATTAGTGATGTCGGCGTCTCAACGAAAAACTCTGAGCATTTCTAAACAGTTGGAGCTCATCGACGATGTCAAAGTGAAGAAACTCAAACTGGTCGCTGCAGCCAAAAATTACGGAATCGGTTATTCAACAGCAGCAAAAATTCTCAAGAAAGAAGACGATCTCAGATCTTGCATGCAAATGAACGGAAACACTAATCGCAAACGAAAGCGCCAATCCGTGCACAAGGACGTTAACGAAGCGCTTACACAATGGTTTACGCAAGCATGTGCTCATGGAGCTACCGTCACCGATCACGTCATCAGGCAGAAAGCATCACAACTGGCCGTAAATCTTGAAGTTGATTTTGAACCGAGCAATGGCTAGCTCATGCGCTGGAAGCAGGCCAATAACGTTTCGTTCAAAAAATTTCACGGCGAATCAACGTCAGCAGATCACGGTTCTGCCAACGAATGGGCGACGAACGTTTTGCTGCAACTTTTTCATGGATATGATCCAAAAGATGTTTGGAACTGTGATGAAACGGGAATTTTCTACAAAGCCATGCCGTCTGGATCTTTGCGATTTGCCGGCGACGAACAGTCAAATGGGACAAAAGTTCCCAAAGACAGACTCACGATGCTTCAGTTCACAAACATGGACGGCAGTGAAAAGCAAGCTGTAGTTGTTGGTAAGTCGGCAAAACCACGGCAAACAGATTTTGACGAATTTATCAGCTTCGACGACCGTACACAATGTTATGGAGAACTGACTGACACGGACATCACACGTGGTATAAAATCGGATGATCAAGATTTTGACGAAGATGATGATGCTGAAAGCGTAAGTTCTGAAGTTTCTGAAAGTGACAAACCAGTGCCAAATTCTCTGGCTGCATTGAATGCGCTTGAAACTCTCACAGCCTACTTTGAAGCAAAAAGCAGTAATCCTGATGGCGCATTGAAAATGATTTACGGACTGTATGAAAGTGTTCATGATGTTAACAAAGAGATTTCTGTACAATCAAAAATGACTGACTTTTTTAAGAAAAAGTAATTTTTCATTGAATTATTTTGAAAACTGATTGAAAATGTATTTCTGTCTGTGTTTTTTATGTCTATAGCTGTTAAATAAACTAGTGTTCTGTACGTAAAAAGCGTTATATGAAGTGTTCCCATACTTACCTAAACAAAATAGACCAAACCCGGATATAAAATAAACCCGGATATAAGAGACTTCTTCTCTGGTCCCGACAACTCTCTTATATCCGGGTTACACTGTACCAGAAAAAAACAAAAACCAAAAAAAAAAAAAAAAACAAAATATACTTGGTGGGGATTCTCGGATTGTTCTTTTTTTCAGTGAACACAGCTTTGAATTTCGTGATAATGCTTTGAAGAGTAGAAACTGACTCTTGATTTTGCGTTTCCTTCAAATCAAATTCTTTAACCCGAGGTCCTCAAAAAATTATTTAATCTTAAGTGTCAGCTGGTTTCCCTCTGGTAAGATTGACGAAGATTGTAAATTCTATTCTCTTGTTAACCGCAGTCTTGATGCGGATGATACCCAATGTCCCACTAATAGTATTTGAATGACTTTTAAAGCATGGAGACGGCATGTCGGTAACTAGGGATGCAAGGAACAAAATTCGTTCATTTCTGTTCTGTAAGATATGAATATGAATAATTATGAAGATTAATTTTGTGATCACACTGCAAATAATACTTCATTGAAATACGGTTTCTTTCACTCTACTTCCAATTTGGGATTGAGAAAAATCATTCCTTTAATGAAAATATTACAAGAAATATTAAATTTTACATGGGTATAAATATATATACACAGTGATTATCAATTCTTGATAAAAAGGGGTCATCTCTTTTTCGGATGGAGTGACCGTAGGTAAATAAGTAACTTACAAAAGCTCCTTCCCTCTTGCAGGCTTTCCTGCATATATGACAAGTGAAACACATATTGTATTGTCTTATCTGGTATTTTTGCATCATCGGGTGGCTCTTCAATCATACTGCTGACAAATATAATTTAATACAATATACATAATTTAATAATTTGACATCAGCTTGGTATCTACGCTGACGACACAGCAATGTACTCCTGCTTCGATAGTAAGGCATATCAGTCTGACAAGGTTAAAATAGTAGCCAATCTTCAAAACGACCTCAAGTCCGTAGTTAAATGGGTAAAATATGGCTTGTTAATTTTAACTCCTCCAAAACTAAACTTTTTTCCATTAATCATCTGAGAGACCCCTCTCTGCCTTCTATCAGTATGGCTGATGCTAACCTCCAGGAAAGTCTTTGCGCCTTCTTGGGCTCACGTTCACCGCTTGATATGAAGTGGAAAGTCTATATTGAATTAATTGCTAGCTCAGCTGCTAAGAAAATCAGTTCATTACGTCGGGCGAAACAGGAATAAGTTTTCTTTTAAGAATATGTCTTACATATCTATAAGTCTACCATTCATCCAGTCTGTCACATATGGTTCGGTGCCCTTGCTATTTGCCTTGAGCTCATTAATAAGATCCAGATCAGGGCCGATAATATTGTAGAGAATCTGCAATATTATCGGTCCCGATCTGGCGGTTGAGCCCCAGTCACCTTCTCACCGCCGTAAGGTTACCTCTGTATGTCTTTGCTATAAATACTTTCATGGTAATTTTTCGAATGAAATCTTCGCTATGATACGAAGAATTTTTAAATTTAAGCGCAGCACCAAACTGGCGTCAAGATCTCATCAAATTACAGTTGATCAGATTAGATATAGCCGTAAATTCTATGCTAACAGTTTCTTCTCCCGCACTTCTCGCTTGTGGAACTCCCTTTCGGCTCCTTGCTTTTCAGCCAACTTTAATCTGCTAAAATTGAAATGCAATGTCAATCGCCACCTGATTACTCTCCTCTTTCTGCTGATCATTAATGTTTCTGTCCCTAATTCTTCCATACCCTGTAACGCCTTGTATTTTAGCGGCATTACTGCTTTGCTTGGGGGTCATTCCGATTAAAAAAAACAAAAAAACAAAACTGACAAATTTCATGTGGATGGTTGTCAGTAATCCATGTAAAAAGAAATTGTGTGTGTGTGTGTATGTGTCTCCCTCTCTTACTTGGGATTGCTTACCGTCATGAGATCTTAAAGGACTAGCATTTGGATAAGAAGACCATCCCAACAAAGGTTACATGTACGCTCAGACTGAAAATTAGCCGGGATTGAAGTGATGTCCTTCTTTTTAAGAGCCTGTTTCAAGATTGCTTTTCCTCGAACGCTTATAGCCGTTTTCTTACACACAGATCAATTCTCAGTCTCCAGAATTAATAGCAAGCGTTTTTAACACCATCTTTATTGTTTGCGTGCGGGTAACTCTCCATAATATAACTGTCATCTTCCATTTTAGTGAGATGTCCTATCTTATTTGGTTACGGATTGAGGAGCTTGTCGATAAGAAATGAAGAGCAATGACGTCGTGATCCAAGTCCTAGAAGAGTACAAAAGGGTAAATAACACACACAATTCATTATGTCTCCATCTGACCAAACTCGTTTCTCTAAACACTGCTTTGCTAGCTTTCTCGATCCTTAGGTATTTACGGAGACGAGAGAACTGTCCTTGTAAAATGTTCTGATAAGGTAGACGAATGTAGCTGTTGCATGAAGAGATTCAAATTGAAGATTAGAATTCAAAATCCTGGATTTCCACCTGAACTCGATCACCATAGGTAGTCGATACGCAACAATATCAACTACCACGTTGGGTATTTATCACTGGTGTCAATAGTGTCTGTTCGAATCCATGTAAAAAGAAATGTGTGTGTGTGTGTGTCTCTCTCTCTCTCTCACACACACACACACACACAAACCCTGTGCTCGTTATCAGATGTTTTGGGATCAACGTTTTCATCATCTTAGTACCTGGTTGAATTTGCATTACGAATTTTTTCTCCAGTCTGTACATTTTCTCTCGACGACAAGCGTTTCCAAAACAAAATTTCTTCATCGCTTTGAAATGGATTAGACTTAATGCCATTCTTTGATAGACTAGCTCCACAAAGTGACGGATCTTCCACATTATATGAAAACTTCAAAGAATACTTAACGAATAGTTGAACCAAAGTATTACATTACCACATTCGTGTGCTTTCAATAGTAGCCTTCTTACTACAACTGGTTCCTTTAGAGAGACGAGTTTGCCAAACAAATTGCAGTTTCAAGCATGGGAAAGAATATAAAGAAAAAAATCAACCGCCCCTTATGGTCACATTTAAGGACAACATCCAAAGTAGGAGTGTAAAATTTGGAATAGCAGATCATTTCTGGATTGAAATAACCGTAGATTATCTGGGACGTATAAGAGAACGTCGCAGGAGAATGAAAGAACCTGACAAAATAATTTAATCAATGACAGTGTCCGGTGTGGCTTTCACTGGCCAACAGAAATACCGCAGGAAATTCTTTGCTTAACAATAAAGAAATACTTGAATTATAAAAGTAACTGTGTATTGTGCGCGTTACTAAAAATGAAGTTATAAGAGTTTTTTGTGAATTTTTGAATTCTGTGTATCGCTTTTCTGGGTGGTACAAAAAAAAAAAAAAAAAATGGACAGTCTCTTTCTATAACGACCGAAAAGGCACATAAATGCTATCATGGAGTTCAATTGCCCAAACAAATCTTGGAATGATAATCACTCTTTTCCAAATTATAGAGAATATGCAGCAAACGGATATTCTATGAATCGTTTCTGGTTTTAGACAATAGCTTCCCGTATTTTTCTTGTGTGTGGGGAAAGATGTAGAGAATAAAAAATAATTTACATACCTGGTTTCTTCTGGTGCTTTTACAAAAAAAAAAAAAAAAAAAAAAAAGAAATGCTTTTATTCTATTTTCTCAGAGTAAATAAACATAGGCTCTTTTGACCATGAGGAGTTTTATTGCATTTGTTTTTATTTTGGGGCTGCAATGGTTTGAACTGAGTGAAAAGTAACGAAAAATAATGAAAATAAAAACATAATCGGAAAGTAATCTTACAACAATAGTAATAATGATAAAATACATGAATACAAAATGGAATTATTTTCGGTACAAAATGTGATTTTACACCTGTCACAAATGTCTTAATTTTTGTTAATGTTTCAGCTTCAGATGAAAAAAATGACCAAAAGCAAAAGAAACACGTCCGTGTGTTGGAATACATTGTCAAGTGATCAGGCTGTGTCAAACATGACCAAAAATGTGCTTTTGTTTTTATTTGTTTTCAGTTTGTAATATATACAACAGAAGAATGTGCACACACTCACATTCATACACTCCATTCACGCAGCCAAATAAGGGGCAAATAACTTATCTTTATTTGGCGTTTTTTAAAGGTATATGAAAAGCTCTCTACAATCTGAACATTTCGTAGTAATGATATGTTTTAATAAGTCTGAGTTTCATGCTTATTTTTTAAAGTCATAGTGAAAAATATGTAATTCCTATGTTCGTAGTAACATATTTATCGTTATCAACATATAATAACTGAATATATGGCTTAATTGAACGGCCAAATTTGCAAATATTACTTCGCTAAATAAATAAACAACTTGAAAGGAGGAGATGATTCAGATCATTCAAAAAAAGTGTCGCTATTTATTATATACTGTTGTCATCTTTAAAACACAGAGAAGGAATCCAGTCTTTTAAAACCATCTTTTTTGTTAATAAAAAAGATTGAGAGAAGAAATATTTTGAGGTACAATTTACAATTCATAATTCATGAAGAGAAATTGTAACTCTTTTCTACATTGATTTAACGCACCGTTTCACCTATTTTGAATCCATACAATCTAAAAAAAGTTAAACTATTATTTTTTTTAATTTTTTTTTTATTTGTGACTGAAAATTTACGTATGGATCATGAGAGTCATTTTAAATTAATATTAGTGATAATTTTTATAAGTGCATTTACAATATAATATGATACACTTTGTTGGCTGAGAAGAAGAATGACGTGGTTTCAAGTATGAGGTATTATTATTATTTTTTTTTTATTTTGTTTTAACAGATTTGTTTCGTTTTTTGTTGCTAATAAATCAGAACATTTTTTACTCATTCTGAGAGGGAGAGTAGAATAGAAAAAGATTGGGACAAGAACAGTGTCTTCTTTTGTTAACTGAATCGTCTAAAGTACCGTTCATAGCGAACTTCTAAATAATGTACATCGTATGAAGTTACTTTTAATTCTGAAATCCTATAGTTCCATTAAGACCAGAGAAAAAGTGACAAAGACAACGAGCTAAAAAGAAAGAATGACGTAGATTGATTTAGTAAGCGTCAGTCTGTACTCAGAAAAACAAATTGGACATTTTCGAAATCCTAATCTAATAAAATATATAAATTAATGTATATGAAATATATTTAGCCGACGTCATTTCATTTAAAATATATAATCAGGTTGTATTCATTTCATATGAAATATAAAAATATCGGTTAGGACAATTGCAATTTCACCATGACATTTGATGGTAGAATCAAAATTGATTTAAACTATTCTAAAAGGAAATTCCGTGTTCCTTAAAGAGAAACGAACTATTATGTTGGTTTGTGAAGAAATCTGGTTTTCTGAGCTGAATCACCTCATCTGAAGTAAAAACAATGACCAACAGTGAGTGTCGAATCGACCACGGCTCTGTGATGTTAGCAACAGGTCAAACGTTGGTATCAAATACTTTTAAGCGAAATAATACTAGCAGGATTTTAGTTTAACAGAAACGTGACAATAATTATGACTAAAGAAAGCAGTGACAACAACGAAAATGCTTTCACTGTTCAACTTTTCGAATCTATTTTTCTAACTTGCAACATATACATTTGCTTGGAAATAACAAATAATAGCAATTATGATTATTATTTAATTTTTCAAACCGATGAACTGATAAATTATCTTCATTTGTAACAAAAGAAAAATTGTTATGTGCTGTCTCTGATTTTTTTTTTTGTTACTGCTTGAAAAAAAAAAAACAAAAAAAAAAAAAACAAACTCTCCGTGGCATTTTTTTTCCATTCTTTTTTTCCATTAAATTTATGAAAAGTTAGTGTTTTGGTATTTCTGCTTTTGATATAAGAGAAAGAGATAAAATATATCTCTAAAAATAACGCGTAGGATAGAAAGTACAGCAGTAAAATGACATGAATTAAAAAAAAGAATTTGTTTGGGGAAATCGATACAGGATTTTTGACAAACCGGGAAGTATGAAACTGAGCGTATACAAGAATTGAAACTATGCCTTAAATATTGGAGATAACTACAATAAGAGCTACAGGAACAACAATGATATTAATAAGCCTGAATGTCATCAATAATAACTTTAAAATAAGTACAGAAAAGGAAATGTTTTGGGCCAGATTTAAAACAGCAAATGTTTCTGGCAAATTTACTCAACGGAAATATAATAATAATAATAATAATAATAATAATAATAATAATAATAATAATAATAATAATAATAGCAGTAGCAACATTAGTAACAACCAAACTAATAAAACCAGTGGGAATCATTGTAAGGCATACACTCAAATGAATCCTATCAACAGTATTTCACAATAGTATCGCTAAAAATATTAGTTTAATAATAATAATAATAATAATAATAATAACAATAATAAAGTTGATAAACATCAACGATTTGTGCGGGTAAAAAGAACCAGGGCATAATTAATATAAAATGAATACCAACAAAATAATTTTCAATAAAAATTATTCTATTTATTTGTTCTAATTAAAAAATCATTTTCCTTTCCCGAAATTTATTTAATGGGTTTACTGAGTAGTTTCTGTTCCAGATGCCTTTGAAGTATTTCAAAAGTTGTATTTAATAGGGAGCTATAGCTTAATTTAGAAATATACCTTTTACAATTTAAGATATATTTCATGTCTGCAAAGTCATTTCACATGAGCTACAATATGATTCAATCTCAGTGATAATTTCCGGTTGTGTGCCGACGAATGTAACATCATGAACAATTTTGCTGATGATTCAGTTTGCTGTTTAAGTGTATGTGAGATTATATATATGTATATATATATATATATATATATATATATATATATATATATATATATATATATATATTGACGTCTGTAGCTTTTGTCGACTAAAGTCTACAATTGATATATATATATATATATATATATATATATATATATATATATATGCTTGAGACGCAGTGAGTGCAATGTGAAATTTAATTACGATAAAACAGCTGATTTATAATTCACATCTCAAAATAATAGTGATAAGATTAACAGCCAGAACATTGAAACAAAACGAAACAATTCTAATGGATGCAAAAAGCTGAAATAATAATAATAATAATAATAAAAAACTATCATAAAAAGTATAAACAAATAAAAAATGTAGCAAGCAAAAAACCTTAGAAATTTAAACCATGTTGATTTTTTCTTTTTTTTTTACACTTTTAGAGTAAATATCCAAAATGTTTCCATAGAAAATGAGTGAAATTTAAATTTCAGTTAATTCTAATGTTTCATAAAGTGAGTGTTTTTTTTTGAAGTTCGTATATATTTTTTATCGCTTTTAAAAAGAATTTTTTTAAATACTTTTTCTGCGTTTGAACATTCTGACTGAACAAAATACAGTTGACATGTTTCTTTCTTTAGAGTGCTTATATTCTGTGATGATAAAATCTCCCTCTTGATTTTTAAAAAGGTGTTTTCCATTATGGTTTTTGATTTTATCTCTTCTGATAAACAATAATGTTTCCATGAGGCGATTTCTCTTTTAAGTTTTTATTTCATGGTGCAAAATTCTTTCATGTTTTAATAGTTTTTTTTTTCAACATGTTTATGCATAAATATAGCAGAAGAGAAAATGGAAGTTGGTATAATTGTTCGTGTTCATTTTTTTTAGTTCAAAATGATTTAAAAAAAAAAATTAAATATAATTTTTGTCTTAACTAATGAAATTATTTTTTTTTTTTTTTATCCGTAGGCCTTTATTGTAGCCAGATACACGCTATTTGTCTGTCTAGGATTGACAGTGTCCATTTTCAATTTTTTTTTAAATTTCACGTCGGCCTAAAATACTCACTGGAAGACGAGTGGAGCTTGGATGCAAGTTGATCAAAGTAGCAACAGGAAATTCAAAATTAAGAACAAAGACAACAGAAACATAATCCACAGCAACAAAGAAAAGTATAAAAAAAAGAAAAAGAAAAAAAGGACATTTTCTCTATGTAGTCAAGACAAACTGCAAATTATAAAATCAGCAGGATGCTTTTGCTTTATATTTTGCGAGAAACATTCATTGATAAAATAAGTCGGATTCACATGTTTTTTAAATTGTTCAAATAAATTCATCCCTTCACTTTTCATTTGCGATCGAAATGTTAAACTATTTCACTTCTAGAATGAGTGTCTTGTTGCAAAATAAGTTAATTCTTCATTTTTCTTCCAAACTGATAGATCAATATTTTTCATAATGTGATCTGTTAATTCATTTAATAATTTATGTGAACCAACTTATATATTAGTTATATTTTACTTCACTTTAGTATTTTAAAGTATCTAAATTTGAATACATATTGACACACACACACAAACACACGTGTGTGTGTGTATGTGTGTGTGTGAGAGAGAGAGAGAGTGAGAGAGAGAGAGAGCAGGACTATGCGAGTGTTTGATCAACCTTTTTGTATCCAGTACACGGAACATTCGATTGGCAGCACTTGCAGTAAAAATTTGTTCTTTATATATATATATATATATATATATATATATATATATATATATATATATATATATGTATATATATATATATATATATATATATATATGTATATATATATATATATATATATATATATATATAAGCATTCGCATGTATGTATGTATGTATAACAGTGTTTGTAAGCACTGTCTGCACAGAAGCTTGGAAATAAGCCAATGAAAGTAACATATTTAAATGTTCCTCTCTCGAATATAAAATATGGTTGTGTGTAACCTAAATAAATAAATTGAATAAAGTAAAAACACAAAGAACCAAAATAATTGAACCATTTCATTTAATGCTTACTACAAATGATTTCAGGTTTGTTAACATTATATTAAATTTTTAAAACAGTTGTTGAGTTTGTCATCATGTAGGGAATACTCTTTTTGTGCACATTCGACATTTCCTTAAAAAGAAATCGTATATTTTTCCTGGTTATTTCATCAATTATTTTATCACTCGGTAAGTGTATGTGTGTATAATTTGCAATCTATTCCAACATTCATTAAAATTTAAATGCTTGATATATATCTGAATTTTTGTTCAAAACCATTTTCCTATTCAGTTTTCTCAAATTATTCGCAACTCAAGGATTTCAAAGTTTAAAATGAACTTTACAATAAATTCTGAACATTCTTTTGTATACAGATGAAGAATATAATTATATAATCATTAAAATAACCTTACTTCCTCTTATAAAAAAAATATCTTAGTCTGCTTTTCTGTGTATGCGTTAAATCTGTCTTTTAATAATTTAAAATCTGGTTTAATTTAGAGAATTGTTTACTTCTTTTATTAGCTGCAGTTGTTAGATCTAGAGCTTAAATACAATCGGTTTTCCTTTGTTTAATATATTTGATTAGTTTTGCCTGTGGACCAACGACATTCAATTTGTCACCTTTATCCAATCGCACAACAAATGTCACCAGCGGCCATTTTGTATATTTCGTAGGAAATTTCTGTTAACGCAGTTGTTTCAAATTTGAGTGACATCAAACAAATTTTCTTTAACTGACACTCCCAGAAAATAGTTCTATTTTTTTGGTATGATGGCATCACTCTCGAGATAGGGAAGGTGACATATCTATGATAATATCTAGTTAAAGCCTGACTTTTAACAAAATTTGAACGCTAACAACAGATATTGCAGATTGATTCACATCTTTCAACAGAAGCGCGTATTTTAATCACAGAGAGCAACCATGCATAAAAGAAAAGCAATGAAAACATTTACTAAACTTTTCATAAAGTCATATGAGGACTCATTAAAGAATGAACTCGCTGAAAATGGCCTGCTTACTATTGCACTACGACAGTCGCAAAAAGTAAAAAAAATATGAACACGATGTATGCAGAGCATCAGCCATAGAGTATTGGTCAGTAAACCTGTTTCGCAAACAGAATTGATCCTCAGTTTTGCCCCCTTTTTTCCTGAATTTGTGCCAACTCCGTCTAATCTTATTAAACAACTGTATACAATTAGACGAGAAAAAAATATTCACCAACACCTGCAAGTACGAATACATTTTTTCTACTTTATGCAGTACAATGGCGGTAAATATTTTGAAAACAAAAAAACTGCCCTATTGACGAAGTGGAATTAGAAACTTTTGCAACTTCTTTAATATTAAGGCAGTAATTAAAATGATCTACTCACGGCAGAATAAGTTCTGCTAATTTATCTTTGTTTTTAACATCGATCGCAATATTAACGAACTGAAATAATTTGGAAATCAATTGTAGTGCTGTTTTATATTTTGGTTTATGTCGCCGTTATCGTCGTGATTCCATTGCTAGCAAAGTTTTTAAAAGTTATCTTGACTGGTTGGAGTGTTATAAAAAAGATTACAAAAAGATGATAGTAAGATTTTAAAAAGTTGGAGAAAAATAAACTAAACAAAGAAACTTATTAACTTTTTCTGATATTGGTTAAGTAACTTTTTGTAATGATCAAGCGGAAAATGTGATTCGACCAATCAACTGATCCGGTCGTTATTTCCCATGCTTTTCAGGGTGAGGGGGGCAGGTTTTATGTATTGAGAGAGAGAGAGAGAGAGAGAGAGAGAGAGGGAGAGAGAGAGTTAGAGAGAGAGAGAGAGAGAGAGAGAGAGAGAGAGAGAGAGAGAAATTGAATGCAGCCCACGAACGAGAAAAGTTTCAATTAAAAAATTGATTTTTTTTCTGGTCGATTTTTCCTTTTATTCAAATTGAAAGTAAGAAATTGAAGATTCGAATAAGCAAGTTGAATACAAAATCTACAAACATTGAGCGAAATATGCGTGTATATGTAGGTAAGCGATTTGCAAAGAACACAAAGAATATAGACACACAATGCTTATACGTATGTATGTGTGTATGCATGTATTTGGCCATGTGTCTAAATGTATTCTTTTGCACGCCTAAATAATGTTCATATCATGTTTATATATCAACTTGAAAATATACACGAACATGCACATATGGGAGTTAATATTAATTTACTTGAGTAGTTCCATATTTAAGCATGTTAGCATTATGCACTCTACGTCTCGAATACACATTGGGATGAATCTAACATCGACCAACAAAGTTGCACTGATCGATGGCAGCTTAAAGAAGAAAACTAAGAATAGTAAAGCAATTTTGAAAAAACATGCATTTCTCACCTTTTATAATTCCGAGAAGCTATAAAAGCTTAATTTTACTCATTCGAAACTTGTTGCTTAATTTTACTCATTCGAAACTTGTTGCTTTCTCGTTCTTGGGTTCGCGAATTAATGAATGACGTTAATTAAGACATTCAAATAATCGGGAAAATAGCACAGAACAGTTTTCCTGAAATAAATATAGCTTTCCTTTATGTTTTCATTTGTTTTTTGAATATATATATATATATATATATATATATATATATATATATATATATATGATAAAATAAAGAACAAATAGGAAACGTATCACTTTATTAAAGCTTCGTTAACATGACGAAGCTTTAATAAAAGTGAAATATGTTAGATTCATATACGTTTTGTATTTGTTCTTTATTTTATCATCCTGTTTGTTTCCGATCCATATTTAATCCGCATTTGATTTTTAACTTATATTATATATGTGTATGTGTGTGTGTGTATATATATATATGTATATATATATATACATACATACATACATACATATATATATACATATAATATATATATATATATATATATATATGTGTGTGTGTGTGTGTGACTTTATGTGCATGTATTGGTATCTTTTACACATTCATATATTCGTACAGAATATCTGTATACATGGATTTTTCCTATATATCCAAAATACTTACCATTGATATATTTGAAATAAATGCACAAGACAAAACACATATGGTTACTGATATGATTATGGATACTTACAAACACACACACGTGCGTGCGTGCGTAGCGGACGCGCGCGTGTGTATGGACGTGTGTGTATGATGCGCGACTATGCATTACTAGGTAGTATATATATTTATACTTATATATTTCGGATATATGAACGGGATCACGTGTAAGGACTGCGTTTATCTTTCGTGTAAGTAATTGATATATAGACATGATGGGTAAAGGTGAGAATACATTTTTTTTTTCATCTTTTTTTGTCACTGCAAGTAAATTCTTTCTTCTAACAATAACTCGCTCACCGACACTCACATAGATAACTCATGTAGATATTCACAATGCTTACACCTGCACATTGAATCCCTTTTTATGAACAAGTCTCCCTTCCAGTGAGTATTTAAAAACAGGGGGTAAATTCCTGTTTTTCTTTCTTTCTCTTTTTCCTCTCTCTTTTCTTTTTTTGTTGCTGAATCTTGTGTTTAAAATTTTAAAAAAATCCTGATTGGCAGGTAACGACTGAGTGTCACTCGCTGGTTCACTGCAGTTGACTGAATAACATCTCACACTTGAGTGTGAGTGTTTCCCTCAGGTACGGTGTCAAATCCCATACTTTGTGATGGACCCGAGTAGGTGTACTGCAATAAGAGAGACAGAGGTAAGACATTAATAAGTAGTAACGTGACATTATCTGTTATCAATCTCATAACCAGTTTACCTGGTTGTATCCATTTTGAATTTAATATAACCAATGGCCAGGAATCAAATACTAATTGCTGAAAAGTCCATAGCTTGGCCCACTTTCTGAAATTAACCAAACATGGCACCCAGTGCGGATCGAATTCATTACTCAATAATAATGGTAAACCAGACAAGTTCACTAACCATTATCCAAAACCGAAGCGCTCATAATTGTTATTTATTAAGCTTACTTTTGTTTGACAATGCCGTAATTATGGAGCACAGAGTGAGGATTGAACTCATAACTTGCGAATAATAGTCAACAACTAGACGAGCACGCCGAGACAGAGGTTCGATATCTGAATTGTGACTTAAAATTTTCATAGTACTTGATCTACGTGTTTAGCATTCACTACTAAATTAAGAGCATTTTTTTAAGGAAATATTCATTCAATATAAAACCGAAGGAAGAGGGTTACTGAACGAGGTTGTTGTATAGATACAAGAGGAGGAATTAAGAGTAAATTATGAGGACATGTAAGATAGATAACTGTTGACAAAAAAGAGGTCAAGATTGTAGTGACCAGGAAAGCATGTTCTCGGGAGTCAGTTTCACAAAGTAGCGGTTCTCATGAAGAAGCGGTCTGAGGGAAACTTTCTTCTTTATCTATGGGCGACAAAAAGAATGTTGATTATTCAACCCGACGTACCTAATTATCTGAGTTACTGGAAATAAGGAATGTAACTTGTCTTAAGATTTTACAGAAAACAATGAGAGTAGCTTTGCAATGTTTCCTTTATGGGAAATGGGCTAAAGGATTGAAAATAATTAACCACATACAAGGCCGCAAGACTGAAGATTAAGGATTGGGCAGCTCCAGATGGTAGTAATGCGTCAATGTTTGGTCCGATTTGACACTTTTAAAGAAAACATTTCAAGAGGAGTTAGGTAATTTCTGGAACCGATCATTTTCCCAGTATATTTAGCTATAGATCGTATATATGAACTCCACTTGAGTCGCAATAGTCGTTCAAGGCAAGGTGAATACTCTTCCAGAGAGGTCATAGCTGGAGAGTTTTTGTAACAACCCCGATGCCATATCATGTCAAAGGCCTTTGAGATATCTTGGGCGATCGCTCTTGTGATAAGTTTATTATTGAGTACTTCGTTGATTTTGTGTGTGCTGAGAGTTAAAACCAGTAGTGGACATAGAGGATCAAAATATATACTGTTTCAGGAGGCTGTTTCTACTGAGGTAATTAACAATCTTTTTAATAACAGATACGGATTTTGCTGATGACACAAAGGAGGCTGATGGGGGCATATTAGCTGGATGAGCGCTCATCGTCATTCTTGTAAACACGGAATACAGTTAATAACTTTCATCGACCTGGGAAACGTTTCTTTTTCAGGTAGCAGTTAAACAACTTTGCCAAAATTGAAAATATTTCTGGGCCTAGGCTCTGAACGATCATTGGAATTTTATCCGGACCGATAGCCTTTGTAGAGTGAATGCACTCCACATGCAGTCCACATTCATTTTATCCGGACCGATAGCATTTGTAGAGTAAATGCACTCCACATGCAGTCCACATTCATTTTATCCGGACCGATAGCCTTTGTAGAGTGAATGCACTCCACATGCAGTCCACATTAATTTTATCCGGACCGATAGCCTTTGTAGAGTGAATGCACTCCACATGCAGTCCACATTCATTTTATCCGGACCGATAGCATTTGTAGAGTAAATGCACTCCACATGCAGTCCACATTCATTTTATCCGGACCGATAGCCTTTGTAGAGTAAATGCACTCCACATGCAGTCCACATTCATTTTATCCGGACCGATAGCCTTTGTAGAGTGAATGCACTCCACATGCAGTCCACATTAATTTTATCCGGACCGATAGCCTTTGTAGAGCGAGAGCACTCCACATGCAGTCCACATTCATTTTATCCGGATCGGTAGCCTTTATAGAGTGAATGCACTCCACATGCAGTCCACATACTTTTTCACTCTCTATAGTCCTCAAAACGATAGGACCCTACTTTTCGACCGAATATCTGCGAGGATTGAATTTCTCTCAGCTAGCTTTCATATCTTTCGTGACTTCAATATTCATCACAAAGAGTGGTTAGTCCACTCGAATAAAACTGATGAAGAAAGTAGATACTGCAGAGTTTTCTCCATCACCTATGAACTCAGATCATTGAAGAACCCACCCACGTTCCTGATGCGACAATACATCAGGCGAACCTCCTTGATCTCTTCCTCACCTTACCCTGAAAAATGCTTCGCGAAAGTTTTAACCCCTCTGCCCCGGCACGTGAAACCATTTTTTAACCAGTGTCCAAATTGATGCCAAACCAAAGACATCCCTGATTTGCTGTTACATATAACAACTTTTTGCTATATTAGGGTAGACTGGAGCAGCTTTAGATCTTACAGTGCGGAATCTCTTCTCTTAATCGTCTTCAAACACGTTACCTTGAAAACTGCTACACACGATTCAGAATTTCTGGAATGGAAAGTTTAATCCGTCCCCCCCCCCAAAAAAAAAATTCCAGCAAAAACCTCTGAATACGCTGCAGCCATAGTCTACCGTAAACATTGCTTCAATATCTATCACAAGGAGTGTTGCACTTGCTGCATTGAGAACTGCCCGCAATCACTACTAGTAGGTTGGTGCAAACATAATTTCGTTTTCCAACATATGTTACTATATGAGAAAACGAAATTATTTTTGCACCAACCTAATAGAAAGTTCTGGAAAATGCAAAGTGTAGCCAAGGTTGAAAACTAACAAATTAAATCCCGATAGTTTTGGATGATCGCCAACCACATTCTGAATAGTGTCAAACCGTCTGTGCTCACTATTATAAATGACCTCGAGGTTATCTCTTCCTTGTCTTCGTCTCAATTTTTGCCTCAAGGTTAAATGACATAGGACATCTACTTCCCGAATCCCACCGTCTCACTGAGCACAATCTCAGTAGTATTTTTTTATTATACCCCTAGAAGTCTCAAGACTTGTCAAATTTCTTAATCCTAAGAAAACCACTAGCTCAGACATGATGTTACCACGTCTACAAATGCGTACGAAACGAGAGTGAGAGAAAAAAAAGTCTTTCAAAAAATTTTGAAAGTACCTGCGTCTCTCCTTTCTTAGACGTAGCAACGTTGTCAAAGCCCAGTCCGATGAAATCCTAACGGATGAAACGCGTAAAAAATAAACAAAAAAAAAACAAAAACAAAAACAAAATATACACATATATATATATATATATATATATATATATATATATATATATATATATATATATATATATATATAGTCTGTGTGTGCATTCTGCAATGAACTAATGAATTAAAATTCCGATTAAGAAAGATATTAGAAAACAGGTATCAATTCATGATATACGTAAGACAAAGTAGAACGTACTAAACAAATGAATGGAAAATAAATGCAATATGAGAAAATAAAAATAAATTTAATGATCGGGTTCTTTTATAGATTAACAGGGTGAATTTATCCTGAAAACTGACTGCTGTTCATACATATGAAACCATATCTAATTTTAGAAGTCATGCAGTCAAGATAATTAAAATGGAGAGACATCTAGAAAAAATAAATTAAACTAAAATTATAATAAATGCAAAATATATTAATAAAATATTATAAAGATTAATAATATAATTCTTTGAAAAAATCAACATGCACAAGCGCGCGCACACACAGTAAAACCTGTGTTTGTACGAGTATTATCACACAAAACATAAGAAAATTTGACTAAAAATTACAATTACCATTCCAATTATGCTTGTTCAAAAACGACCACGAATTTCTTATGAAAATCCCATTTCCTATACAGTTGAACTCAAAATCATTCGTCCCTTATTTATCTTTTTTGTTAAATGAGACACGTTTTACTGATGCGAATTGAGTAGACAAATGTCATCAAATTCGGGATAATTAAGAAGCAAAAAATAAAAATAAAATAAAATAACAAAATAAAATCAACTCGGTGTCAAATACGTTGGTGAACAACTATATAGCAAATAGCATGCAGGTTCCAGAATTCTTTGGCAAATAGATAATACTGACAAACATTGGCCACAGAGAGGCCACACTTCAAACCTGGTTATCTTTTCAGGTCTTCAAAAGCGTATCTCCAACACAACACCATACCTTATCAATGTCCAGGCGGCATCTTTTGGTAAACCAGTAAGGAGATACAAGAGCCAATAGGCCATAATAACCGATTTATAATGGTGAACTGGGATTTACTATTCGAGTGTTATCGAGATCGGCCAATTTTTATTGGTCTATCAAGTTTCTTTCTATTTGATTTCTTTGATGTCAGCTCCCAAAAACCAGTGAAAAATACACCCAATGAATGAGTATTCAATTAGTCCCACTGCAATGAATACATCATCCTAGAAACCTTATGTAAACACTACAAACACTAGGTGTATTGAATCCACGACTTGTGCTATTTTCTCCTCTTTGAAAGAAACATCGTAATCATTCAAGATTACTTGGATTTCAAGGATAAATGGCGTTCTGGAATCCAGTCAATTTAGCGGGACTCCTACGGTCGAGCGATGAACGGCTGCAACATTGTCTCACCCGTTCTGGCCAATTCAGATATTTTTTCGGTGCCAGTAGAGATAATTTCGATAACTGATGAAGAATCCTAGACTTTTTTGAAATTAGTTTCATGTCTGAAGACATGATTTCATACAAGGAACTTCGGTGTAAATATCGACAACATTAATAAGCATTAATAGTTGATTAATTTGACAGTTTTGATTTAAATGAATAGATAAATTTTGAAATTCAATTCAGGAAAATTTTAGCCTCGTTAATTCCTGAGTGAAACATCAGTAAGTAGTGAAATCGTCTATTTTCTGTTCCTCGACCCCTTCCAAATGAAGCCTTTTCTAATCACAAAATATACGCTTAAACCAAATCAAATATGGCTACCAGACATGTATATAAAGAGAAATTAATTTAGAATTTAGCAACTGATTATTCAAAAAGATCAAATATTCAGTTATGTAATGGCAAACAATATTATTAAAGTTTCTAGCGAATCAGTCACTTGAACAAAGAAGCTAATAGAAAGCACTCGATGAAATGAGCTATTAACGTAATCAAAAGTTATTTGTCCAATAAAATATTCATACAAGTAAACTGAAAAACAAGTAACCAAATCTACATAATGGAAAATAAAATACTAATCAGACATTCCTCTCAGCTAGCAAGCAAGCATGCTTAGGACAAATATTTTAGTAACTATTCAAGCAATTAAGTGAACAAACATGCTAATGGTTATGAATTGATTAACTAACTGGACAAGTGAATAGCTAAGCAGTTAAGAGGCCAGTGAAACAATTGCTCAAGGCAGGAAGCAAGCATGCTGCGAGTAATTGTTCAACTCTAGACGTTCAAGCAAATAGCCTTATTCTCTAGCAATAACCACAATAGTAATGAGCCAAACAACTAGGAGACTACATAAGCAAGTATCCATGCAAGCAAGCTGCAATAAAAGAGACAACCAGTACCTAAGATGTGTCATATCGTGGAAACAGTAAAAGCATTTGATGGCATTAATAATTTAGTGATAGCACTGAAACTTATCTAAAAACAGGAACCGATAAATGCCAGAAAACATCTAAGTATACACTATTATTTACTTGAAATAAAACTTAGCAAAAATACAAAAATGTTTAACTTGTCCTCATATTTTTTTGCATTTGCTTCTCATTTATGAAAGACATAATTTTGACGTGAAAATTCGAGATCATCAATCGAGTGACTTTGATTATAAGACAGATATCAGAGAAAAAGACATTGATCTGATTTGTTATCTGAAAATTTCACGAGGGTGAATTTTGAAGTATTTTCATTTATTAGATATTGAAGGCATTTAATTACTATGTAAAAAAATCAGACTTGTGTATTTCCGCATATATGAAATATTCTTCCATCTTCAAAGAAAATTTATAAGAAACGAAATGTGTTCTTTTATTTTTTATATCCAGTTTCAATTTGTAGTTTATATACTTGCTTCTTATAACTTGTAGACGATTATTAATGCCACCAATTCCTTTTTTTCTATATAAAATATTGTTTACACGTTATGATACAATCCAAGTACTGATCGAATAAGCCAGCTTACCGTTGACATGGACTTTCTGAGTGGGGTTCCCGAGCTGCTATCTTCCCGAGCAGGATGGCCTCGGAAAGAAAGTCTGGCTTTTGATTTCAGGGCAAGTCCAAATGATGTCTGGTCAAGAAACAAAGGGTTTCAATTAAAACAAACGTTTAGATCAAGTCAGATCTCTTGAAATATTCCCAATGCTATCAATAATGGTGACAGACCATCATGAGTTTACATTTTGAACGATCAGCCATTTTGAAACTAAGAAAATGTTCAGTGAAGATTTTATTCTCTACTGGCTCATTTCGCTAATTTCTGTCACTATCCAGTGTTGCTGCCTCTGTTCATCATCAAAGAATTTCAAAGCATTTTAAGCTGTCGAGCTAAAATAATGAATTTATGGTAGCTAAGGAAAAAATGTTTAAATTTGATTTGACTAGGTGTCTTATCCTGGGATGTTATCAAATCACTTTTAATGCGATCATTAATCAAGATTTTTCCGAAATGTATTTGACATTTTAGATTTTTTTTTATGCATCTGAGATGAGGAGAAAAGAAGGCAGAAAGAAAGAAAATAGGTTTCTTAATGCATAAGAAAGAATTCCTATTGAGAATAATTCTATTCTTGTTGAATTTCTTTCGGGTCAAACAAATAAAGTATCATTGTTTATGGATCATTTTTTTTTCATTTTGAAAAGTAATGGGCGATAATAGAAAGAAATCGACGGTTGTAATTAAGATATGAACATATTTAACTTCATTTTAAGAGAATAAAAATGTTCATCTTTTGAAACGTTGAACGATAATTTACTCAAAATTTATAAGTCACTTTAATGTGGTCAAAATACTTTATAATCTCAAATCTAATCGTCAATAAAAGTCACATATCATTTCACATGCAAATCGTATTTTGATTTTCATCAGATTTAAAATGAAAGTAAATCTAAATCAAAAACATCATCGTTCATTCATTCAAATATCCTCAACATTTAAGTTTTGTATCCCGACTGAAAGCTGAACATGCTAAGCGTTTTATAAAATTAAAAACATTTAAGTCCATTTATTAATTAGAAAAAGGCGACAACCTAAAATTTGATCCAATTTAAACATAAATGAAATGTCCACCGATTTCGAAGGAGCGAAACGTTCATCTGAAAAACAAATACTTAAAATTATTCCTAATGAGAATTTAAGTTGAATTATGCCAGAAAGCTAATATTTCGCAATAGCTGTACACAACATAAAACTCCCGATTGCATTTTCTTTTTATTATATAAGAAAACAATTGACCAAAGCGAATTGTCTAACGTAGACACATTGATTTTTTTGGTGAAAATATTGCAGCTACAAGATGAAAACGCGGAGGAAGTTGAAATTTTAATGCTGCAAAGAGAATGGAATATCTTTGAAAATTGAATTACCTTCGATTTCTTGCTGTCTACTTTAGATTTGTAAAGGAATTCGGCGATAGCGACAATGATGGCTAAAATGAGTCCCCCGATAAGGATGTAGAAGATGCCAGCCACGTTGGACAATGTAAGGGCGCTTTGGCCACCATCCTGAAATAGTCAGGTGTTAATTAGTCAACAACAAAACTAATATTCATCAGAGTGAATAAAAACAATAGCGAAGCGATAATTTTTTTTACAGGAGATGACGACAACAACAATAATAACAATCCATTTGTAGCTTCAATAGATTCATTGAAGGGATTCCGAGGAGCCCATGCCTTAAAGAAATACAAAAAATGTACTCACAAGTACAGGTCACATATTACGAAGAGTTTTATAATTTTTTCTTTTTTTTTTTTTTACAAAAATGATCAATTGAAAATGTCATGAAGTCATTTCTGACTTTAGGTCTCTGGTTGGAACCCGGAAGGAAATGAGTATACAACAGAAATCAAAGGAAATAATAATAACAACAACAACAATAATAATAATAATAATAATAATCTACTTTTTTGCATGACCGTTACGTTTTTCTACCTGGGTCTAAGCTGAAATCAGTTATATTTTCGGGTCGGGAAACCAAAAAATAATATTAAATTTTAAGTTGGAAAAAAGGGGGAACGAGTGGAGGGGGAGACAAATAGTGTAAAGATGAAAGATAACAGTTAAAAAACTGAAAGAAAACAAGTAAAAGGAAAAATATATAGGCATATAGCAAGAGGAGGAGGAAGAAGAGGAGGAGGAGGAAGAAGAAGAGGAGGAGGAGAAAATATATAGGCATATAGCAAGAGGAGGAGGAGGAGGAAGAAGCGGAGGAAGAAGAAGAGGAGGAGGAGGAGAAAATATATATAGGCATATAGCAAGAAGAGGAGGATGAGGAGGAAGAAGAGGAGGAGGAGGAGGAGGAGAAAAATATATAGGCATATAGCAAGAAGAGGAGGAGGAGGAGGAAGAAGAGGAGGAGGAGGAAGAAGAGGAGGAAGGGATGTAGGTAAAAAGATTTACTGATTGTATGTCAAGGGATATAAAGCAAAAGACCAAAAGTCATATAGGGACGGAAAGGCGTAAACATTACAATATATTCAAATTCATTATGGATAAGAAAGAAATGAGAGGATACAGCAGAAAATGTTTGTGCGTTTTTATTCGTATTTGTAAATAGGAAGCTAACACATTTTTGCATAACATTTTGATGAATACATGCACTGCTAATGAAGATTGGAAGGGATTAGAGAGAGAATGACAAGATACAGAGAAGATAAGATACGCAAAGAAATAATCAACGCCCATAATATTTCCATGGTCTCAGTTAATAATAATAATAATAATAATAAGATTTTGTCACAAAGATTAGGGAACTGGAGCATGATGAAGCTTATAAGTACCTAGGAATTAGCGAAGGAGATGGCATACAACACCCCCAAATAAAGGAAAAAATAAGAAAAGAGTACTACAGGCGTGTACGTCTGGTACTAAATACTGAGCTAAACTCAAAAAACAGAATATCAGCTATAAACACATTGGCTGTCCCTGTGGTGCAATACAGCTTTAATGTCCTTAACTGGACCATAGCTGAAATTAAGCGAATGGACGCCAAAACGAGAAAGCTTCTCACTTGCTATCGTATGCATCATCCCAAAGCTGATGTTGATCGTCTGTATGTGCCCAGATCTGAAGGAGGCAGAGGATTAGTTCAACTAGAACTGTCCTACAAAACTACAACAATTGGCCTCCAAAGATACTTGGAAACTACAGAAGACTGGATGATGGTATGCGTCAAGGAACATGAAAGTAGTAAGCGTCTTTACTTCGTAATGAAAGAAGTCAACAAATTCAAAATGGAGTTTCAAATGGGCGTAGAGATGTAACTACAGCACAATACAGCGGCTGAAACTGCAAAATACTTAAAAAAAGACAGCAAAGACAAATGCAACCGACCAGATACAGAAGCGATGGCAAGATAAACCACTTCATGGCCAATCCTCTGCCCGTACCAAACAAGCTAATGTAGACAAAACCCGTACCCATCAGTGGCTACGCAGTGCAGGGTTGAAAGCGGAAACTGAAGGTTTTATCCTTGCTGCACAGGACCAATGCTTGCTAACTAGGAATTATCAAGCACATATACTAAAATATTGTGTCAACCCAAAATGCAGATTCTGTGATAAATATCCAGAAACGATTGATCATCTTGTATCAGGTTGCACGATGTTGGCACCCACTGAATATAAAAGCCGACATGACAGAGTGGGCCAATATCTGCACTGGAAAATCTGCAACTTCTACGGGAAGGAAACTGAAAGAAACTGGTATGAACACCACCCAGACCCGGTTACGGAGATAGGATCTGTTACTACACAATGCACACTGACAGAACAATCAAGGCCAACTGGCCAGATATTGTTATTAAAGACAACAAACAAAAACGGTGCCTCCTTATTGATATGGCAGTCCCTGCTGACTGCAATGTATCTTTGAAGATATTCAAAAAGCTGTCAAAATACAAGGACCTTGAAATAGAAATCTCGAAAATGTGGCATATGGGGACATCAACAATCCCTGTTGTAGTTGGAGCCCTAGGACTGGTTGGAAAAGATTGCAGTAGATTAATTGAAGGGATTCCTGGAAGTCCATCCCACAAGGAGATACAAAAAAATTTTTCTGACAAGTACAGCCCACACTTTACGAAGGGCTTTATCTATGTAATTTTTTTTTTGTCAGTGGAAAGTGTCATGATGCCATTTCTAACCTTAGGTCCCTGGGCGGGACCCGGAAAGAAATGTGTAAACGCCAGAAATCAAAGAAAATAAATAAATAAATAAATAAATAATAATAATAATAATGAGGGTAGGGACAAGCAGGTAGGGGTCGAAACACAAACAGTAAGAAATGGATTTGTAAACAAAAAGATTAGACTTTTTAAAGTGTACGAATGTTTGAGAGAAATTAGACGCAAATGGAGGAAGTGAGAAATGCATCTGAGGATATTTAGAATAGATAAAGGTTGTCCCCCCGACTTGAGTGTTCCATAAAGTGACACTTTTGGGGAAGAAATTGTCTGAGTGGGACTTCCTCCTTACCAATGGAATGGAGGTTGAGTCGAGCCTGTGGACGTGGCATAGCGGATTCTAGCTGTTAAGGTATCAACCAGTGGAACTAAGATATGTACCACATCTGAATATTTAACATGGAAATACCGATAGAGTATCAAGGCACTAGTAATGTTTTGTCTGTTGTTTAACCCTATCAAGGCTGAAGAGTGAGGATTGGGTAATTCTAGCAATAATAATTTGACTCGTAAAGAGATTGTGTCAAGTGTAGCCAGGTACAAGAATTTTTCAGCATCGTTAGCGATGGTCCATATATAAGTGATATTGAGGTGATCAACAATTTTCTTGTTGACTAATATGACAGTGATAGTGTGATGTTGATGAGTGCTCACCGACATTATTGAAAATAGAATCTGCAGCTGATAACTTCCATAGATCTGAGAAACAACTTTTCAAACAATAAAATTAGGTTGAATTTGTAATGAAAAATTTTATCCAAACCTTCGTAGAATCAAGGTTTTGATAAATCTGGAAACTTCTCGAGCCGAAATAGAGATATCACAAATGAAGAGGGAATCATTTATAGCAAAAGGCACTGATCGTATGATCCTATGGAGAATCATATTTGCAATTTTTCGGAACTGGTGGACTGTTTGTGCATAACTGCTATTTGTATTTTCCAGAACTCTTGCACTGCTTGCGGGCAGATAAGAGTTCTGCTATACCATTCCCTCTGGTAGAGACGGTAGTAGTTGTTACAGGGAGCTAACAGTAGCACATTCAGGCATGAATCAAGGCTGAATATTCAGTCTCTATTGATAAAACTTTCCTTTCCTGAAAAGAATCCATTCGGTCATGAGAGGAGCTGTTCTGGAAGGAAGTTAATCTGTTGTTAACTGGAGAAAGAAACGGTTTGTTTTTCAACGCCTCCAAAACGAAAATCTTAATCGTCTTAAAGAACATTTTTTTACCTTCCATTGTCATTGGCTGATGTTAACCTCCAGAAGGGCGACTAATTGCGCATTCTCGAGCTAATGTTTTCTGCTGACATGAAGTGGAAAGATTATATTGAATCAATTGCTAGGTCTGCTGCTACGAATGTTTGTTAGGCAATTTTTCTTGCTAGAATCTATCTTATACACTTGTAAGTCTAACATTCACCATGCATTGAATATTTTGATGTAATTATCTGGTCTGATGCTTCTCTGTATTTAAAGATTCTTGATAAAATTACAAAGAAGAATCTGCAATGTTATTGGTTCTGAGCTGCTATCTTAGATTCAGTCCTTTTCCCATCACGGTAACGTAATTCCTTGTACCTTTTCTATAGATATTTTCATGACAGTTGTTCTGATGAACTTTCTTCTTTGGTACCTCGATTTACAAATTGAAGTGTAGTACTAGATTGGCAGCGAGGTCATTTTACAGTTGAATTTTCTATATGTAACCGTAAGTTTTATGCTGACAGTTTCTTCTCTGGCCCTTCTTGCTTGTGGAATTCTCTTCCAGCTTTTGCTTTCCAGTCAACTTTGATGCTCAAAAATTTAAATGCAATGTCAATAGTTATATTCTATCTTAACTCTTCTTTTATTTTTCTCTCCTTAATAATGTTTTTCTTTTTTTTTCTTTTTTTATCTCACGTTCATTAACCCCTTTTGCCTTAGTGTCGTTATTGATTTGCTTAGGGGTAACCCCCCCCCCACAAAAAAAACAAAAACAAAAAACAAACAAACTATTTTTGAATAATGCTGAGTGAGGAGCTTCCGCAATGTATGATCTGATGCTATCCCAGTCAGCTTTGGTATATTGATAGATTGTCCTATGGATGCCTTTGGTTCTGCAGAATTGCAACTCAGATGTGCAACTTTGTTTTTTTTTTTTTTACACCGAAGGTATAACGTTGTCAATGTTACATTACAGAGTTGTCGAAAAGAGTTTGCAAGTAAAGTATCTATCAATAGCGTTTAAAAATTGTAAATTAGACATCTAGAGTGACAAGTAAAGAAAAGAGAGTCGGTGGAGTGGGGGGAAAATCTCAAGTTTACTTACAGTATTCTTGTCCTGTGGCGTACACTGACCTTTCTCCACCCACCAGAATTTTTGCAGCTTATCTAATTCTCCGTCTTCGCGTAACTTGAGAACAGCAAGTGTGAGCTTATCTCTGCAAGTCCCAAAATTAAAAAACGAATGTAAGATCAAAGGAAGAAAAATAAAATGACTGATTTTGTAATGTAAATATGAAAAGAAATCAAAAATTCAGATTGACAAGAAAAATACAAATATTTAAGAAAATGACGTTTTAACATTTTGATTCACTGAATATTGTCAGCAGAAAATGGCAGGGATCGTGTGGAAGAAAAGGCAGTCTGAAACCTAAATTGACCAATTATTGGCCGTTGTCAAAATTGATTATAGAGGTAACAGCCTTCAATCTTTATTCTGTCAAATGTTGTGACATGTCAGTAACAAGAGATTGTCAAGATGGCTGGCGGTAATACGAACACAGGAGTAAGCTTATACCATTTCCAGGAGCAACCTGTAGAGTTATTGATATTTTCTTTTTACTCTTAACGTTCTTAAAAAATAACTTCGGCAAAACAAAACCGAAGCAAACCGAGACTTGAAAATGACTTTCTGAAATTTAAATTACATTTTCTCTGTTATTTTCGAAATCAAACAGTTATCGAATATATTGCAGAAAATAGTTAAACTTGTTTATTCATAGTACAATAAAATACAGCAGTGAGACATGTGTAAAATTAAACATTGTGGAAAAAAAAATCCGAAATTCTTATAAATATCAGTTCTATTGATTTTTAGCTTTGAGACATTCGAATAGTTTTAACATTTAAAAAGCAAAAGCCTTGCAGCTTTTTTTTTTGCATGAGGTTTTGTATAGATTTGTTCTCATCTTCTTTCTTTATTGTGTTTAAAAGACGAGAGATCATTTAGTGTCATCTAATATGAATTACACTCTTTTAAAATAGTTACATGTACCTGAATTAGAGCAATTATTTCTGAGCGAAAACAAAAAAAATGTCTATAAATATTGGAAGGAAATTAAATTGAAATTTCATAATTTTATTTTAATTTCCTCCCAATATTGCATTACAGAGTGGAAAAATAAAATAAAATTCCTTACCCTAAGTCGGAGCCGGCAGGTGTAGCAATGCCGAAGCCCTTTGAGTCGAGATTTGATCCGACTTTCATAGTATCACAGGGTAAACGGTTGTTGATGTAATCATTGGTAGAAGATTCGACGAGAAAAGCGTACTTTCCGTTAGACTCGCGAACTCTAGAAATGCCGTCTTGGATTTTATCCGTAAAGACGCTGGGTGTTTTTGATGTCATATAAGCCCACATTCGCTCATAGACCGCTACCTTAGAAGTCTGTTGAAGCAAAGAAAGCCAGAAAAGAGGCAGATGAAAGAACTAAAATAGCACAATATTATTTTCCATTCTCCATTATAATATTATTTGTAAATAACTACAAAAAAATGTGTCACAACATAAATTGCATTTCATATATGAAACCCATTGCATGACCCTTTTTCCTTTTATTATTTCACTTGTAGGCTTGACGATAATAAAGAGGCGTAAAAAATGTACATATTGCAATATAGCTACTTCTGAGATTTATCGTTTATTGCGAGTAAACACTGAGTAATTTGGGATTTAAGGTTTGTTATATTTCTTATCAAGTCATTTTTCTGGAAGGACAAGATACCATCTCCACAGCCATACGTCTATGACTGCAAAATGACTGGATTTATGACTTCAGTCATATCATGTCCCAATAAGGAAATGTTTTATATAATTTACATAAATGAAATTATATAATACTACTTATAGTGAACTCTTGTATGAAAATCGATATATACAATCGGTTATAGTTATAAGCATTTTTATGCGACTGTATTTTCGAATTAAACTTATATTCTGACAAGCATCGATAGGCATAATCTACGTTCACCATATTTGCTTATTCCTTTTTGTAGCGAACTTATTCCTGTAAACTTAGATTTTTTTTCGGCGGGTCTTTTAACTGGCATTTTAGTCCCGGAAACCAGAATTCAATTATTAGATAAATGAGTATATATCTATACTGGGTGTAACAAGGCAACAAATGTGGATTCAAATAAGTTTTGTGTCCTGGGTATGACGATAAACTGCATCCGTGTCCTGGGTAAGACGATAAACTACGTCCAACAGCAAGGCCTCTGATCAGGAGGTTTTGAGGAGTGTGGAATCACCTCTTAATTGCTGGTGTTCCCAGATCCAACCTGAACCGGGGTGGTAGCACATGTTAGGGTCCCAGCTATGGGTAAATAGTTAACACTCAGATTACATTCGCGTCCTGGGTATGACGATAAATTACATCCACATCTTGGGTATGACGATAAATTACATCCGCGTCCTGGGTATGGCGATAAACTACGTCCAACAGCAAGGCCTCTGATAATACGTTTTGGAAAAAATAATATTACCAGCTATACGTTTTTGAAAAAATATTACCAGCTATACGTTTTGGAAAAAATGATATTACCAGCTATACTTTTTTGAAAAAATGATATTACCAGCTATACTTTTTTGAAAAAATGATATTACCAGCTATACTTTTTTGAAAAAATGATATTACCAGCTATACATTTTTGAGAAAAAAATATTAACAGAAATGGATTTTTGACAAAACAAAAATATTACCAGGTAAAAAAACGTTGTCGGCATTAAATGACCCATTGATGTTGATATGCCGTAAAACAAAACAAACCAAACTAAATAAGTTTTATTGAAGTTAACAGACAAGCTATATCTAATATATTTTCCGATTCATTTTTCTTCTTGACGAATTAACTTCCGAATCTTGTGTTTACAAGTCTATGGGAATTGTCCATATTTCATATTAAGATTTCAGACTTTCGACTAGCTTCAGTTCTTATCAAGAATTAAAGAAATTAAATAAAATTCAAAATTCGTTACATGATAGTTTGAATCTTTGGGATGATTTTGACTTTTAAATTTTGAATATTTTTTGATAATTTGAGTTTTAAAACTTTGTGTTGTTACACGGCTATGATGTAGCATGGATTCTAATTAAATAAATTTCGGAATGTCTATTTCAGAACCATACATGATTTTGTTGATTGTTGGTTGTTTAACGTTGTTTAAAATTTGTTTTCATTTTTTTCTTGTATATTATTACATTATATACAAAGATCATATGAGGTTTCATGCATCTATGGATTATGTTCCTTTTTTTTTTTTTTTTTTTTTTTTTTTTTTTATAGCTGTTTCATCTTGTTTGTAGTTTGATTGCATCCAATTACGATAAAATAAATGGTGAACTATAGCTCATCATTTATTTGGTATTATTAAAAGTATTACTGTACAAAATAATTTTATAAAACAAGATTAATTATGCTCTGTTAATTACATTTTTCATTAGGGATATTTTATAGCAGTGAAGGCATTCATTTTTGTAATTAAAGCAAGAGTTATTTTTTTATGTACAGAAGTAACAAAATTAAGACAGTGAATAGACAAGGACGTCTTTTTTATTATTTCACCGCAAGTAAGACAATAAAGCCACTAAGACGCAAAGGGGGGGGGTACTGAATGTTAGAAAATACGAGAGAAACACTTAAGAACAATAATTAAGACAGAAGATACCTAGTGACATTGCATTTAAATGTTAAAAGATAAAAATTGACTCGGAAGCAAGAAACCGGAAGAGACTTCCACGAGTGAAAAGTTTGATAGAAGAAACTGTTAGCATAGAACTTACGGTTACATCTAACCATTTCAACTGAAAATTGATGAGACCTTCTCGACAATCTAGTACTGCGCTTAAATTCATAAAGTCTAGGTACCAAGGAGTAAAGTTGATCAGAACAATTACCATAAAATATTTATAGAAAAAACACAAGGAAGCTATATTATGACGGTGGGAAAGGGACTGAAGCCGAGAAGCTTGGTCAGGACCAATGATATTGCAGATTTTTCTTTGGATTTTATCAAGAATCTCTAAATATATAGCAGGAGCATCAGACCAGAAGTGGCAGTAATATTCAAAGTAAGGACGAATGGTAGACTTATAAATATGTAAGATAGATTCTGGCGAGAAAAATTGTCTAGCACGACACAAGGAACCAACTTTCTTAGCAATAGTTCCAGCAATTGATTCAATAAATTCTTTCCACTTCATTTCACCAGAAAACATTAGTTCGAGAAGACGCAATGAGTCCCTGTCCTGGAAGTTAGCATCATTTATGCAACTGGAAGTCAAAAAGGATTCCTTCAGACGATTAAAGGAGACTAGTTTCATTTTGGTAGCGCGTTAAATTTAACAAGTCATTCCATGGTCCAGTTAAGAGATAGTAGGTCATATTTTAGATCAGCTGCCAATTTGACCTTATCAAAACGACCAGACTTACTATTGAATTAGGAGTAAATAGTTGTGTCATAAGCATAGATACCTAGTTGAGAACTGATGATATCAAGAAGATCATTGTAAAAATTAGGAACAACTAGGGTTCAAAGATAAAAGCCATGGGAGACACTTGCATTAATGTAAAAAAGATTTAGAAAGATGACAACTCAAAACAACTTTCATTTCACGATTTGATAAAAAAAACTGAATCATTTTAAACAAATGTTCAGGAATATAACTTTTCAATTTGTGAAGAAGACCAGTATGTCAAAACCCATTAAATGCCTTTGAGATATCCAAAAGCAACATTCTGATCTTCTCAATTTTTATCTAAAACTTGATAGACTTTCAGTAATAATATATCAGCAGTTTACCTACAACAGCGAAAAGCCATATTGCTTTATCTGAAAGAGTACCCTGTGAGGTGAGATGCTTAACCAATTAGTAGTTGATTACATTACTTTGTTAAAATGAGGTAAAAGACTAGTACGCCGATAGTCAGATGGTTCGTCTGAGTTCTTAAATACTGGAATATAGAAGAGAATTTCCAACAAGCACGAAAGCAAGAAGCAGCAAGACATTTATTGCAGAGTTCAGAGAGAACAGAAAACAGTCGAGGAACACATTCTATTGAAGGATACTATCAAATCCACATGCTTTGTGTAGATCCAGTTCAAAGATGATAGCAGATACCATAGACGGTGTTATATGCATATCACTCAATAGAGAATCTGTTCTAAGTGGAAAGTCAGATAAAGTTGCTCCAGATGAGTCAAGAGTAGAATTTGAAGAGAATTTAAGAGCAAACCATTCTGCTTTATCAGTAGAAGTTAACATCTTATATTGAGTGAAGAGAGGAGTGATAGAAGACTTACTCTTATTTAATACACTATTACAAAGTCACTAGTAGTCACGAGAAGCAATAGTTAGAACCTATATAATGTCTCATTCTATCAACAAGCAAATATATGGCCTCTTTGAGGACACGTTTACAAGAAAGTTATGGGTTAAAATATAATAATTAGTTAGTATTTCAAGGTAAGGACAACATTACTTTTATTTGTTTTTAAACAAAGATTACAAAGTTATTTATTAAAAACCAATTAGCAACCAAATCAGTGATGTTTCTAGAACAGGGATTTTTGAAAGGGATTTTAAATATTTCCGAATTTCCACTAAATGACAATCGTGCGACACTGCAAAGTTTTAATACTCAATATATGGCAAATATTCAAAGCCTAACAACGGAAAGATTCAAAAACAGACTTTGAATTTCATTCAACAATAACGACTGATGCCAGTTCGGAAGCTTAACAGTAACTAACATGAAGTGTGTACAATTCCCATACACCTTCAATACTAAAATGTACAAATTAATCCGTGAAAAAGTGCGTGCGTGTGTGTATTATCAGCTCAGCCATTTTATCTCTTATTAGAACAATTGATAGATTTTGTTTTCATAAATATCAGAGAAAGAGAATAGCGAGAATATATTTTTTGTAGAAAATTCTTTGTTATCTTGTTTAATATTCAATATATTTTTTCAATACGAAAATAATCAATTCTTTTTACAGACTGCACCTGCACGAAGCAAACTGGATTAGAAGAGAGTTCGAGCATAGATCGGTTTCCTATTAGAAAACTGATAATATCTAAATCAGAAAAAAACTCACCCCAGCTTAATTTGATTAAATATAAATATAATTATTGTTAATTTATTTCCATTTCTACTTTACTTTTACAGTACTTATTAGTAAAATGTAGTCTTGAATCATCAAGAAGTAGTAGTTGAAAATGTCAGCTGATGATCATAACTTTTGCTAAATTTGCTGTTACCACGGATCGACCAGTGTTAGGATAAACAGTAAAACGCACAGCATGTGTTTCCGATGGCAGAGGGAAGCAACCTTTGTTATGAGCGCTTTTGATGTGGGCAAGATAGGCACCGGTCGATGAGTATCAGAAATTACCAAGTAATTGCAAAAGGAGACAGAGACACGGGAGTTTTTTGCGGTCAATCTTTTAGTCACTCAAATATTTTACAAATGAAAACCTCCTCATATTTGTGTCTACGAAGATTTGTGAAAATCGACATATTTTGAGTTTAGTACTAGAATCCTTTCTTGTTTTGGTTGGTAAGAAAATCCAGAGTTAACTTTAAATTCGTTATATAAGATCCATATTTCGAAATTATTGAAATATTTGCAAGTGAATTTAGGACCAGGGACATAATATCCCCGACAATTTGTCTTGGATGTAATTTCCTTACAGGATATTTAATTTTTTTAAATGCCTACGTTCCGTCAGGAAGTAGGCGATTATGACTCTTCACAGATCAATTTTCTTTATTATTGCTTTGCATTCTTGGGAAGGATAATTCACAGTTTATAATTTAGATTTTTCTTACGTTAGACTGAATAAAGAACCTACTCTACGCTGTTATTTAACCCATCACTGTGGGAAGAAGAGACAGATTCGTGCATTTACCAATGGTGTTAGTTGCCCAGAGTTTGAAATGCTTCAAATCTTAATGGATATTATTCCGAGTTGCAAGCAGAAAAGAAAAAAACGGATATAGATTTTTATGTCGTTTTTAAGATTTATAGCTCAAATGAAAGCATATGCATGCAATTGCTTGTTACACCCGTGTACTTTAAGAGAAATTCTAATATTTGGGAGGAATGTTTTCGCTATGTTGATTGCTTATCAATCATTGCTATGAATGCATCAGCAATAATAATAATAATAATTTGAACATTTATCTAAAAGTACCGAGAAGTTAATTATGAAATAATAAAAAAAAAAAAGATAATTTCTGATAATATTTTGTAAAAACCCGAAATAATTTTCTTCGAAACAAATAGACTGGATTTTATTGTTAAAGGTAAAAAAAAAAATGAAGAAGCATTGTTCTTATGAAACCGGTTTTTAATTATGTTTATCTAATTTGAAAAAGAACCGTAACAGTTTACCAACATTTCAGTTAACCTCTCCTCACTTACTCTAATATAGCTTCGAATGCTTCCTTTAAAATATGATTGCAGCGGAAATTCTTTAAATATTTAATTGTTATTATTTTGAGAAAGTTAGTAAGTCTTCTAATATACCTACTTATATCCAAGGACAATATTGATGGAATGACAAGAAATTAAGTATAAAATTTGTCAAAAAATTGTTTTATTGTGTTTATTTACTGACCTTAAAGAAAGCCTCTGTTGTGCCTGACCTTAAAGTTCCATATTCGATTTCCGTCTGTTTGGCAAGATCCTCAGCGGATTCAATTGGAGTGGACATCCTTTCCACGGTGAGGAAAGCGGCCAGGTTGGCAGTGTAAGACGAAATAATAATCAAAGTGAAGAACCACCACACGCTTCCGACTATACGTCCAGAAATCGATCTGAAATCAATGTATTAAATCATAAATTAAACGACGAGTGAATTAGGGATTAATGAAATACTCAACAAGTAAATGAAATCTAGCCAATCGATTTGTTGGAATAATGAATAAATTAACCAAATTCCAATACTATTGAAGAACTCTGTAACAATATTATAACGATAATTCTTCAAACTTTAACAAACCAAACGGAATTTTAATCTATACATTTAATTTAAATCAGTCAAAATCTAGTGATGAAAATATTACTATCCATAACTCCACCAATTTTAATATTCTGTAGCAAAAAAGCAAGTTATGTAATTCACGTATAGATTGGTGAATGAATCATGGATCAATCCCAACTATATATTCCTTTTTAAAAACAAATGTATTGATCGATTTTTGAGTTAATCATGTAAAATTAATTTTATTTAAGTAATTGCTCAATTTCGTCATTGGTAAAAATGAAAGGTTTTCTTTATTTGAAGAGAAACCAATCTAAAACTAATCTTATAAAAGTGACAAAGCAATTATATTAGATAAAAAGTTAATAAAAAGTTAATTCTTTAAATTATATAACTAATTAAATTATTGCCTAATTGTTTACTTTAAGGATTAACGAATTATTCAGTCACTGAATCAAAGTATCAGACATTTTGTGCCTGTGTTTCAGGAATGGAGAGAGAGTTTAAGTATGAAAATTTTTGTTTTATACTATTTTCATTGCAATAAATGAACTAGATTTTTAATGCCATTTTCGAATCTGAGAAAAAATTATCATAAAAATCACCGTTAAAATGTAATCGTGTCATGAGGTATATGGCATTTTTTGATGAAATCAAAGAAACTTTATCAATAATAAAATAACAATAAATAGATCTATTGATTTTAGGATCGTACTTATCAATACGAAATATTTATTTAGCTTCAGGCTCAAATATGGTCCTTCATGTATTAAATTTCATTTGTAACTCATTTAGGACATAACCTTGAATTAAATATGTCAAACTGTTCATTATTCTTATGAAGTCAAGTCACTGATCCTGTCTTCATTATACAACAAATGGCCGTGTTGACGCTGTTTAATCATTCTAATAAAAGCGAGGTTCAATGAATAGGAAATTTGGGCCTGCAAAGTGGTCACAATGAGATTCGATAATTTCAACTTCAGCACTTGGTTTTAAAGATTTGCACTTCTTTCCAGTTACTGTGTATTATGATTTCACTCATAATTTTAGTAATTACACAAATACTTTTTTCTCAGTTTTATTTCTATCATTTGTTATAGACTGATTTATTTAGATAGAAACAGCTTTTGATTTCTTGCTTGTCTATACAAAAATGTCTCTTTCTTTTAAGCTTAAGAGTACTTTTCTTTCTCCAAATATAAATTGGTTGCATACGATACGAGATTTATAAACATTTCCTTATTATGGCAATAAACATCATTAATTTTGTGCATGTTTGCATAACAATTTTGGTTAGTTTGATGTCGTAAGGCGAGTGGTTATTTTCACTGGTACACTAATCGATATATGACTAGAGATCTAATAGATCTAAACGAAAGTTAGTTGAAGATTCTTATTGTATAATGTTAAAAGAGAAGTTGTCCATATCTTTAGCTAGAAAGGATGTTACGGACTAAATAAGTAAAATTGTGGATTTTACGCACATCTAAAGTAATAAGAAAACGGTGAAATTTGGACAGAAAAGTTAGCGATAGAGTTAAACGTACTTAGGTGAGAAATCACATCCTTGTTGCATGAAGGCGCCCAGCGAAAACCAGAGGCTGTTGGAAATGGTAAAATCATTCGTAATATTCGACTCATCTTCCACATGCCACTCGTTAGGGCTGAAGCGACTGACCAAAAACAAGACCACGCTGACTCCAATGAAGGCAAACAAGATGCACATCCAGATCTCGTAGGATAACGGGTCGAGGAACGAGAACACGTGAGCTTTCTGGTCCGCCGGTTTTTTGATCATAATACTGATTCCCAGGCTCATAAAGGGTTTGGAGAAATCAATGACCCTCTCCCGCACAGCCGAGATCGTCAGTGGGGCAATGGCCATGTCCGCCTCCTGGAAAAAGGGAGAAAGAAAAATTGAAATGATTTTCTAGATTATCTGTCTAAAATCATCGATGAAAAGAAAATTGATATATGAGTCGTTTTCATAATGTTATGAAAATAAATCGTGCAGTATATTTTAAAATAATTAGTACTTTTAAAGGAAATAAAATACACACACACACACACATATATATATATATATATATATATATATATATAATCTGATATCTAATAATTGTTTTTACATGATCATTAAAAGCGTTCAGATCGAAACATACATACATACCGCAAAATGTTTTTAGAAAATATAGATTTTAATTGATTTCTGCATTGTAAATTTTGTTTATCATTGGATTTTAGTCTAAAATATAGATTCACAAAACAATCTATACTTTTCTTTCCGTTTGATTTAAGGGGTTTCATTTTTTTTTTCGAATGCACAAGACGTTTGCATACATAGGACGAAGAAAAATTCTCTTAAAGTTTTGCTAACTTTTAAAATGTCACAGGTACTAAATAAAAAATTGTGCCTTAGGTGTCAGTGTAGTATCTGTTTGAAGTTTTCTTTTCACAGAACTAAATCTTATTTACACAATACCCTTCCTTCAATAATTTCTAACAACTTTTCTTCATTCAAAAAGGAATGCCATAGTCTAATTTCTTTTTAGTTAGAATACTTGATAAAAGTTAATTAAAAGTTGTACATATCTATTTTATTTGATTTATTAGGTTGGTGCAAAAATAATGACGTAATAATGTCGTTTTTTGACGTATTTTTAACGTAAAAAAACATTATTACGTCATTATTTTTGCACCAACCTAATAAAACATGGCATATAAAAATATGAAATCAACTTAAAATCTTTCAGAAATTTGCAATTAGCTTCAAATTAGCTTTCTTCTTAAATAGCGCGCCTCAAATTTCAAAAGTTTTTATTTGGTAAAGATTAAGGGGAAAGTTGGTTAACATTAGCGATCGTTAGATATTGACTAAATAACAGAATTACAAGCCTTTCGATCTGTTGGGCGGGTCTTTTGCAGTGAACATCGATTACTCGTGAAAATTCAAACAAATCAAACATACATATGCAGAAGGATGAAAAAGTCATCATTGATCTTTGATCACCTTTTTAGCATATCTATTCTGACTTCAAAGGTAATCAATGATATTCTAATCATTGCATAACAAAAGCAAGAGTAACTGTATTAAATTAATGTTTATTTGAACAAAGGTCATGTTTGGCATTTTCATTCTGGGAACGATTAAAAAATCGTTCCTAAATGAACGGACTAATTATAGATTGTAATCTCACTTAACCTTTTTTTCATTAAAATTGAATTACTTTTTTATATCGTATCTTCGGTTACAAGGTTACATTTGAAAGGTTTCATAATCCAGATATATTGAATGTTTTCCATTTTAAAAATCATCTGCAGGCAGTAGGTATTGTTAGACTTCAAATTTGAAATTGTCATGATTTTGAAGATCGGGATAAGTTGTCATCATTTGTTATTCGTTTTAACTATCATTAATCTTGATAAAAGACGATACATTTTTAAATCAACAATTTTTATGAGAAAAACGTGTCGATTTCTGGATAAAGAAATTGCCAGGAAAATTTCTCAAATATTTGTTTGGTAGTGATATTGAGAGTCAAAACCTTTCGCAAAATAATATGCTTTATCAAGGACTATTGTTAATCATGAAACATAACATAAAAATATAGAATTAAATATACTACAAAACGAATATATTTTTTACGATGGAAAGTTTTTTCTTTTTAGACGCATACACACTGAAATTATACAAACACGTTTTAAATCCTAACTTCATAAACACTACTAATTCGAATTTTGAGAAAATTAGAATTGCGAACAGAAATATCAGTTTTCAAATTTGTAATTTGTAAGTTTTTCAAAAGTTTTATATTAATCGTATAAAAAGGTAGATAAACAAAGTTTTTCATCATCAAAAGGAAAGATTGTCACAAAGTTGTATTTCTAAAAACTTGACTTAAAAGAATTTTTGATTTAGTTGATATTGTTGACAAATTCAGATCTTATTTATTGTGCATATAAAAAAGGAGTGACTTGCATAAAAAACCCGATAAGATCAAGTAATTCTACGTGACGTACCAGCCTTATTAGTTCTCCTACCATACCATTCCACGAATCATTGGGAAGTTTCGAACCGTAGGCGCCATCTTTTACCATCTGGAACACGTAGTCAAAGCCAACTTCATGCGCAACCTTTCGGGCAAGGTCAACACAATATCCTTCGTACTTGTCATTACCTATAAGAGGGTGACCATTTATCGGCTTTGGTTTCTTCATTATGTAAGGAGGAGTCTGTAATGAAAAAGATGAAAAAAAAAAGAAAGGTATATACATGAGACAATGCAGGATAAAAATAAATGTTGTTATCTCAAAGGACGTTAACCGTTTCCTCAAATTAATTCAGAAGTCACGAAATCTCGATCGAATTAACGCAATCCCCACGCCATGATTTTCGTGGTATATAATACGCATAGCCTATTATATGGAAGTATGTTATTGAAAATAAATCGATAAGCAACCTTCTACAGATAAGAAAATAAAATATATGAAATTATATTGGTTTTATTTGCTATCAGCTCAAGTGCGAGTTGGCAGTTTGACATGATTTGTCCCTTAGGCTTATTTGTTTTGCCTTTTCTTGATAAATCCTAATCCGTTAAAGTAATAGAATTTATATTTGAATAACCTTCTTTTTGACAAAATAATTTGTAATAATTTGATAATATTATTATTAGTTGTTTAATTAGTTTATTTCATATTTTGTTGCTTTTACCGCAATTTTGTATTTTAATTGTAGAGAAATGAGAAACCAGAATGTTCTTGGGGTAATATTGTATATTATAGAGTATATTGGATAAAAGTCATCGATAGGATTGTCCCACCTTGTCCGTCAGAGAATGTCTAACGCTCGCTAGGTGGCACGTTGTATAAAGTAGTATAAAAGGAAAAGATACAACCCTTCTCTCTTCTTCTATATTTTACTCCGTATATGTCGCAGTGACAAGATGTCTATCCGAGCCACGTGTCACATCGCATACATTGCTATCATTACACTTCCGTTCTTTTTTAAAATCCTCATACTATAATATCTTTACTACAACTTATCACACGCACATATACATACACACGCATATACATATATACACATATATATCTGTCTTATAAGAAAATATTCCTGTTCAACAAATAAGACAGCATAATTACAAATTGGTGTCTCTCATAACAAACTGGTAACCTAATGCCATTAAAAGTTTTTTAAAGCATTCTCAGTCATTTTCTTACACATATTAGAGAAGTTTAATAGTTTGTTGAAGACAGGATTTTTCTCTCCTTTTCTGAATTATGTTACACATGGTTCTGTATATAAATATATATAAAATCCATGTATTCATTTCTTTTGAGATTGTTAGAACTTTCTACATAATTTTGTTAAGAAACTCACAGTTAAATATTAATAGTAAATATTAACTTTGCGTTTATTTTCGCATTCATGTCCGCTCTATAGATGTGAATGGAAACTCAAAGTGAATATTACACATTCCACATGAAGTCAGAGCGGAGAATCTGTTCCGACATTATAGTCATGAACAAAATTTTTACTAATAAAAAGCTTAATCCAAATAGATTTTAGATTCTTTTTGGTTAATAACATTTTTCTTGTTCTTTTTTTTTTTTTTTTTTTTAAATTAATCTGTCTTTCTGTATTAAACACGAAATCTTTTACTTATTATTTGTGGTTGTCTTGCAATTACCAAATCTTTTCCAGTCAGTTGGTTAAATGATGGACGTTATGTTAACTTTTTCTTATAAAACTGTTACATTAAATCACACTACAGACGTAAGAAATGAACTTCATTTTCCAACTTGAGGGCGAACGCTGTTTGTCTAAATATATTATTGATTTGGCTCGAGGCATACATAGCTACTCGCTGGTCTTAATACACGAAGTGGTAATTTCCATTTCGTTTAAGACGGAAGCACATTCTGTGCCGCTCTGTGATTAGATTCGTTGAACTTCACAAGAAACTCAATTCTAGATGACGCCTATTCCTTATAAGCAGCATTAAACATGAATGGAAATGTAGGCGTTGTGGCAAATTGATCTTAACCAGAAATATAATGAAATTAGAAATCATTTAAACATGAAACGCCAACATCGAATATGAATCGAATAATTGTGTAGTTCTGTTACAAACGACAAGGAACATTAACTCCATGTAGTCCGGTCTCGTGCCGTGTCTTTTAATTCAGTTCTTAAGCAAATATTCTAAACGGTCTACAAATTTATGCTTACTAAAATGTTTAGTGTGTTATGGATCAGTTCTCGTAGTTAAATAGTAAATCAGTTTGTTGTTTACGAGGCTTCCTAGAGGCCGAAAAAGAACGTGGGATCGAATCACGCAAAGAATTTATAACCCTCTACTTACTGCTGTGCTAAGTTGTGTCCATCTTAATAGATTCATAACTTTAGGTTTCCACAATGTGGAAACATAAATGTAATATTAAGGCACCATTTGAAGAAATATACTTGCTCTTAGTCTTGTTTCATTAATTATTATGAACATGTATCAAAGTGGAGTTCCACGACTTAAAAAAATGTAGCAGTTGCAAAATGTTATTCAGATTTTGCAGTTAGATTTGAATATACATAAGATACAACTTAATTATAACTTAACCTTTTGAGTTCTGAAGACCGCTTTACCAGTGGTAGAGAAAAATGACGTAATGCCAAGCCACCGATTGAACAGTGGTAGAGAAAAATGTTTTAATACCCAGCCACAAGTTGAACGGTGGGTAAACACTTGTAGCTATTTTTATATCTACCGTGAAAATTTACATACCAAATATTTGCGAATTTTGACTTAGGAGCTCAGACAGAAGGATTAAAATTGTTCAGGGCTGAAAGCGTTAAGACATTATCAACAATTTGTCTTTTAACAGATATTAAACAATCTACATATTTTTTTAGCTGTAAATCATACTGTAATAGCCAATATTAATTTGAACGGATAAAAACTTCGTAAATAAGAAATTAATCCCAATTTTATATGCATATGACAAGAAACCTTATTGTATATTGCTTCCGGTCACAATTTTTATTCATGCATGAAGAGTTTACATGAAACAAGAAAATCAATCAGAAAATATCCAGCATCGACAAGTCAGCAATGAATTTGTTTCACGTTAATTACTTCGGCTTTGAGCCAGCAAACATAGTGAATATTGAAATGTTTTATAGTGTCAGACTTTAGTATATGTCACTTCTAAAACTAGAATTCGAAGCCTGGATTTCACCCTGGCCTGAATATCAGCTGGAAAGCTATTATCAATACACACGGTTATCGAAGGTTTTCTAACCACGAAGTCGATTATATTTCCGGAAGAAATGGTAGTTTATTGAGACTTGTTTAAAAAAAAAAAATGAAGAATTTTCTATATTTCTGTTGGACATTATCAAATTCTACCAAGAAACGAGCCATATTGAATCTTGAATAATGTTTAAAAACTGCCATATTTGGAAAAATTAAATTATTCTGAATTTTTTTGTAACTTGAGATTATCAAAGCAGAAACATTAACATTGATTTTTTGTAATTGTTTCTTTTGCAACATAATTTGCACTTTTTTCTTAACAGGTAAGCGATATTGTTCATGTAAGTTAATCAACTCCAATAAAAATATATTTAAGGATTATTATTACCTGGATAGTAGTCACAATTCTTGTTCTGTTCTCAGAGCTAGGCGCGTTAATAGGGCGGACCATTTTACGCTTCAGCATAGTCAATCCATCCTTCGGGGTCCAGTAACCAATCTGAAAGATAATAATACCGATAATAGTAGTAGTAGTAGTAATATTGAAAATGTATTCACTATTTAACCCTGCGTCCTTTCCGAAACGAGAAAAAAATCTCATGCGAACACTGAATTTAGAAATAAATTTTGCAATCGAAGAGAGTCTAAGCTCTTCAATTAGTTTTTTTTTTATAAAATCTTGTCATCTCTGATCTTTTATAACTTTTTCTCAATTGGTAGGAAGCGAGAAGAGCGTTTTTTTTTTCTAAAGAAGTTAGTAACGGTGAGAACGCAAGGAAATGATACATTTCCATGTTATCACTTGCCTCGAGATTCATTAATTTTTTTCATAAATTTGTATCTTCCGGAGATTCCTTTCTGGTAGCTGTACTCTAACAGATTTCGTTTCGAAAGCTATTGACAGTGAGTTGAATTCATGTATACAAATTTGCTGCATCCAACAAATGGTTTTAGTGTTTCATTCCACACTTGATCTTTCTCATTTTTTTATCGGATTGTCATGTGCCTGTGCAGGCTGGACACATGTTTGGAAAGAAGTGATGTTCTTACCTTGCTGTATAACATAGCCCAATCATTAGGACGTTCTTCTCAAACCAAATTGCTAGTGTAAATGAGTTCGATCCTCATGTATATCCCTTCAATCAGACTAAGCTGATGAATAGTCGTACACAGAAAAATATAGAAAGTGGAGAAAAACAAGAATGCGTTTTCTCACCGAATCTATTTAACTAATACAGCGAGGCAACCCGAAAATAACTAGCGGACTCATAAGGAGGACAATCTTAACAACACAACACGGATGACTGTGTTTATAGGAACTCAGGAGAAAAACTGAAAGAACTCAAGTTTCTAAAGGAAAGCAAAAAGACTAATTATTAACTGTAAGAAGACTGAATCTATGGATGTCTGGAAAAGAAACAACCCAAGGTTATTGAGAACAACAAATTTTAGCAGGTAGAGAAATTCAACGATCGGAATAGTGGAGTAATAGATGATGGAAAATGTGAAACAGAAATCCAAAAGAGCAAAGGAACAATATAAAATATCTTCCAGAAATTAAGCAAAGTATCGAATAAAATGAAATAGCGCTAAACTACTATGTAATATCTGATCTTCTATATGTTAGTGAAAGCTGGGGAATCTTTTCACCGATAGAGAAAATATGACTGCATTCTACTGATGAATGATAAGGACTGAACTCAAATCTATATTTTCAATATCAAAATGGTTTGATAACTTTAAATTCTTTCTGGTTAAAATGATTTTATTGAAAAGATAGACGAAACACATTTTGAGAGAATAAGGGTCGAGAAAGATTAAATTGGTAAAAGTTGTACGAGAAATAAGAAACAAAGTTTGGGAATTCTGGTTGTTTATCTCTCAGTGTTTAATGAATCTAATCTTGTGCCAAAATTAGTTTTGTCTATTTATAGTTAGGTAAGAGTTTGTATATGAAATGGTAAACATTCTTATTGTTATTTTTGTTCACATAAATACGTTTCTAAATGTATAAACGTATTGCTCTTTTTATGCCTCATATCTTGTAAACTTGCAAATTTGATAACGACACACATATCCGACCTTCTTTTATTAAATAAAAAAGATTTTGTGCAAAACTTTATGCTTTTTATGCTTGATAGCGAAATTTGAGCTTACTCCAAACATTATCTTCGTGTTTGTTGTGCAATGGCATCAGGAGTGTTTAGTTTTAACCAGCATAATTTTTAATTTATTTTTCATTTGGAAAAAATAGAAAAAAAACAAACCTAATTTTGTTTTATATATTTTCACATCGAAAATAAAAGAAACTAAGCAGAATTTTGGACAAATTCTGATTATTCGCTTTAATAAAAGTAAAATGTAATTCATAAACAAAAATATTTGTGCTCTTTATGAAGAATGTATTGTGAATGAACGCGATAAATTTAAAACATTATTGGATAAAACAACTTCATATGATGTGGGATACAACTTACATTGAAATCAATGAAAATCATTTGCACTAGTTTGGTCGCTTTGATATATAACATCCATGAAAGTATTAAAAAATACTAGACAGTTTTTTCATATAGAATTCACTACTTAAGGAAAATATTCTGGTTTTGAAGCAAATTGTGAAAGGTGGACATTCACTTTACGAATATATGAAAGGCGGGGAATAGTGAGTCAAGAGAAAAATTAATAACAGGTAACCGTACTAAAAGTCGGTTTACACCCAAAGTTGATACTATATATATATATTGTTTGATTGGAAGGGAGGTCATTACTATATCAAAGCCCAAAATACTGATTCCAACAAGTAAGTGTCTCCAATTAGACAAACTGAAGAATGCATTCGATAAAAAATGTCCCTTCGGAATTAGTAGAAAAAGCATAATATTCCACCAGGATAACGCTCGACTGCATGTTTCTGCAGGCAAAAATTGTTACCCATCCGCCGTATTCATCATATTTTTCACCTTCGAATTACCATTTATTCCGGTCTTTACTGAATTCTGTTAATGAAAAAGACAAAAACAAACAAAATCTTTAATTTTCTGGAAGACCGCAAAATGCGCCAAGAGAAGTTCTTTGGTCAGGAAAAAAAGAAAGAAAAAAGTATTTTGGGAGGATGGAATTATAGTGAAATGGTAAATATATAATTAAAGTTAATGTCAAAAATATTTTTCTTAATAAAGCAAACTTTTAAGTTAATCCAAAATGTAATTTTCTGAATTTAGAATGACTGAAGGAGTCAATATAGATGCACACATTACTCTTTATGCATCATATTTAAAAACTTAATGGAAGCGAATTCGGCGTGTTAACTTCAATATTACACGAATCATAGAGAAAAGTTTTTCTCACCAAGTAATAGTGACAAAGAAACAACAAAGAAAATTGGTAATAATAATGGTAATAAAACAGATACGTGTGTGTATTTGTAGAAGGATATAAGCTCATTCGGATTTTAATTCAAGTAGCTGTAGTTGGAGTGGACGGAACGCAAGCAAAATGTGTTAATTTAGAAGGATTTTAGATAATATTCAAAGCGAATACAACCGTTTTACTCCGCTCTCATTGCTTAATAGATGAAGACATTAAAGAGAAGGAATAGACAATACGAGTGAACAAGTATTATTGGCATTCATACATGCTCACAAGCGTGCACTCAGACAAGCACAGATGGAGATATACACATGAATACGTTTCAACTATGGCTCTTTCTCTTTGGAATTACTTCGATTTCCTACTGTTTTTCTTTTGTACTTTCCCTGTGGATGTTCTCTGTCTTTATATATGTCGTACAATTCTCCCCTTGCGTAGGGACACCTGACTTATGGAACCGGCTATACACCAACGACCGTCCCGGAAATGCCATAAAGCGGTGTACAGGTTCCAGACGAGGGATGTAAGTAATTAATGGTGGACATCTGTTGCCCATATTCAAGAAATTCATATTTTTCAATAAACTTTTGAAGGCGGCTCTCCATCAATTAAGACAAAAATACTCCCAATCTTACCTTGACTGCGCCGCGAGTAATTCCTATATCAAGAACATCTAGAGTGAACTCTTTGCGGTGACCTCTGTTGTCAAATGCCACTCGACCAGTAAGGCCATCAAACTCCATCTGAAAGATAAGGCATAAAATACAAATAATATATTAACACTCATTCTCTCATCTTCATGCGGAAATAATTTTCTGTATCCTCATTAATCAGTCTCAGAATTCTTAAAGAATTCAGTTTAAAAACATCTCAGAGAATGTTGAAATTGTAGACATCGAGGGGAAAAACTCGTGAGATGAAAACTCAGCTGAAATCAAAATGCAGCATCCATTCTTGTTAACTCAATAATTTTCAGCGGAATATTTCAAATAAGTAGGAAAATGGTTTTATTCAAAATGTTTTGTCGTCAGTCAATTCTTTTTACTGTATTTGTTTTCATCGACATTTGACACAACATATTTCTGGTCAAAATCTTTCAAAAATTGCAGTACTTTTTCAAGATATTTTATCGGAACCTGATAAGTGAAGATTAGGATATTTTGGTGGGGAATGTTATATGATTGAAATATCTCATCAGCTGCTCGAATTAATTTCATTGACTTCATCACTATCTACGAGTAAATTGAATCCCTATCAAATTTAAAAATAAAAAGAAACTTGGAGAGTTGAGTTACTAAAGGGAATTAACTGATACTGAAATATCCAAAATTAAAAATTTGGAATTAGAACAATCTACCCCCGTGGACTAAATTTTCGGAAACGTCGTGAATATGGAAATAAAGATGAAGATAATGTAAATAATAAAAAAAAAACTTAAAAAAAAAGTAAACTGTGAAATTGGTGTATTTTAATTATTTTATAATCTGCTTTAGCTCTAGATATTCTCGCATAAAACGTCAAAAGCGATATGTAAAATATTGTATAGAGTCAATTATGTGGGCGTTCGTTTTGTTTGCAAACGAAAAAAAGTAAAGCGAATTCTGTGTCAATATTTTCATATTGATTCAGCGAAAAATAGAATTATGATTTTTTATTGCAGTATTAAGAAATATATCGACTTTTTAACTGTAAATCGACTCATTGGATTACTATATATTCAAATAAATAAAAAAAATATTTAGTCTTTCGAAAGGATTCGAATATGACTTTAATTTTGATTTAGTTTTACTGGTTTTTAATACAATTGTCACCAAATTCATTAAATTTCTCTTTCTCAAAAAATTTTCTAAGATCTTAAACTTATTTAAATTTTTATTTGGCACTAAGATTTATGCAAAGATATGCCCTAAAATACGGCAAAAACTTTAAAAATTGGGTGGTTTGCTGTCATATTTAAATTCCACTTTCAAATATTTTAAAGCAATTATATTTAGAAGTTGGCTGTTAGTCTTTGAAGATTAGATTCGATTGTTAATATCTTGGGAAATAATATTTGACTTTCCATTCCACAGATAATATTTTTTGCCACGACACCAGATTTTTAGAATAAGGAAGTGATTGCCTGAATAAAATTTTGATTCTTATCCGGAATAAAAAAAGGCAACTGGGAAATTTAACCTGCGAATCTTGTTAAACTTCGATTAAAATAGTACCGTCAGTGACGAAACAACACTGGGTAAATAAAAGCAACGGGTAAAGATTACAGAGGGAAATAAAAAAATAAAAAAAACCCCAAAAAACTTATGAACTTTTAACTGATGTATGATGACAGCTTATTACACACACACACACACACACACACACACACACACACACACACACACACACACACACATATATATATATATATATATATATATATATATATATATATATATATATATTATGTATTATTTTAATACCTGTACTCGAATGATGTGGAAAGAAATCGGATATTACAATTTGCAACATCCCCGTTGGTCGAAAAAAAAAAAAAAAAAAAAATCACCCAATACTGCAACGCCTAGCCAAAAGTGAAAAAAAAAAAAATCCCCAATCGAGTAAATTAAGAAATACATAAAAGTGCTCAATATACTAAGTGTAGAAAGTATAAAAAACCTAGTGAGACAGGAACTACCTAGCAGGGTTTCACTTAACGAATTTTCAGGGCACAACTGGTTATATATATATATATATATATATATATATATATATATATATATATATATATATATATATATGCGCGTGTGTATGTGTGTGAGAGAGAGAGAAACATTTGTTTATGTATGTATAATAAATTGTCAGCATATAGCAGAGGATATATATATATATATATATATATATATATATATATATATATATATATATATATATATATATCCGCTGCTGTATGCTGACAGTTTATTATTATTATTATTATTATTATAATATATATATATATATATATATATATATATATATATATATCCGCTGCTGTATGCTGACAGTTTATTATTATTATATATATATATATATATATATATATATATATATATATATATATATATATATATATATATATATATATATATCCGCTGCTGTATGCTGACAGTTTATTATTATTATTATTATAATATATATATATATATATATATATATATATATATATATATATATATATATATATATATATATAATACCAACAATAATTCTTAATTGCCAGTAAGTGATTTGCAAAATTTGCAAACGGTAGATATAAGCCATTAATTGGGACGTTTGTGTCTCTTGGTTTGGCTGTTTTTCAAATGTCTCATCAGTCCAGATTGACTAGAACACGACTTACCACAGTGTTTGTAGGTAGGATCGTTATTAACCTGACAAACTTGGTAATCTACTGCTGCTTCCTATTGTCTTTCACGTGTTTCATGTGACCGACGAAGATAAATAAATGTGATTGCATTCGGAACATGGAAATTGTTGGATATTTTCATCAATGGTTTGTCCTTTTATTGTCATTCGCTGGTTGTTTCCCTTGAAATTGCAGATTGTTGGAAAATCTTCACCTCTACCTGAATAATAGATTTCCAATTGTTCATATAGAGAGCATTGATTCCAAATTTGAATAATCCACCATACATAACTTAAGCGTGTCACGAAAGCATTTCCTTTACTTGTGCCGAGGACGTTTTTCTAAGCAATTAACGGGTCGAAACGTACTCAGACTGACAGATTAAAGAAATTAAAGTGATGAGAATGGATTAGAAAAGGACAGATAGGGATTTAAATTAATGAAAAAGAAGAATCAAGCTTCAGAAATAGACCAGGCAACCGAACAATACAATTATAATAGTAGAGAAAACTCTTTCAACTTGTGACAGACCAGACGTTACTATGCACATGGACGGATATATTACTGTTTTACGTGTAAATGTGCTTATGCGCGTACCTATGTGAAAGAATAGATGTTACTGAGTGTGTTAATTTTTATAATACAAATACACCATACAAAAGTACACACATACACATCTTTACATTAATCTATTCCCAGTTAAAAGTATATATACATAGGCTTATAGAAAACGTATACGTAAAAGTGCATAATTAAATATTCGTTTTTTTTTTTTTTTTATTTTGCACAGGGTTCAGATGGTAGTTTCTCATCTTTCACTTTGTAATTGAAATATTTTTGTGTTGGCGATTAGTTTAACTTTGATGTTAGAAAATTGCTGAACCTTTGCACATTATGAAGTTGGTTCTCTTTGTATTTGCGGAGAGCAGAACACAATCCTGAATCGACGTTCATTCTGTTTATTCACAACATGCATCTCAAACGTTGCTTTGAAGAGGTTTGGGAAATAAAGGTGTTATATATATATATATATATATATATATATATATATATATATATATATATATATATATATATATATATATATATATATCAGACACAGAGAGTATTTTTCATTACTGACAACAAAACGCAATACCAGTTTTATTCTCAGACTTCAATTATTTTTGGTATGGTTGGGGGTTATGGAGACATTTATTTTTGTTATTTGCTATAAAAACAAAGTAAATGAAACAAACAAAAATTCGATTGGATATTTTCATCAATGGCTTTTCCCTTTATGGTCATCCGTTAAAACACACCTGGAATTGTTGTTCCGAATCGAATGTGGCCAACATTTCCCACCTCCATTTTTTTATATGCATTTCATTAGAGGATTTCTAATATTTAACACACACACACACACTCATTAACGCACATACACACGCACGCACATTGCATGAGTGTTCATTTTTACTTTTATTGTCTGTTAATTTCATTGTACCTAAAACTAAAAATTAGGAATATTTATTCGAATCACAGTAATTAGGATACGCAAAGTAATTGCCTTTTTTGTTTTTCATTAAGAAATATCGAATAAGTAATTGGTTTACGGGATTCTAACCCCCTTTAAAAATGTTACTTTAGTTTAAATGGAAGTCTAATTATGAATTGACGTTGGACGCCTGTTGCAGAGCGATGGATCTCTGTGACTGTTAGATCTGGTCTGTGCTAAGATTAGTAAATATATGTGGATATTTTCCTTGAGCTGATACAAATTATAGGTATGTGCCAACACTCTAGGTGTGGAGTTCTTTATATATATATATATATATATATATATATATATATATATAAATTACAGTGATATTCATCCTGTATAAGGACTAGGAGCGACAGTTTATGTGGATATGTGGTGAAGATAACGGTTAGCTTTAGACTCGAACAAGAAGATGTTTTCCCCGATCACTAAAATCTTAAAGATCTAACCGTTATCTTCAGAAGCTGCTCGAGTGGGACTTACGTCTTACCAATGGAATACGAAATGAATGAGGGTTGTTTGTTACAATACCCGTGCCCTGACGGGTCTTAGCCGTGAAGTTTTGAACTGGTGGGACTAAGGAATGTCGTTCGTCTGAGTCATTTCCATTTAACAGAAAATAACTTGTGACCCACAAGGAGGCGGAGAGGCTTTTGAAATAGGAAATGAAGGTTGGGCATCTTCTGTCATCATATGGCTGCAGTACTTCATTTTATGCTATGACTCCTTGTACTATCTTCTACTTGTAAAAGTCGAAGATAACACAAGCAGTCAAGTACTTACGGGAGCAGTACAAGGAACTATTTTTCCAACATCTTTAGCTATGGATCGTATGCACAAGCTTCAGTTAAGGTTTGGGTTGACTTTAAGATCCAATAGTCCTCCCAGACACGAGACCTTCCTGAGGGAACATTCATTAATAGTTCAAGGTCAGATCGGCGATGATGGAATTTAATTAGTTTGGTTTTCGAGGCATGTAACCAGCTAGTCCCCACCTTCACATTGATTTTAGAGATAGATCAGAAGTCAGAAGAGAGATCGGTTGCCAACCACTAGTCATCTGTATTTCGGTTGATTGTTTAATGTTTTTAATACTTTTCTCAATAATCGTCTAAAATTAACGATAAACAATACTTACCTCTTTCATTGCCTTGAGCACATGTTTACCTTTGTTCCACACATTCAGACGCTCAGCTGCACAAGTTTTGCTGCTGTTGGCTCCACTCTTAGCGCGGATGAAAAGGGACTCAAAAAGGCCGAAATTGGACAAGTTCTTCATTGCGCGTGTGAACAAACTGACAGCGTCGACTGCCAACGCTGCCTCGTACTGAAAGACAGGGGTTAAAGATCAGAAATTGTCGGCAAGTTTACAAAGGATGCCTATAACATATTATACATATTGATACGAAAGTCTTGTCACTCCTACATAATATTATTTTTTTAATTTCAGATGGCTGACACGAGCTCCTAGAATTTTTCAAGAGAGAATTTGGTTGACAAGATTTTTGGACCACCCTGTATATTAGAACACTCTTTTATTAAACTTATACAACGAATTTACTAATAGTATACAACGATCCTGCTTCCCTTCCCGAAGATGATGAGGGTTGATATGCCGACATGCGCGGGTGGGCTAAAAAGTTCATAGGCTGAATTATGCTAGAGCTGTGAAATCTAGCAATGTATTAATTTCAACTCTTAACTTAGTTTCAACTTTCAACTCTAACTTTGTTTATTTCCAGGCAAACTGACATCAGTTCAAAGAAAACAATTCTTCCTGTTGGTCAAAAAAGTCATCAACAGCAGATATGATATCATCATTACGGCGATACTGGTTCCCAGCCAAGTATGTTTTTCATGTTGGGAAACGGATGATAGTTGAATAAGGAGAATAGGGAGAGTGGTAAACTAGTTTAAAGCCATAACCACGCATAGCAGTCATTAAAATCAAGGGCTTGCGTGGTGGATCATTGTTCTGACGATATGAGACTCCCCTTCCGTCAGTTTTCTTGGACGCTTGGTCTTGATAGCTTTAACTACCTTAACTGCTTCATTGAGGATGTGTAACCCTTTTGAATATAGTCAGTAAACGCAATGACTTTTGTATCCCAAAGACTGAGGTGGTCATCTTTCCTGCAGATGAAACGATCTTTGCCTTCTTTGAAGCAGGTGAAGAGAGGTGTTTTCACTGCATAGATTGTCTCTGGCTGAAAGTGTTGAAACTAATCCTGGGTTAGGAAAACGTTCAAAGAAACCGTCTGGACTTGGTTGAAACAATGTCAAATTTTCCCGTAATATGATCAGAGTCTGAGGCGCTTTTGATCAGGTGTTAGAAGAATGGCATTCTACGAGTAGAAACCTTCGTCATACGAAGACCAAACATATAGCAATAATAACAATAACATAGAAAATATGAGCTCAAGAAAGCACAAAGTATTGCCGATGAAAGGCATAAAAGATTTTAGGGTGATTTAATGAAAGCAATTTTGTTTTGGAAGCGTTCAAATTTACAAACCATTCCTTGTCCTCCTCAGTGGAGGTTATTTTAGAGCGCAGCTACCAGTTTTACTTTATTGACTCTATCGGACTTACTAAAACAGGAATTTGAGGACTCAACTACAGCAGCAGCTAAAATGGATATCACATGTAACTCTAAGAGAAGACAAACATACTTAAGATTACACATTACTTCAAATAAAAAGTTAGGAAGGAAACACCCATCAATATGGGAAAGAACACTAACAGCTACTGGTTATGAGAAACTTGAAAATTTGTTTTAAGATAGAGTTTTTATTAATTTTAACCAACACTAGTGATGGCTACTTGGTCAATAAGGAAAATGCTAATATTACCATTACCATACAGGCTTATCTTCGAATATTTTTCTGTAAATTATTTTGGAGGTAAATAAATTGATATCAATTTGACGAATAGAGCCCCATTCATTAATTTTCGTAAAACTATGCGAATCTAGCACATCGCCAAATCAAACGCAGTATATGAAAAATTTTGTTTTCTATCATTTTATTTGTTGAAGGAATCTTAAGAAAATAAACATGTAAGGATGTAGATTCAAATCTTCTTAGCTGAGAGATTTATTTTTCTTGCTGTTTATATAATTTCATAAGCGTAAATTCAATTTCGATTAGGTAAAGATTTAAACGCACGCACACAGCAAACAAAGAAAGGAACAAACAAATAACTAAGTTAAAACTATGCATTCACATTTAAATTATAAAGAGTTTTGCTAGGAAAGTATTAAACCGAAATTCAATAACTAGTAACATGATCATGTCCCGTAAATATAGAATTTTGATTCTGTACTTAAAGTTACCGATGAATATATTTGGTAACTTTGAAAGTAATCAGAGTCGATATTTTGTAAATACAATAATACACTGATGCCGAAAGGCACCAGACTATGTTAGTATATCAGTAAGAAAAATTGAAGATTATATATTAAGAAATCATCATGTGATAATATTCACGCAAAATTCTCGGTAAGTTGTAATGAAATCTATATAAGTTCAGACGATGAACTTATAGAGATTTTTCAGGTTATATATTGAAATTGAAAACAAAACTACTCATACCATTTTATTTTCAAAACTAGTTTTGCCTTCACAATATTATAATCTTAGAAAATATTTAATTTCTATTCTGTGGCATCTTAGTTTTATGATTAGAAAATTCTGTGTTATGAAGCTCTAAATGAATCATATTTAACCTTTATCTGCTTCGAAGACGATCATTGTTTTTGTGTTACGAAATTCTGTCTTCACTATAATGTAGAATAAAGAAAAGATGTTTCTGTTAAATATAAAATTAAATAATTAAATATCCTTTTTAATTTTAATTGTTTTTATGTAAATATTGAGTGAAATCTTTGTAAATTATTCCCACCGTTTATTGTCAAAGTTTATTTATAATTCAACTGAACTCGAAATATTTGATAGCGAGGTCAAGGTACTTCGTATGATCCCTCAGCAAATATCTTGCGTTAATTGTATTCGATAGAAACCAGTTTTAATGACCTAAGTCTATATTTATTTTGATATTAAACAGTTAAAGTTTGATTTTATCTGAATCCTTTAGAGCTTCTGTTACGTTTTACTATAAACAAATTATTCTAATCACTTTAAAGATATTTTTAAACTACCTACTTGTCTATATCAGGGATTGTTTCTATTTTCTCAAAAAAATATTTGTGTCTTCGATTTTCTTTGTTTCTTTTTTAGTTATTCGTTATGTGGTGTTTTCACTTCATAATTTCCTTTTGACGTTATCTCTTCCTGGATTTTTTTTGAATGATCTTCTTTTCAATCGATGTGGCACCATCTTTTTGGTCTGTTTGGTGGAGAGAAAAGTTACAAATGCTTGGTGATATACTGTATCCATGTGCTCTCGGAAATCTATCGAAAAATTCTAGCTCTCTTGTAAATATTTGTAGATTAAGACAAACTAAACGAAACAGCAAAGAACAAGGATTCTGTCAAGAATAAAGATAATTTGACATTTTCTCATCCAAATCGATTCTTTGTTTATTCTCACAATTCGAAATTTTTTCTCGTTCACTGGCAAAAATCACTTATTTATCCTTGTTTATTCAAACTGATTTAATCCTAACAACTTACACTACATTTAGCATTAAAAAAAAAATGCAATGAATGTCTGTTGGACATCTTTACATGCTATTTCTATTAAATTAGTTGGACATCTTTACATGCTATTTCTAAAGAAAACGAAACATTAACACATGGTGGTAAATGCTTCTGGCCAGACTGTATTATACCAATTTTCAAAATGGCAACAGATTACCTACCTAGAGAATCAGCATTTGAAATTCCAACTTTGAACCTTTGGCACTGGTGAAAAATACAAGTTACTATTTCACCAATAAAACAAGCCACTGTATTAATGGCTCATTATCTTTACATCAAATAAACTATAAATGCAAAGTTAGTCTCTAGAATAAATCTGCCAGACTGGTAGAAATCCACACATGTCAACCCTCAAGCAAAAATCTAGTGGTTATCAATAAAAGCTTTTAAATAGTTATTCTATTCTATAAACTGTGCAAGTTTTTACAGTTTTCTGCAAAATTTATCAATTCTTTAGATTTTGGCAAAAAAAAAAAAAAAAAAAATTTCCACTCATTTACAAATGAAAAATTTTGGAAGGGAAATTTCTTTTATAATATATATATATATATATATATATGTTTAGTTAAATGAACATCTCAGGTTAATCTATTAAGGCGGCTCACTGTCCCACTTTTGGAGGCACAGTGGAGTAATGGATAGTGGCTCAGGTTGAGGAATCAAAGAGCTGCATTCAGTAAATACGCTTGGGGAAGGTATGAATCCATCTCCCCTCCACACTATGGATAAATAGCAGTACATATTGGATCCTATAGCTTTGGAATAGTAGAAGGAAAACTGAATTCAAATCCCCCAACTATGAGTTAAATAGCCTCACCAACCTGCAATTGGCCAAGTATGATGAATATGGCTACAACTAATGCCTTGAAAACATGGTCAATCAGGAATGAGAAAGCCCTGGAGTTAATAAGTTAAAAGGTAGTAACCTATAATACTGTTATTATTTTCTTTTGTATTAAAATGGATTACAATGTTCAAATGCCATCCCTAAAAATGCCTTTCATACCAAAGTAAAACACATAATTTAAATTTTGGTCCTCTTATTTAGAATTGTATAGCGATACACATAATCCAATGTTTTCTAAGGAAATTATTATTCCAAAACCCCAATTATCGATAAATAACGACTATATCAATTAAGTTGCATAGCTGAGGAGCAATGTGACAAATAACTAAATTTATGACAATTTGTGTTACAAGAGAAAGTAAAACTTTTCGTACCGTGATTGTTTTCACTCCTGCCCCGGGCCACTCTGCTGGGTCGATTTTCGTCCAGTCCGAGAGAAATAGCCGAACAGTCATATTATTGAAGTCGACCAATTGGAAGCCACTTACATTGTAGCCATACAATCTAATTTTGGTAAAGTCCAACTCTTGGATTCCCTGAAAACAGAAAATATTAGTGAAAACTTTACACCAATGAATCCATATGTTTGAAAAGACCTACATAGCAACTCAATGATTTAAATGTGTCTTTGTAATATAGGTAATACGTATGTATGTACCGAGTCTAATGTTGGAAAAATAATTTTCACAAATTTATTTTCACCATATCATTTCTTGTCAATGCACCTAATTTAACGTCACGCTATTAAACTCAAAGTGAAATTTTTTAATCAAAGTTTTGATAATTGTTTCGGCTACGGGCATATGGATTCAGTATTATTGTTGATGATATTGTTACAAGTGTATTTTTAAAACATGTTTTATTGAAACTATATTTAGTTTGAAAAATGTTTGGATGTTGAGAGACAAAGAATCAAATGTGTTTGTTAATATTTCGAACTATCATCGCCGAACTTTGAGTCATTATTAGATTTGATTGCGATAGAACCTTACACTAGGTGGTAGGACTTTTATAATTTGACATTTTCAAGACAGTATTAGAGTGACCCTTTGCTCAGAGTGATTTTTGTCTCTTATTTTTCTTTTTAAAGCTTGTTGTTTTGTCTATTTTTTCTTTAAACACTTCTAATCAGTAAACATCAATTTTTGATTAACAGAATTAAGTGTAAAGTAATCGGAACGTTTTTTAGTTTCCGGAGAAAGTTGTGAATTTTGACGTTTTTTTTATGAAATCGATGAATTGAAATTATTCCTGGATGTAGATGACATTTATTTATTATAAGAAATAAATTGTCCGAAACTGGGTTTCCCCATTTCTGTATGGAGGTAACAGCGGAAAAAAGTTTCTATTCTATAACTCTAGTACTTTTCATAAGAATTGTCTGAGATAATTTGGAAGAAAGAAAATCTGAAAATAAATATTGTTCGCAACTATCAAAACTATTAAAATAAAATAATTTTCCGAAAATTTTGTTGGATTTTAGGGTTTTACAAATGATTGGTTTTAACAAATCTTTAATATTATTTACTTTTACTAGGATGAATCAGAAAGTTTTGATTTGGAAGAGTCGGACTACTCAATGAGTAAAGCAAACATTATCCAAAATCAGTTTCTCAAGAGCAATTTATATTTTCAGAAAAGACGTTTTTTTCGGAATTTTTTCTTCAAAATGAAAAAGGGCTGTTTTTTCATTGCTGCATTTGTATTTTAATTCGAATAATTTACTTTCAGTTGACTGATATTCCTGACATTCCCTGACTACTGTTTTAACTGCTTTTGAAACTACAAGATTGATCCGCCTTGCAAATGTACGGAATTCGTCTGATGCTGGTCGGGTGGGGGTCCACTTTGACAATGTACAGATCTTATCTGGTCGGAGATGCACATCGAATCAATGTTATCCTCACAGACAAGTTATACTCATTGACCAACTTGCTATGCCACCTCTGAATGAGCATCTCACTTTTGTATCCTGGACTTTCCTGAGAGAGTGTTCAATATCTCCCCATGAATAAGTGCAGTTCTGCTCCCTTCCATTGAAATACTAAGTACGGAATGGACATCTTCTACATTCATGTGCTGAACGGCATTTTCTGGGCGCAACCACTATGCATCCTTCACTGTATCTCAATTTAACTTGAGGGACACTCCAGTTGATAAGCGAGCTTGAGTTGACCTATATTTCAAACTCTTGTTCGTCAACATACCACTTACCGCCTACGTGGCCGGTTTATTGTACCCGGGTGACGACGCCCATGATAATAATTTTACCATGGGGCGTCAGTTCATCATAATGAAGGAAGTCATAATATGGAGCCAGCCTACCAATTTTCTCGCATAGTGAAACACTTCCTGCGTGTCACAATTTCAGGTCTTTTGGACGCTATATTTTCGTTGATATCGTCAATATAAGTTGAATTGGCCTGTCGAAGTGGCCAGCACGCTATCCACAATGTATTTCATGACAGCCCGTTTCTTGTAAATGACCGTTTGAAATGGTCATAGCAATTGGGGCACATCTATTTACAGATACGCTTTTTGAAGATCGAGCGCAGAGCCATTGGGCTCTTTTCTTCGCTATTCTCTTAATTTTTTCGCACAAACATCGGGGTATAAGCAGTGTATGTGTCAACATGTCTATTTATTTCTCGGTAATGACAACACTTGCTCTTTTGCACCACTTGGGGGCCAAGTTCTTCTTCCGAGTAAAATACCAGCCACCGATTTCCAGCGATGTCATTAGTTCGTACGGGGTATTCGGGTACCCAGTTTTTTTTAGATATTCTAGCGGGTGTCCATCCAACCGCTTCCATGATGCAGCACAAATCCTGTTGTGTTCGCTCTCCACAACCAAGACATCGGCTTTGACTAGATTATCGTCATTTACACAAAGTTTTATGCTCCTTTAATCCTCGTGAGAAGCTTTCCAACGACCGTCAACATTTCCATTTCTTGTCTGCTTCATGGACAACAGAAAGATATATTGGTAAGAAACTGAGAGCAACCACTAGGGCGATTTGTCTTATCCCATCAACGCGTACGTTAATTACAGTGAGCGTCTCTTTCATGACTTTTCGGGGAGTGAGACTGGCGCTGAGGTGTCCACTATTCCGTTTCCCGGGCTGTTAGATACAGTGTGTCCTACTCCGAAAGCATCAATTATCCGTGCGTGATATTCGCGCAGAACCGCATTGCGTCTCTTCACGTCGATACTGATAGTCTTTGGTAAAATGATTAGGCCTATGAAATTTGTAGCAGATGAAATTTCCACGACGATTATCGTGTGTTTCTGCTGGTTGAGTTGCTAGAGCGACTGTCTCTTTCTTTTTCATCCATCATAATGGCGCAGACCCTGGTTAGTAGTTGTCTCATGTCTGGATGACGCTCGAAGTGGCAGCCAGACCTGGCTCGGCAGCTCTGACGCAAAAGCATCTACCATCCATCATTCTGGCAGCTTTCCGATTAGTACGGCCAGCTTCTCCAGTTCTGCCCAAAACACGTCCACTGTTTAGCCAGAGCTCAAGCGTCGTGCCACAAATCGGTCTATCGTGAAAGCAGTTAAGAAGGCGTGCTTGATTTACTCGATGTCTGTCTTCTGTTCCTTGCTATGTTGACAATACACTGCAAGGACCACATCTCTCAGACGCAGAGGAAGATCTTGTTCAATTGTTTTGATTTTGCATAGTTCACACACGAGTTTTAGATTCTCGGTCCATTCTACCACAGGCCTATCAGTTTTGTCACCAGTGAATTCAGGTATTAACCTGACTGTCCGTCCATCATTTAACAGAGGCAAACAAGTACAAAGAAAGTTGTGCTGAAATAGCGGTAACAAATGTTCAAAACAACAAGGGCAGTAAAAAAGGTTCGTATCGTAAATCCAGTCACACAAATGCAAAAGGCAAGAAATAGTATAGTAAAATATTAGAGGCCAAATAAAAAGGGTGGAGGTAAAAAAAAAAAAAAACAACTTACAGATCCTAATATAGGGAACTCACTGAAGGAGGGAGAGAAGAAAAAATATCATTCCCCTCGTCAAGAAAATCAACGGCTTTTATTGAGGGGGCAAATTTTTGCGATTGATCGCGATAGTCGGGTGATAAAAAAAAAAAAAAAAAAAAAAAATTACCGTATCAGTGAAATACTTAAGGATATTTTTTTTTACTTTTCTTCGACAAATCGTGAATAGAATTTTTTTTTAATTATTATTTTTTTTTTGAGGTAGGTGATTTTCCCATTCGGTAAACTTTCAAGTACTGTGTTTCTCCAAATTAGGATCAACCTTCTACTTCATTGCTAACATTAGTGTTATCATTTAAAGTCAAGTATTAATAGTCTTTACTGAGCATATTATCATAATTAATATGGTTGATAAAATCAGCAATGGCGATGACAATGCTCATCACAATTTTAGTCCTGAACGATATTTAAACCGAAATCGTTTATTTGTCATTTTTATTCAATGGCGCATAATTATTTTATGAGATTTTCGATGGTTTACTCGCGAACTAAGCAGACAAAATAATGCACAATAGAAATTACCCATGAGCCAATTCTTTCAGATGCTTGCAACAAAGCAAATTTGTTTAAGAAAAATAATGCAGACTTTTTGTAAATTGATTCCGAGAAACAATAGTGCCCGTCGAAATCTATAGAAAATAACGTGCAGGTAAATAAAAGATTTTTTGAAAGCGGGTAAAGAATAATATTAAATATACTTGTATACAAGACTTACGGACACACAGTAGGTTTCTCTCTCGTTCTCTTTCTCTCTCTCTCGCACACACACACACACACACACACATATATATATATATATATATATATATATATATATATATATATATGAGAGATGTGTATTGTTTATTTAATGAATGCACATACATCGCATTAATCATATTGAGGACAGTTTTGTTTGTTTTTACATATCTATATATAATTGTTGGATCTTTGCACACACCAAATCTATGCATACATATAAAATGCACTCACACGAAATAACCCTTTCTGAGATAATTTCTTTGATAATGAAAATTTAATTGTCAATATTTTCATACTTCCAACCGTTTCTTTGTCAATGTTTCAAGATAGAAATACATGAGAATTTATAAATACCCCCCCTCCGCCACAGGTTTTGTCATTCTTTGTATTAATTTTTTTTCATAAACACTATTTTTTTTTGTAATGAGTGAAAAAAATCCACGTTTTATTTTTTAATGGAATTTTTATCCACTTATTTCCCCAGATAATTTTTTTTCTTTTTTCAGTTTTTCGTATTTGATTAGATTTAGAAAAAAAATGAGGACATTATTCAACGAGTGTGTTAGATTTTGTCTGATATTTTCCTTATGTAAATAGTAAGAAGCATAAAACTTACTGGCTCAACTAGCAAGAAGTGAAATCTTCGGTTGTGGACTCGGGGATCCTCACTCTGAAAGGAAAGCAAATATAAAAACATGATATCTGCTGCAACAATTCATTCTGTGTATATTTTTTTTTTTCTTTTTTTTTTAGTAACGGAACAAAATTTCAGGTAATAACAGACAATACCAAGTAGAAAGCAGGCCCGTTAGTATAAGGAATAAAGAGGGGGCTAGCCATCTCACCAGCGAAAAGCATTTGCACACCAAACTTTCAAGAAAATGATGTGAACTAATTTTATTGTGCAAATTCTTACGCCATCCCCAATTCGAAACTGAACGGATAAAACATATATATATATATATATATATATATATATATATATATATATATATATATATAAAAAGAAGAAAAAATGCGTATTTTAGGTTAAAAAAGGTTTTCTCACATTTATTCTTCATTGCACTTAAAAAGGGATAGCCAGGATCAATGCTTGATGCCCGAGGCATTTCGAAAAGAGAAGTTTTGAGTGAATTGAACAATTTCTGGTACCACCCGCATATACGCGGGCTGACCTCCACGCTGTGACCTTGTATCAAACATTCGTGGGATGGTAGGTAAGTAAATTCTACACGTATACACGCATGCAATAACTGTATAATAAACTGTTTTTTGCTAGCGTTACAATGGATAGGTATACAGTGATATTTCCCATAGCGAAGAATTATTAAAACAAGAGTACATTGACTAACACAGACATCTTAAATTGACAATATTAAATTGGTTACTGACGAAATAAAGAAACGGAAATGAGTGCAAATGTTGCTGGATTAAATGCCATGGTTCTTTTCTGTTTATTCATCCCAAATAATGTAAAGTTACTTAACGCAAATATTAATTCATCCCAAGAAATTATAAATTTTAAAATCAAAGTTTTTTTTTTTTTTTAATTTTTGGTACTCTTTTGTAATTACAAACTTTTAATCAAAATTCGCAACAACCCCAACCTTCAGAACGAAAAATTACCAAAAATCAGGAATTTATTCCCATTTCGTAAGTGATGATGATATTCGAATAAAAAAAAAAAAAAAAATAGCGGACCCGATTCCTTTACATTTGAGGCGATCGCAAAAGTCAACTCAACCAGAGTGCAATAGAAGAGCCTCGCTCTGAAAGAATTTGATGTGAATTTTAGTAAATATAAATTCTTTTTATTTTGGGGTGAATAATTTTTTTGTGGGCTGAATTAACAGAAAAAAGATCCAATGCCATAATTTAAACTCGTAAAATGATCTGAAAAGGCAACACTGAATTCTTAAATCGAAACAATTAAAATGACAAAATAGAAGTAAATTGGTAACACTGTATCTCAAAAGTTCGATTAGACAATTGTAATGAATTTGCAAATGACGTGTGTCTTTTTTGGATTTAGCTTCATCTCACCAGTTACATATCATTTGTTGCATTGCTACATTCATTATCGAGTAAGCTATTGCATTATTGTGCATTATTATTATTTAGCAAATTATTATTGAACATGCATCCTAAAAGATCATCAACTGGTTTAGGTGACCCGTAGGAAAATAATTACTATCCAAACTAAATATGGAACTATGGATCATGGCGTCCCCACAACAAAAGTTTACGGAATTAAAACAATCATAATTTTAGTTATTTTGAAAAAAAAAAAAGAAAAGAAAAAAAAACAACACTTAGAAATTTGGATAATGAAGAAGCGGAAAAAAAGAAGTTTATTTTGCGAAAAAGACAAAAAGGTTTATGAAGATTTGAAAAGTAATGCAAAATCAACTAGGTATAGAATATGGCTGAAATTATAAATAAGGCTGATCAGGAGAAGTCTGCAACCGAGACATATAAGTATGATTTTGCTGATCTTGTTGAGAAAGAAACCTACCTTCCATAGTAAGTATTTGGGCACTTCAACCTAGTGTAATGGTTACCAAGGTTGTCTCATTATAACAGTTACGACGGAGTAGTAAGTTCGATCCTCACTGGATTCCTCTTTCTTTTGGCCTTGTGCCAAATCTAAGCTACCCCCATAGTAAGTACTTAATGCTGACAGCACAGACTGGTTTTGGCCAATCGTACCGAGATTGTCGAAGCAGAGACAAATTTAGCAGAAAATAACGGTTCTCTCTACTTGTGACCAAAGATATCAAGTTGAGACCAATACGAATTTACAATTCTGAAATCGCCAGAATATTTAAGAAATTTACCAAATCTCTTTTTCTTTTTTTACTGAAAGAGCAATAAGTATTATTAGCTAAGAATGTCTTCAATGATGTGGAAATCTTAATGTCAAGACATTCATGAAGACCAACAAACTTTCTATTAAAGCACTATTACTTGTTGATAATGAATAGGCTCTTGATCCAGATCTGCCTTTGTTTAAGCGAGTCAATATTTCCATCTATCAAAGTATATTTTCTGTGCTTGAATACGATCTTACAGCCTATGAACCAGGTTTATAGAAAAAAACTATAAACCGTGCATATATTTGTTCAATGTCATGCAATCACTGAAGCATACAAGGAACTGACATTGATGGAGCTTTGGGAATCGTAATTACACTATTTGGGGATCAATCAAAACTACTGCCAATGCCCGGGGGAGGTTTTATCTATTTTCAATGAAATCATGAAAAGAATTGTGCATGACTTCCTTGAGCAAGAAGAATCCAGTTGAAGTTGAAATATTTCAGATTGTTCAAGATATTAGCATTGTGACGAAGCCAGTGAAGAATTATTGAAGGAACATAGAAGAGAAATGACGATTGAAGTTCGCCAAGATGAGAGATTCAGAATCTAATAGTGGTAAGTAGGGACATGAGAACAAAATCGATTCCGAAGAAATGACTACAATGCTTGAAAAGTAGACTGAAGTCAAAATGTTATTTGCTAAACAGCCAAACGTCCAAAGGCTGTGCATTTGGAAAGAAAATGGCTCTCATTCTTTTGGGTAGTTGATCTAACAGGTGGAAATCAGGCAACAATTGAGTTTCTTTTAAACCTTCACGTGAACATAAATAACAATAAAGCCCATCTTCTGAGACGCAAACTGTTCTATCTTGAACCACTCAAGCAGAACCATTATCACCAACTGAGAGTGAAACATCGAACATCAATAATACCTTAATCGAAGTAGACGCTGCCAATCATTAATTTATATCCATTTTACTCACCAATGCCTCTTAGTCCAAGATAAGTAATTAGTGCTCATGTTTTAAAAATTTATTCTTTATTATTTATTTATTTCATTAGTTTCACCAACTGGAAATGCTTACACTCTGTGGAGCTCTTATGGCGAAATAATACTGGAAAAACAGTTTGCAATAAAATCAAGTGTACGCGTATCTATCCGGTAGAAAATGGTTTAAATAGCGGAAAATGGAGTAGTTAAGATAAGCAATCTGTTTTTCTTTAAACAAAACAACTAATGTCAATTATTCCTTCCTTATTAACAATCGTTTCTCTATCATTTTTCTTTTTCTGTTATTAACTGCAAAGGCCCGTTTATATTCTCATGTTTCATACAATATGTTTGGCCTTTATCTTTGTACTCATGTACGCGGCTCGTGTAGACAAGTATCAGAAGAAGAAAAAACAAAACAACAAAAAAGAAAAAACAAAACAACAAAAAACAAAAAAAAAAACACGTCTTTTTATTTACATTTTTTTCAAGCTAACTTTCATAAAACGAAGAGTTCAGATTAAAAAAAATAAGTGGGGGTGTTTAACTGAGAGGCAGTTCAAAAATGTTTGATCAGATTTTGTAAAGTGTATCGTCGTTGTTTCAAAATTATATTCAGAAATATCTGGAACAAAAAAAATGTTTAATGTTCGCAACAGTTTGCTAATGTTTGCAACAATTTGGCAAATGCTAAATTCGACAACAGGAAAAACTGGAAAAAATCCCTCTTTGACTACAAAGAGTAGAATGTTGCAGACATGACAGGAATTATGATTTGCCTCATCCAGATAAATGATGCTATGCGAAACAATTCATATATTTAGTAAGTATATAAAAACAAAGTTTAGATAAAAAGCAAGACAAAAGAAGCGAGGTTTCAATATTTATCTAAACTGAAATGGGGAAAAACATGAAAGAAAAAATGCATTTTATTTCTTGAATTACTGGAAATTGAGACATAAAGTTGGCTTAAAGCATCCGATAATAGCAATAAGAACAACATTCAAGAAGAAAGGAAATGTTATGGAACATTGCAGTGAGATAAGTTAAGAATATAAAAAGAGCATAAAAAACATGTAATTCATTTGTTATTTGATTGGACATCAGCAAGCCCCCCACCCACTTATTTAATTTTGGCAATTTTAAAATCTAAATAAATATGTAGTGCCACGCCTACATTTTCTCCAATTCTAATTGGTCAATAAATACATACTAAAAAACAACAGGACAATTTATCTATCGCATTCCACCATAGTAAATTTGTTCCTACACTTTGTTCAAAAACAAGCTTTGCTACAAAATCGCTGATTGGTCCATTTTCCGTCCAATCGGATATTTTTCATGTATATTAAAAAATGTACTCTAGCGTCTCTGCTGGGAGCCACCCTAGGTAGTATAAATATTGGATGCATTTAAAAAAAAAAAAAGTTAGTAGTAGTTCCAGAACCACAGTCGAGTGTACCCGGAGACAATAGATCTCACTTACTCACTCGTGTATTTCATCCTACTCACTCCGCACGTACATACATACAATACACTACCAGTTCTCAGTGGACACACCAAGTTAAATCAACTCTGTAAGTTGCAACAACTGAACAATTTTCTGAAAGAAATATTCTAATTTCAACACTGAACTCAAACAAATCTTCTTTAAAATATTTCCTACAGTCAAGGGGAAGCTACTTTTTTCTTCCTTTTTCACTCATATTACAACTACTTTGTATTATTGTTGAATTTAATATACATATATTTCTTCGTTAAACAAAATTGGTTCTCATTGTTTTTTCCTTGATGTTTTAAATATTATGTATGAATGTTTATTACCTTCTCAACATGCAGCTACATTATCTATTTAACCCATTCAACATTGGTGACCACAACACTCAAGAAGTAATACATTCTACAATTGATCAACCCGACGTTCTAATCAACATTCTACAATTAGTAACCCCAACGTAGGAACTACAATTGGTAACCCCGACGTAGGAACTACAATTGGTAACCCCGACGTAGGAACTACAATTGGTAACGCCGACGTAGGCACTACAAATACACAACATGTATAAGTATGTGATGATGTGTGCATCGATTTTTAACAAATATTTTAAGCTTGTTTTGCACCAGCAATAAATGATCGGCTGTTTAGTAAAGCCGCTGTGGTTTGCTGTGTGCGTGATCTTTGGTTGTTACCAAATTTACTTTGATGTTTTTAGGCAGATATTCGTTTAATCAGCGAATGCTAATCCCCTGTTGGCTCTTCTGATAGCATTAAGTACAATATGCTTTCTAATTAAGTACAGTGTGCTTTCTAAGCCGTGAGCGAACTATTAGCTAAACGGACAGCCAAAAGGCCATCGAATATCAACAACATTAGTATACATTGAATCGGAGGTTAGCTCTAAACAAAATCATCATCGCAGTAGATGAGAGAGAGGAGACATTGATGAACGAAGAAAAACAACAATTTGTTATTCTCTTTCAGTCACTAGTTGTAATTGCTTTTATTGACGTCCACAGCGTTAATTGGCTGATAGGTTCGTGACGTCATTTAGCTTATATTTTGTAAATGACGTACGGATTTATCTATGCGAATTCCCCGACCGAGACTGCTTGAGATGCTATTTTTTTTTTGTAAATTATTATTGTTTCCAAGCTTTGTTAAAGCCATCATATTCTTATGTTCATTAAATTTAATGTTACTTCATATTTTTCTGCATCCCGATTTAAAAAGTCAATAAAAGTAAAAAAACAAATGGAAGCACACACACCTAAAATTAAGCAAGTGGAAGCTAATTTGGCAGAAGATTGAAGAACATTGAACGGGAAATACAACTGAAGACCATTTTAGAAATGTAATGAAGAAAGAACGTACAACAGGAGAATATTGTGAAAACAGTTAAAATACATGAAATTACTTTAAAGAATTTCTCTTAAATTTAGCTTTAAGCGTATGAGCCCCACCCCTTTAAAATGTATATCATCTGCTCTATTCCTTTTTCTTATTCTCTTTCATTTATAGAATCTGGCCTTCTTGTTTCTGGTAAATAATGGTATATAAGAAAATACTGACAAAAATGTAAATCTTATTGTACCTGTTCTACGTTAAAAGCATAATTAAGAAATAAAGGAATTAAACAGACTGCCTATTTTTTCTACGGTAAGGAATAAACAGTCTGTATTTAGGCAGGAAAATTAACCTGTCTCCTGATTAAAAAATATTTTGTATATAATTGTATATCTGGAGATTTATATATTTTCATTCTCATACTATAAAGCCATAACATGGGCCGTCTATAGCTGTGCTAGGACGAAGTCACAAGTCATCGTGGCCGAAGGGTTGAGCCTACTGGCCTTGATCAAATTGTTGGCCACGTTAGATGACTCGAAACTATAAATAAGGTCTGCTCAGCATAGTTGTTGAATAAACACAAATTCGCCTGAGCAAGCGTCTACAATAGGGATTGGCTAGCCGCCCTAGTAGACGGGTATTCTTGAATACGAGTGGCCATCTATATTATATATTATATATGTATGATATATATATATTACATATATATTATACATATTATATATATATATATATATATATATATATATATATATATATATATATATATTTAGTTTATGCAAACTTAGGTAATCCGTATGGGTAGACCCGAGGAGGGTGATATCCGGAGAGCTCAATGTAAAATTCAGAGCAGATATGTTTGAATAAAAACAGACCACGTTAAGGTTCCATGTAATAAATTATTTCACCATAACCCCTTTAACAGGGATCATCAGACTTTACTTCCAAAAATTTAAATGAAAAATGAAAAATGAAAAGAAATGTGTGAATTTCTTTTTATTTTTCATTTTTCATTTCAATTTTTGGAAGTCTGATGATCCAGAGCCCTGTTAAAGGGGTTATGGTGAAATAATTTATTACATGGAACCTTAACGTGGTCTGTTTTTATTCAAACAAAAATATATATATATATTTCTGATATACACACTATATATACATATAATATATATATATATATATATATATATATTATATATATATTATGTAGATATTATATATATTATATGTATATATATCTGTATGTGTGTGTTTGAAGGAGAAAATACTTTACTCAATGATAAGAAAGAGATGCAATTTTTGAATGCCAAAACAATTGTAGTAAGAAATATCATAATATTAGCTAAGAATCGTATAGTGCACCACCATGCGTTGGCATAGCTCTGGTTAGTCAATTATATCCAAATGAAAATCAGTTAGTGATTGTCTAATAGCATCTTTGTATGCTAAATTCATTCACCTCGTTAAAAACAGCGTGTAAAGATAATTAATTCTTTTATTTTTTGATTAGTTAATAATAACATTTCTAAAATGAATAGAGTAAGAATTTTGAAAAAGTCAATTTATTTTAAGAACAAGGAAAATAAAGAATTTTCAATTTAGATTTTGATTTTCACTAATGCGGTCATTTACATTAAAGGAAAAAAATATTTAAAAGAAACCTTGTAATAAATTCAATCATCAATGCAATAACTATAAAATATCTTATTGAATTTCAAAAATTAGTTGAATTTTTTAATTTTGAAAATGCAAGCGTATTTTAGTGAATTGTTTTTACAAATAATTTTTTAACAACTAAAATAAAAACAACATTCATTTGTATTTTATATCAGAATATTCGCCAATTTGTCTTTTTCTGAATCCGCTTTTGTATACAATTTAAGAGCTAATCTATTAGGTTGGTGCAAAAATAATGACGTAATAATGTCGTTTTTTGACGTATTTTTTAACATCAAAAAACGACATTTTTACGTTATTACTTTTGCACCAACCTAATAGCAAAAGTATCAGAATATCAAGTGTGTGTGCGCGCGCGTCTAAATGAAAAACGCATTTTAAGGGAATTTCAAATACTGACCAGCAGATTCATTAGTTCACTCGCCATAGGTATTGACATATCCAGCACGGCATGGATGTCTAACTCTGGGTTGGTATGATGAAGTTCCTTGAGGATTACATAACTTGAGTTGACATCGGATGCTCGTTTGACGTTCAGGGTCATCTGAAGATCGCTCTTCCCCATCACCTGAAACAGCTGCTGAACACGCATTAAACCTGAAGAACAGAAAACAAATGTCGTGAAAAAAAGCATAGAAACGTAAAGCAATCTTTTAGACTTCCAATTTTACTTAGTTGCCACTCATACTGCACTCTTTTTACTTTTTCTACAGTTCCTACATAATTTGGCTTGTCATTTATTTTTTCAATGTCGATTCATTTTTAGTTTTACCTTTTCACTTTTTAGCAGACTTGCTTCGTATTTTTTGTGGAAATTAATTTCTTGTAGCTTTCTTTCGTTTATTTTCCCCTTTTTGTTTCATTCAATAATTCTCTTAACCATATTCTCTTCGTCCCTGAACTGCTGGAATCGTATCAGGAAACATCTCGATGTGTTTTATTCATTTATTAATTCCTTCCTTTCGTCAATGATTTAACTTTTTTTTTCTTTCTTTCATAATTTTATTGTCGTTCCAAACTTGTATCTGACGAATGCCAACAGAACGAATCTATCGGTGTTTAGCTTCTTTGGAAACAGAAAGATACATATAGAACAATATTAGGTGATTACAAATGGAATCATTCGTAAAAGATCTGAATTTGGCCCAAGATCAATGGACAACACTTATTGATGCTGTTTCCTCTGATCCTAAATATTTGCATCAAAAGCCTCCCTACATTGCCGACACTTTTGTCATTTCTGCACTTGTAGATTGTCTCTAATTCCGATTGAAAAAAGGTAGCTACATGGAAATCAATTTTGCTTTTCATTGAACGGAAGGAGCCAAGGAAGCTCGCTAGTTTCCGGGAAACATTGAGGATGGGCTTCCGAATATAAACGCATAAAACAAAGTGATAGATTGATTTGTAAGTGAATGGAGAACGCAGAAAATTATGAAAATGTCGGTCAAAATGGTTCAGGCAAAATTAAAAAGATATCAAGCTTGAAATGTACTTTATGTTTAGAAAGGAATACAATAAAATGAAAGATTCGTATATACAAACTATTTTATTAGGCTATAAATATAGGATTTCTTTAACATTATTTGATATTAGTGTTTCAGGTGATATGTAATTAGTGTCTTGTGTGTAATATAACACCTGACACAGTTACATGAATTTTGTTCTGAAAATTTAATTGTATAATTTTCAATGTATATAATGGAGAAACATTTAATTAAATGCAGAAAGGTTTCTTTTTTTATCGTTACCTACGGACTTATTGATGTACTTAATCCCTTAAACAAAATTAGAAATACCTCCCTTTTTTTTAATTAATATTAAAACCAGTCGTCATTTATATGAACATAGATACAGACATTACAGTTGTTTTACTTCTTTAAAATTGATAAACAAATTCTCTCGTAAAAAGTCAATTTAAAATATTCACAAGTTTTCTCGTGTGTGTGTGCAGTCACTTAATCATGTCACTATACAGAAAACATAAAATCAGTTTAAATTTACAGAAACGGTATTAAATTCGGCATTTGTGTTTCTGTTTGTGATGTACATTTGATTGGAATGTTGTCCTTTTTTTAAGACCAAATGTATTAGGTTGGTGCAAAAATAATGACGTAATAATGTCGTTTTTTGACGTTAACGTCAAAAAACGACATTATCACGTCATTATTTTTGCACCAACCTAATACGAATTGAATTGGTTCCTATTTTAATAATGATAAAGACTTAGAATTTAGGCCTTTGTTGAAAATTCTTTTAGTATTCAAAAAATATTTATTAAAGCTGGCGTTAAACAGAATCATGGATCTTACTTTAGTTTTAAACGTTTCATAGATAACATTTAAAAATATACATTATTCAAATATTTTATGACAATATGCATTATTCAAATATTTTATATAAAATCAACACACACACACGTACACACACGCACATAAATACACACACACACATATATATATATTATTAATAAGTATGTTCCTGTTCTCTTAATAAAGAACGCAAATTGACTGTTGCTTTGTTCACTTTTAAATTAATCACATACATTGTCATTAAAGTGATGATCTACAAATGATAATCAAGTTTGCAATACATGACCGAGTTACAATGCAAATGTTTTTCTCAAATGCACAATTTCAGTTTTCAGTTGAAAGCAGTTATGAAAATATCATATATTTAATTACAACTGAATATAGTTTAATTTTTCTCAATTAACCTTCTTTTCTAAAGAGAAAAGTAACCTAATTTTTGATGGTTATATTTTTTTTTATTCTTTTTTTATGACAGTAAGATAAATAATCAGTACTGGATCTTGTAAAGTTTCATTTACAAAAAAAAAAAAAAATAAAAAAAAAAAAAATAAAAGATTAAATCTTGTGTCGACAAATATAATAATTATCAGCGCCGGAAGTGAAATCGATGACCTGAGTTCAAATTCCTATGATGTCAGGACAGTTTACAAATAGCAAAAATTATTATGATACTTCACAGACGTGAAGTATCATAATCGCCTATGTCTTGAAGGAACATAGAATTTAAGAAATTATTTAATTATCTTTAAAAATATAGGTTGAGTTTCAAAAACCACAAAAATATTGTTACTTACCTTCATTCGAAACGTATATGTAATGAACCACCCTCCACCCCAAGTGCTCTATGAGGTCGACAATAGCCCGGATGTTAATGGGACGCAAAAATAGCATGTAGGGCGACTGATCTGTTGTGTTCATGGCCATACTTGTAGTTAGATATGGAATTTGGAAGGTGTTACTGTACGACTTGACTGTCGCCAGCATTGAAGAGTTCGCCTTTCCGAATACAGCAAAAACACCCTTGGACATAATGGAACAGACTGAAAAATAGAAATTCAAAATAGAAAATAAACGAGAGGAAAATAACATCTGCGTCATTATTAACACTGAAAACAACAACAACAACAAAAAAGACATCTAAAATTATTCCTATTTGCGCTGATGTTTGAATTTGTTTCAGATCATGTCAACTCTAGTGTTGAACTCAGGGTCGTCATGAAATTCTTGTTCCCGCAGAAGAAAATTTCCTAGGCAATTTGTGAGTGAATGATGCAAACATTGGATGATGGAAAAACAACTTCCAGCGAGGATATTTTGAGAGCGAGGATATTATTGATATGCGACACGGTTTGGGACGCTTGCAGTATATCAACTGAACTTGTTGATCATCTTCATGACAAATTTGTCGGATCAACGACTCTTGGTCGGAATGGGTCAGATATCCGAGAGACGTGATGGAGTTATTCATGAGCCTTGGGGATAAAGAAGATATCAACCAAGTGGCTGTTAAAATGTTTGAATGCCGATCAGAAACTATATTGCGTGACACCTAATTGATTTTGTAGCATTTTCAGTAACTTAATATTAGGTTGGTGCAAAAGTAATGACGTAATAATGTCGTTTTTTGACGTGTTTTTTAACGTCAAAAAACGACATTATTACGTCATAATTTTTGCACCAACCTAATAATATTTTTTGAATGACTTGTTACTTTTGATGAAACTTAGTTACACCACTGATCTGGTGACAAATCAGTTCGTCCACTGGCGGCACTTGGGTACTGAAGACCCGAAAATGCAGGAGGGATAAGTAAAGTAAAAATTATTATTTTTAGGAAGTTCAATCAGTTAATATTACTGTAATTTACAATGTCGGTTAACAGTGGCGTTGAAAGAAAAATGTGGAGTGAAACAGAAAAGGTTACTAGATGTTTGGAATAGTTTAGGATTTGAGCCTCCCTACTCATTGGGTATTAATCTCTTTAACTATCTTCTCTTTCCAAAACATTGACATGAGTTTAAAAAAAAAGAAAGGTTCGATTAATTCGGAGGTGACAACGGCAGAAGAGCAATTTTAACGATTAAGCATCTGCATTTTGGGGAGACTTAAGTAACAATGTGCTAGGCGTGTTGAACTGCTTGATGGTGAATGTGGAATAGGATGGGCTATTCCTTTCTTGGCCAAAAAATTCTTAAAACATCCTGAATAATGAGCATAATTATAATTGTGTTTAACTTATATATATATATATATATATATATATATATATATATATATATATATATATATATATATATATATTCAAAGTTCAAAAAGTTTTAAAGAGAGAAGAGATTGAGTGAGATGGGGGGGAAATGAACGAGAGAAGAACGTTTTGTAAGCCAGATTCTCAACAAAACAAATGATATAATGTGAGATACCTGAGAGACTAAGATCTCGCGCATGCGGAAGAATGTTCCATCCCACATATATAGCCCAATGTTGCATTGCATTTACAGTACCTACTTTTGGCATAGGCAAACATTGAAAGTAATTTGTTAATTCACCAGTTATTATATATTTGACAAGGAGTAAACCAGTCCACGATGACTTAACAAGTAGCACTAATTAGTTTAAAATTGAGTTAGCTGGCTATGTCTTATTAATCTCCTTACTAACCAGCTGATGTGAGAAGAATTTGATTGGCTGATAAACATTGGCGAGAAAGGTTGATGTTCTTGGCAAATGTGTAGTATCAGACACAATCGTTAATATAAAGCAAAGAGAGAATGAATCTTGTAGAATATCTTACGTTCTGTTACAGAAATACAAATACAAATGTGTACCACTGCTTCTCTTACTAGTATTACTACATCAAAGATATAATTTTACAGATGCACCAACTGTGATGGTTGTAGAAGATCGTCAGTTAACAATTGATTGCTTTTACTCTGATGTTGTAAAAATGTATTGACACTACAATAAATTAAGTGTGCAGCATTTAATTTCTTTTAAATGGACGGCAGTGGACTGGGATGAATAGTAAAAAGACACACCTTGCTTAGAGCTATAAAGATTAGGTAGTTGTGGAGGGCTATGATCGCATACATACTGAAGTTTCCATTTTAGCTGATACAAATATGGCTGATAGGAATTTGAAAGATTTTACTGAGTAAATCTGTTGCTGCTATGTCACGAAATTCTAGCATTTTAAATGTGAATGCAAACAATTTGCAAGTGACGTCGATATGAAATCATGTTCTCGAGAAGACATTGTTCAGAAATGCCATTAGGTTTATTTGCCGTTTGAGTGAATATCTGCATGCTCTCCAATAAACACAAACTCTGATGAGTTTGTGTAACTTAACATGGCATAACTACCACATTAATAGAGTAAACATAAGAGAACATTGGTAAGCTGACCAGCCACAATCAAATTCATTTTTTTAATATTCTTGCCGACCGCCAAATAATGTTCAAATATTTAGAAATCATTAGGGAAACGTTAGTTGCAGTTTTTTGATTTTCTAAAATAAATATAATCAGTCTTCCCTCATTGCCATCTTTCTAATGGTTGTTTCTCTTCTTTTACTGTCACTATCGTAATTTCGATGGGACAATGACGGACATTTTTTTCTTCAATTACAAAAATTAATAAACAAAAAAAAAAAAGAAAAAAAAAATCAAGAAAGCAAATGAATATAGGAGCTCAAGAAATTTGCCATCTGATCAATTCAATTTTCTATGCTTGTTGTTTTCTTAATATCTGCATTTTATTTCGTGCATAAAATGTACATTTGAATGTTGAAATTCCACTGAGAAATTCCAAATGGCTAGGTAAAACCTACCATTTAGTGTTAGACACGGTCTCAACTTAAATATTGGGCGACTTTGAAGAGAAAACGCCAGTGAATGAATATTTTCACTTGGCATTGATAGTCATTCAATAGGACCAACATTAACAAAACTGTATTGTATTGAAATTACCAATAATGCACATTCAATTATAATAAAAAAAAAGACTTGTGTAGTGTCGTGAAGATATTCTTATCATAAGTTTTCGTGTCAAACATGTTCAACGGCAATAAAACATAATAATGATTAAGACGACAAGCACAGAAATTCGACAGTTTTCTTGGTTCTTGATGTGAAAGGAACCTAGAATTCTATTCTTGATATCAAATAAGTGATGCGCGTTGCAAAATGTTCCTTAAAACCGACGAAAAAAAAAAAAGAGAAGTTTCTTTCTTTTCAGATTTCCAATTAAAAACTGAAATACATTTCAATATAATTTAGCAAATGACAAATTTGTTTCCTAGTCTTACGTTCTCGTCAATTTTCAGTTGATTTCTTTCATGGTGATTTCCTTCCCCACGTTTCTCCACTACGCAAGAAATGCTTTTAGATATTTGACGCTAGTTGATCTCTCATTAATAGAAATTATATTTTGTCACACAGTTGTGAAGTCCTTTCAGTGTTAATTTATCAATGTTTTATTGTCAAAGCCGTGGGATTCAGGCAAAAGCAAGTCTAACATTATTAAGTTGCAATCATTAATGGCTTATAAAAAAAAAACGAGCTTGCCTGTGGAGAAAAACTGGTCAGTTGAAAGATAGCAAAAGTACAATCATATTAAATCGATTTTTTTGGAATAATCTATTTCGCAGATATATTATCCTTTTAAATGAGATTACATTAAATAGAAATAAATATATAGCTCTTGATTTTTCAAAATAGATAATCACAAGAACATATTTTACAAGTTTGTAACTGATCCATAACTTCGATCAATATGGTTCTGCTTTAATTATAGCGTATAGTTGTCTTCGACTTTGAATTTCTGGGATGAGGAGTTATTTACATTATTTACACGCGGACTATTGTTCCTATTTTTGTTGCTGTTTCAACTTGTGTACTCTCCGGCCTCCATCGGGTGACTGTCGATTCGGATAACCATCAGGGAATTTCAAACTAAATCATTTATTTAATCTACAGGGCATATATTGTTCTCGTCCCGCTCTTCATGTCTAGGGATATCTCATTTAATTATTATCTAGTAATGTTCAGTTATTGGTAATCCCGTTTCGTGAAAACAATATGAGGCTATGCTAGCCATTCATAGCAATTGGATGGTAAGCTTGGATGTTATGAGTGTTCCCGTGGACAAGACTGTAGGTGGTTCGAAACCGAGTGGAATCTTTGGAGAACGTCCTAGCATTCCAATAGATAACTTATTGGAAATATTGACGTTCTTTGTACAGATATTTTTCCAACTAGAGTCTGACATATGCCAAAAGGAAGAAGGCTTAACTGTTGGTTCACCGTTGTCACTAATAATGGAAAACGTATATGGAATACTTTGAGGAAATGCTTTTAGGAACGGTCCCAATGACGCCAACAGTACGGCTGAAATACGCAGATGTCCCCTTCATACTCTGGCCTCATCAGGAAACTGTACAAATACTACTGAGCCATGTGAACTTTAAACTTTCGATCCACTTCAAAATGGGAGACAATTAGTTAACCTTTCTGGATGTACTAATAACTCGCATAGAGAATTATTTCAAGATATCCTTATATCAGAAGTAAACATTCACTCGCGAACAATACCTCAATTTCATACTGTACGGATGGATGGAATTGAAGAAAATGCCTACAACACTATATGCAAAAATCATGTCACATACCAACAGGAAATGATCAGCATCGTTGTTATTATTATGAAACGTATCTTCAGAAAAACAATAACCTGCAAATAACATCAGATTTTGCCGCTAGAAGGATCGAAAGGAGGACCAGAATGGATTTAGGATTTATCGGATAAGGATTTACAAGACATGCGGTCTATACAACGTTAGTATAATATTTAGAAGCAGCTCCACCCTGTAGAGTAAAGTCTAAGACAAAGGAGAATATGACCAAGAACGGTGTGTACTCCATTCCTTGCAGCTATGGCACGGAATATAAAGGAGAAAATAGCCTCCACCCTAAGGATGAAGGAACAGTGAAAAGTCGTAATTAGAGGTGAAAATGAGATCAGACATGTTTGATCATATATGGAGGGAAAAGAGTAGTCATAAACCACTGTGGAATGAAGTAAAAATACTGGAAATAAAAGAACACTGGAGTTTCATATACTAGGCTGTGAGGACCTCCTTATTAGACCTAAGCATAGAAACAAATACAAATATGGGAGCAATTAATAAATAAGAAAACGTGACAGCAAAGCTTTAACAACAATAGTTGAAAAGCGTGAAAAATATCAGAAGCACTCAAGAACACTAAGTTAGGTTTAAAGTTTAAATTTCTCCAATTGTCGAATGTCCCACAGCCTAATAGACAATAGCCTAGCGGGTTACATTGTTGGTTCGCAAATTTGGTGATATCAATAACGAGTTCAGTCCATGATAATACGTTATTGGACACTGAGGAAATGAAGCGAGCAATAATTGAGCCGTATTAAATTAGATAATGTCTCATCTTTGGGCATGGAAAACGGGAGGAGAGCAATCTTGGATATTAATCCCGAATCTTTGCCAGACGTTCTCTGATATTTGAGGTTTCTAATGGCTATTTCAGTACCTCCTTAATTTCGCCTTTACTGTAGACTAATAATACGGTCGGCGTGGTTCGGTTTGCTGTCCCCTCGACCAAACCACATGAGTCTGGATAAATGCAATATTTCCAGAACAAACTTTCTATACATAATTCTCATAAATCAACGTTTACCGTTTCCTGACAAATTTATGTGAAAAGTTCTCAATTCGACTCATTCCCCAAAACGATAAAACACAATTTTTGAAAGTTTTCTTGACTGAGGTGAAACTTTTTCAGCATTACTTCATACGAGCCGACATTGGGACCTTCCTTAAATTTAACCGTTAATTTAATGCATTGTGAGTAATACATTTTGCTTACACTTCTAAGATTTTAAATTTCGATTGATCAATCCTCAGGTTAGGCCATTTTACATAATCTAGTTCGTATGCTCTTTGGCGAAATGAACGCATAGTTGTCTATTTTTAAAGGCATGTGCGGTTCTTTAAGTGCCACAAGTCCGACGACTCCAGATTACTTTAGGCAATTTTTATTATGGTTACAAAGTAGTCAAACTATATTTTGACATCATTTCTTCTTTTGTTCCTTTTCTCTGTGGATGTGTCTATCCATTCATGCTGTGGTCTTTCAATGTTTGAACAATTTCAAAACAGAATTGTTGGCTATTTACATCGCTCGAACTATTGTCCTCATCTTTATTGTCATATTCACGACGTTTCGGCCGTTGTACGCTCCGACCTACTTCAGGTGATATACAATCTACCCCAGTTTACGAAATAAAGTGTTCGATTCGAAATTCCAACGTATATCACCGGAAGAAGGCCGGAGCGTACAACGACCGAAACGTCGTGATTATGGCAATAAACACGAGGACAATAGTCTGAACTATGTAAATAGTGTAAATAGTTACAATACCTCATCTCAGAAATATACACAAAAATTGTTGGCTATCCTCTTTTTGACTTCAGAATCTATTACACGGTATAGCCTATTAAGCTCATGCCGTTGCATGATCATCGCTTTAATCACTTGATAAACTTTTATTGAATCCGTTGTAATTCTAATAGAAAACATGATAAATATCGACAAATAAAATGAGAAAGTTCATTTTGTGCAATGTTCTAAATATTCGAGAAATATAGTCTATTTTAAATATTAATCTAAAGGCAAATTTTTATAAGGTGTAAAATGTGCTTTAATTTTACATATGTTATGAGAAAAATGCCAAAGAAAATTATTATTTTGAACTTAGTGAATAATTAATTATATATAGTGTACCAAATCAGATAATCTGTTTGTCAAGTCGGTTTAAAATATATTTTGTGATTTTCGATATTTTATTTGGAATCCCGGAGCTCCATTTATTCATTCTGAAGAAAAAATTGGAACCTTACGTTAAATGCATTCCTCAAAGAAAATGAATTTTGGCAAAACTAAAGCAAATGAAAATCATTGATTTTCGAAATGACTTGATTGATATCTTAACATAAAAATGCTCTTTACACCGACTTCAATTTGGAAAAACCGTGATGACTATATATTTTAATATAAAGAATAAAAAGGATCTACTGGCGAAATATCATATGAAAAACCTACGTATTTATTCTATCCTTGAGAGCTATCGCTGTTTTTTGGTTTGATTCTCATTATTTCATTTTAAATCCGCTCTCATTATTAGAACCAACATCTGTAAAAACTTATCGACAGTGAATCTATGCAATACGATTTTGTGTTTTTGACTAAATGTGATGAAACGCAGACTTAATGCTAAATTCATTGCATGTTATATCTGCAATGTAACTATAAAATCAACATAGAAAAACTGTCAATTCTTCTAATGTACTTTTTGTTCAACAATAATCAGTAACGCTAGTCTCACTGAATTAAGATCATCATTTAAACTTAGTGGAACAAGAGACAAACAAGCATTCTTTTCATTTTAACGTTTAATATTATAATTGTTTTTCTGTCAATTTTTGGGACACGAAAACCAAAAATGACAGAGTCTGATATTAAATCAACTCGGATCCCTACCTCTAACATCGGCTTTTATATCGTATTTGTAAATTAATTTGTGAATAAATGTCGGTATTTGTGTGCATCTTGGTTGAAAAAAACATTCAGTGTTATATAATGTGCACCATTGCACACTATCCATTACAGAGATGTTCACTAATTTTTCTTTTCTCTTTATTCTCGATTGCTGTTCATTTTGCTATTCAAATAATAAAAATAAAAATTTAGATTAAACAATAAAAGAATGTAAGATTAATGATAAAAATTAAAATGTTCTTGTGAATTGTTGAAATTTTTTATGCAGTTCATCATTAAAACGGAAATGTGAAATGAGTGACGCCCTTCTTCTTCAAAATGGTTGTGCGTGTGATTGTGTAGCTTTGCCTTCATCACAATTTCGTTGAGGAATTTCCCTTATCTATTTTTTGCATTAAAAAAAATCTGATTACTATTTTAATAGGTTGATTTTATATTTTTATATTTTAAATAATAGTAAAAATGAAACCATTCCATTTTAATTACGGAATGAAAGGTCGTCAGATGCAGAAAACAGGTTTTCTTGAAAATTTAATTTAATTTATATATGTATTCTCATGTGTAACGTGATTAACTGTAGATGCAAACAAGGGTCTATCTACATGCAGAGATAAACAAATTTCACTTTGTATAAACTTAGCAAGAGGAATGAAAGGCTCACTGGATAACTTTTTAATTTGAATTGAAACCTAAGAGAATGAAGTTAATTTTTCATGCATTTTGACTATAATATCAAATAACCAAGCGATAAACTCTAAAAGAAATAGGATTGACATTAGCAATTACACACATACGTATCGGCATATAAATGCGTGCATGTGTTTATTTTATTGTGTAATCGATGTTTTCATAATCGAATTGCTATTAACCAACAAATATCAATATAAGTTTCTACTGGACATAAAGTGTATGTGTGTGTGGGGGGTGCGGTTTTCTATTCTTATTAAGAAATAAACTAACTCAACCCAGAATTATGTCAGATCTTATTATGCAAGTCAGTTTTCCCAATAAAATTGTTATTAACCGATTGAGGATTGTGAAATTCGGGATATAGATAGATTTATTTACGCATAATGGCATTGTTGTCCTTATCTTTGTTGCCATACTCACGATGTTTCGGCTGTTGTGTGCTCCAGCCTTCTTCAGATGATTGAAATTTCGAACCGAACCTCTTATTTCGTCTACTGGGGTAGATTGTTCTAGTTCCACGTGCCATATCTCTTCTGGATACCTAAGTTTCAGTTATTTCTCTTTAGTAAGTAAAGTCTCCAAGTTTTTGTTCGCCTCTACTGAAGTAATCCAGTGACTTGACCCAAAGAGTTGTGCGTTCAATACCTGGCCACAGCAGAGGTGAACAAAAATTTGGAAAGTTGAGTTACTAAGGCGGAATAATTGAAAGTGAAATATCTGGAAGAGGCATGGCACGTGGAACTAGAACAATCTACCCCGGTTGAGGAGATAAAGGGTTCGGTTCTAAATTCTAAAGAAGGCATACAAAATCGAAACGGTGTGAATATGACAACAGTTCGAATAATGTGAATAGTGTAAATAGTTACAATACTTCATCTCAGAAATATAGACAAATATAGCTAGATTTATATGAGCAATTGATCGTAATTTTAATTTTATGATATCTATCCTTATTAAAAAGATGAATAATCTGGTGTGTTAGGTTTTATTATCCAAACAAAATGCATTTTTATAAATAAAACCAAAAGATATAGACTATAGAACTATTTAATTAAAATAATATCCCATAATATCTAAATAAATTATTTTATTACCTTACGTGTTAAAATTTGTGGCTTGATATTCTAGAATCTTCATTAGTCTTTCATTCATTGACGTTAACTTTACTACTATCGAATTTCACATTTTTAGCAGTTGATAGTCATTGTAGAATGAGCAACAACATTGTCTTGATTGAATATATTCATTAGCTTAAAGCTTTTTGTTCTCTTATCTATACCTGTAAAAATATTTTGTCCAAGAACTTATAATTTTATGCCTTTATCTTTATAAACTTTAAAGTAACTTTTTCATTAAAAACAATACCGTGTGAAGCAGAACAGTTTACTTTGTGTGTGCGTCTCTTTCAATGGATATCATTGCCATCAAAGGATCCCAATAAAGAAGTAGGGATTAACTCGATAATTTCCAAGCTTTTTAGTTGGTTGAAAATCAGAAAAGTTGAGAAGATGTAATTTCCTATTAAAGAAATCAAATTCCAACAGTAAAAGAAAATTCTTTGAAAGGTCTTTATTGTTGTTCCTCTTTGCCACTTAAAGATAATTTTCAGAGAAGTATAATTCATTTTTATCAATAAATTTGTTCTCATTGCAAAATAAAAAAGTAAGATGGATGCAATTCGAATTAATCACCAAACATCTGTGGTCATTGCATAATAATTACTGCTGACAAAACCCCTCATAAAGTGAATAATCAATCTAAAGTTGCACATCCCTTGTAGCCAACAACTCAAACTTAATTTAAAGGATGAGTGATTCGTTTGATTCAGTTGTTAGCAACAACCATCTTAAAATTAACAATTGAAGAAACGCCAAACTGCAAATGCGAGATGATGCCTCTGAACGAAACAAGTGATTGATATAAAACCAACGAGACATGATGGAAATTCCGGAATCAATATCGAAAGAAAATACGTATGACAGAATAAATATGATGACTAGAAAAAAGGAAATGACATACATAATTAAAAAAAGACACAAACAACAACAAACGAACGCAAAAAGCCGGGTATAGGCTAGGGTATCTGTTGCCATTCTATCTACTCAGAGGTCACAGCTCGTATGCTAATTCCTGATTAGTTTGGAAAGTCAAGTATTTTTTAGATTTCAGAGACCTATACGTACGACCTTAGAACTAACACAAAATTTACTGAAGTCACATTTAAAACATCTTTATGCTGTTCGCAAAAATTATTTACATTAGAAATAGTATATTCTTGATATGAATAACCTTTAGTACAATTGAAACACATTGAACTTGAATCATCGTCATCTCTCACCCACAAACACTGAAATTATCTTCAGGGAGAATGAATACAAATTCGGAATTTTTATACCTTGTCAGTAGTGGTGATTGGTTTAGTGAGTCCGTATATATTTATCTTGTGATAAAATCATAAATGTTTTATCACAACAAAAAAGGACAGTGTATATTTAGATTTTCGATAAAATTCAAATGTCCTTTTTTATACTTAAAAATATTCTGTAATATTTTATTCTAAAGGTCAGAGTTACTTTAATCAATTTCCATGAATGACATCGAGAAAGCCAAAAAAAAAAAAAATATCAATGAATTTTGAAATAAGAAAAAACATTTTGATGTAATTTAAAAAAAAAAAATGCACAAAGATTTCAATTTTCTAGTTTTGAATACAAATGAAATATTGTTGGAAGTCAAGTGAACAATTGAAAATTAATTGATGATTCGTCTAACATTTTGACATCGTATAAAATAGCCATTTAATTTTTGCATAATTATCGCTTCCAATTTTATTTGGTTTTTAATAACTGTGCGTGTATATTTCCTTTTTCTTGTCCTTTTTTTTCTAATTATTTTTTTTATTTCTATAGTTTTACTTTGTTTTTTTCGGTAGTAAAAGTTTTAATTATTTTGACAAGTAAACATATTTGGAAATAATTTATTCAATTTTGCGTGGAATCAAAGCAGTGTATCAATTTGATTCAAGGCGTATAAGTTTGTATCATTATTATGTTTAAAATACTTTTATTGGCTAATGTGAGGTATTCAGTATGTTGACATGATAGCTATCAAAACATTTACGAGTACAGTGAGGAAAATATGTATTCAATACACGCTACAAAAGAACAGTTTATTGCATTATTTACTTATATGTATAATGCTATTCCCCAGAAAATTGCACCACATAGATTTCATTTTTAAAATAGCAAACATAAGCTACAATTTTAACAAATACATTTACATTTAAATTACAAAAAAGATGAAGCAAAAAAATGCTTAATATTCATTCATAAAAAAAGTAAATTAATAGTGCTGGAGACATGTAAATTTCTAGGTAGTTTGGTCTAAACAGCTGTAGGTTATTTGAAAATGTTATATATAAGCAATGGATGATATTCTCGTGCACAGGATGTCATCCTAGTAGCAGCCTTGATGTTGAAAATTAATGAACATTCTACGTCGCTCACAGATATTGTAGTTAGTCTTTATTATAACCGTAAGAATTACAGAGTACTCAGTAAAGAACTACAAATCTCAGCTGTGGCTCAAGAGTTTATAAGTGGAAGGAATATGACTTGATAATATGATACCTCTTGAAAGATTTCCAGATATGCTGAAATTGTAGGCTTGTAAGAATAATGAAGCAGTACCCGAGAATTACTCCTATATAGTTGCCAAAAGATATCCAAGTAGTAAGGACAATAGTAAGGACAATAGTAAGGACAATAGTTACACTATATGTCAGGATGACTTGCAATATTGTAGAACGTGAAAACGTTCTAGAATATTGTAGAACGTTTTACAATATTGTAGAACGTGATCATGTATCTTTCGATACATGATCGCCTAAGCATGTATCACTCATGGCTGACCGACTGAATTAAGATGTTGGCATACAATTACAGAAAAAATAAATAAACTATACGACACCTATATGCCAAATGACCTAAGTAGATCAATTTTCATTGTTCAGTCTAATATACAGGAGCAAAAATGAAAACTAAGACCATTAGCCGAAAAAGCCTCATGGCGAAATTTATCATCGGAATTCTGTTGAATTCAGCAGAATTAGACCAGAAGTAGGACAGGAACAGTGCAGTTTCGTTAAAGACACTGAGATAAGGAATGCGACATTTATGCTCTGAATAATATCAAGGAGCAATACAAATGTAAAAGGATGTATATCTGTTTTATAGATTATGCAAAAGCGTTTGATAAAGTACGTCACAAAGAATTGTTTGAACTCTGAGGTAAGCTTTGACCCATTTGAGAAAAGTTGCTAGAAAATTTCAGAACTTATACTAGTAGCAAATCACCTGCAAAATGAATTGAGTATGTACAGAAAAATAGGAAAGGGATGTAAGACAAGGTTATGTTTTTTCATCGGACTTATTGATCATTTGGGTAAGTGGGTCGGGCTGAGACCTTTAACCTCCGTCACACACAACTTATATATAAAGAGTTCAGGAAAGTGAGAGAAAATGAAACAATATCAGACTATATACTGTCCTGAAACTAGTTGATTAAAATAAAGCCTTGAAATGAACGATCGTCAATTGTAATGTTTAAAAAATGAGAACTCGGCTACCGACACCTTAAAAGAGATTTGAATCAGATACCATACGTAGAATTGCGTAAAAAAAAAAAAACATACAGAAGGTCTTTAAGAGTTCCTAATAAATTTTCTGAAATATAAGTCAAAATTAGTAGATATTTATAGAATTTTTTTTGAAAATCCATAAGATATACACACGTACGTGCAATGTACTTGCAATGAAATGTGGGTTTACTTACAAAATGCAAATAGACCGTGGGAGATATGGAAAATGAATAATGATTGTTATTTGGTGGAATTTCGAGAAAATCCTCCATTTTCAAATCGTGCCAGATGATCGAACTCAAACTTCAACAATGAACAGCTTGACAGAATGGATACCCTTTTGAAGAAAAATAGCTCGCATTGATCAATAGACTTATTATGTAACTTATTTATTTGAACTAATGCTTTTAGAATAACTCACGGAAAAAAAATCGAAGTTTAACTACGCACAACGTCAGGATGTTGTTTCTTCGGACAATCGCATGTTCCGGTCTATGGCAGAGTTTTGTAAATTCTATAAGATCTTTAACGATGTTTAATGAGATTATTGTCTCAAAACCAAACTGTCTCAAATTGTTTCCGACCTTAACAGCATTTTTTAAGAGTATCTTTTTACCTTTTTACCTTTTTCTTTTTATGCCTTATCTCTTTTGTATAAACACATACAAAGTTATTTGGATAGAAATTTCTACTTAAAAGTACTGCACAAATCTGTAAGAAACCTTATAATAATATGTACTTATATAAAAAAAAAAAAAAAAAAAAAGTAAAGAAAGTTTGAAGATAATACATTCGATACATCAACAGTGAAATTATACTTCAAATGCGGAAAGAATCCTGTGGTTTTCCTACTTTTCAATACTTTTGTTGCCAGACAAATGTTTTTGTGTGTGCTCAACATTTCATCGACGACCATTTGCAATTTACTCGGAGGTATTTCAATTTAAAAACTGAAAAATTTTACAGCAATTTTTCCTTACAAGAAGGCAATTTTATATCGTCAATGGGCATACTCATTTCATTTATTTAACTTGTAGAATCTCTCTCTCTTTCTCTCTCTCTCTCTCTTTCTCTCTCTCTATATATATATATCTATATCTATATCTATATCTATCTATCTATCTATATATATATATATATATATATATATATATATATATATATATATATATATCTGTGTGTATTCAAAAATTCGGATATAAGTATCTGTAAAAACAATATAAATAAAAACGAAAGGAAAACTTCTTTACCAACGCATTTTCATCTCCCGAGGAAGTTTATGAAGGTAAATGTGGAAATTTTATTTCATAATTAGTATTTATATAATTCTAATAAAGTTTCTTAGAGGATAAAAGGCGTTGGTAAAGAAGAGTTTTACTCTTTTAAAAAGTGTATATTAAATATGTACGCTTCAAGATACAGTCGCCTGTAGTGAAAGATATTTTATTCATTATGTGTTATTTTGTATAATTTAGGATTTTGTGTTTTTCCATGGATTGGATTGGGTATTATCCACTAAAGACAGATATTAGTAAATAACTTAAGCCTTATAGTGGAATTTATAAATTTTAGTATTTAAGTCACACTTGGGCAATTTGTTTTCTTTTTATTTGCTATCTATTATTCCAGTTTATTTGACTGAAACAAGCAGGACACACCATCTATGAAATGTAAAACGGAAAAATGATGAGATGAACAGAAAAATGTTATGTACCTTTTTAAAAAGGACAGGATGCTTTATTCATTCAAATTATTTTATTAATAGTTTTATGCTTTAATGAGGAATGGATGAGAATAATTTACTTTTTACGACACATATTTTCTAGAGTAAACAAATTCAGCTGTCGTCATTTATGCAAATCAGGCTCGTTACTTGCAATCACATTTCGCAGAAATCTTTCTTATCACATCTGATCTTAACTCGTAGACAAGTTGTCATGAGAACAGTATCTTTGAAATCGCATCGTCTTAATGTTTCAGTCGCAGCTAAGAATCAACATCCATTTTGGCTCGCTCCCCGGAGATAAAATTGCTACTCATTTCCGCGGCAAGAAATGGTCGGGCAACAAGCGAATTGCTAGAGCTTGAATGTGATCCTGATGGATTGCGAGACAATACAGAAAAGCATATTCCATGTTATTGCTCTGATTAATTTGTTTGAAACAGACAACTTCTTAAGCCTCTTTCTAGAGACACTGGAAACATAGCGGGCCGTTTTCCTCTTTTAGAAAAAGATGAGAGAGGTTACACTTTAGTGTCGATATTCGATTTGATGCCAGCGGATGGACAAGACAACTGCTGAACTATCAAGGTTAGATGCAAATCACTGCCCAGATTTTGTATATGCCACACTTTAAAATGTTGATACATCACTAAACTGAAGGGGGGGGGGGTGATCCATGCGATTGGTTATGGTTAATATGATATGTGCCTTCCAATCGCCTCCACTTCGATATAACCCATGTAATAAATGATTAAATTACATGGTACATTCCCCTTTAGCTAATATTATTTCGCGCGGTGACGGTTGCTTCACTCTCTCAGAATCGGTTCTAACCCAAAACAGTAGAGCGATCGTGGAAAATGCTGTTAAATTGACCATCCAATCTCCAAGATAAATTTAAAATTTTAAAACTATTCTCGTTTTGACAACCACGTATCTTTGTGTGCGTGATTTCGAATGCTCGCATAGCTTTGTATATTTCTTTTCATATCTTTTTTTACATTTGAATATCTGCATTTGTACAGCCAATGTACATGAATGAGTGGAAATGTCTACTGTTTCTGCCCGCTGGCTTCTATGGACGCAGGAGTATTTAATAATAACAATTCGATTCTGAGAGTTAATAAAAAATAGACAATAGTAAAATGTTTGCTTGTGACATTCAATGTTGTAAGAACAATAAAATCCCTGATGAAACACAGTAAAAATTGAGATTCGAAAGGCTGTCAAAAATAAATGTCTGTTAACTTTAATCTTAAAAGTATTAATTAACATTCCTAGGCTACAAATCAAAATATGTAGAAGTATAAAAGCAAACATTGTAAAGAAACATTCTCTTTTCCTAATTATAAACCTCTCAAAATAGATGACCGTCTATGCATATGTCGAGCTGTCACATACTTTTGTTTTTGAAAAGAAAAGTGCTGACAATATTCACAGGAGATTAGTGAATATTTATGGAAATGCTGCACTTAATGCAAGCACATTACAAAGATGGGTCAATAGATTTAATGGCAATCTCAGAGAGAGAAGAGAGAAATTGACCTTAATGAAAAGCCAGCTACTGACGTAAATGAGTAAAACAGACTGACACTGTCATTACAGCTGACAGATTGCAAAACTGTGAAAGCCTTCAGGTGAGCCATAGCAGTGCCTTCAGTTTGGTGCAATCTCTTGAATACTCAAACATCTATGTCATGTCAGTTCTTAAAATGTTGACAGCCTCCATGAAGATGCATAGGGTGATTACTGCATAGGGTGATTACTGCATAGGGTGATTACAAGAGATTTTGGAGATATACAACTTGAAGGAGGCATTTAGAAAACAGCCCACTCGGAGAGAATACATGTCGTCATTCAAAGGTGAAATACCACAATTGAGAAGGAAGGTGATTAATACGAGGACTAGATTTGAAATTCTGAGTCTTGTGTGTTCGTTTTTGGTCATCTTTGTGTACTTTTACATTTAAATATGGTTGTAATTAAAGAAGAACAGGTATTTACTTTCTGGCCGACCCATATTTTACTTCCACGAGAGAGGTTTTCCTGCTATTGCCTAATAACCAAATCGACATATTCACTATATTCTATGAAGATAGAATAATTCAAAGGTTTCCATCGATTAAGAGAGTAAAATAACCATATCCACAAAATATTCTCTACATGATTTTCATTACTTTCAAATTAAATTCAGACATTTTTCCACTTGTGGTGAACACATCTGATAATTGTATATTTAATGAGTTCCTTTAGGGAAATCAGGTTCCTTATTATTTTCCTGGTAAGTACTTCGACAAATAAATACAAAGTAAGCTGATATCTGGGAAACTCGAGAAGCAACCCACGGGATCATGGCGACCAATCTAAGAACTTGGAAGCTAGAAACTAACTACCAGTGCATGCACTGTTAATTTAGTTTGCGTATGGCTAATATTTCACCAGTTTTATATATAATGATACCTTTTTTAGTACAATGTAATAACTAGCGAAACTAACCATATAGTTTTAATACTCTTTCGTAAGTATCGACCATAATGGTGTAAATAAACAATATATTTGTATGATGAACTATAGCAAAGAAGCTATGTGAATATTTAGTTAGATCGAAAATTTTATTAGCTGATTGCAAATGAAAAATCTTTCCGATGGTCGAAATAAGTATTCATTGGGTTGAACTTGAGTCAACAATACTTATGCTTACATGATTGTTTATTAAGCCTATTCAAAGCCTCGGTGACACTTGTTTAGAATTTAAAAAGAAAAATTGATAAGATTACTTAATTGATAAACACAATCATGAATGCAAATAATAATTGATTAACATGTGTAATTTAGCAATGGTGATTTTGCTGATTTTTCATTTCAAAGAAATCAAAGAAATTCACTTCCCATTTATTATTTGCATAAAAAAATATGAAAAAAGTAAGCAAATGGAATCGGCTGTAAAAGTAGGAAGAAATGGTTAAAAGATGAAGATAGATAAAAGAGCTTCGTCAGACATTAAATTTTCTGATAGTCTGTTGCTTTGGTATGTTTATTTTAATCTGATTGATTTATCTCACTGCTGGAAAAATGAATCGGAACAACACTGTCACTATTTCATGGTCATTTGCAATAATTCTTTTAATAATAATTCTTTTAATAATAATTCTTTTAATAATAACTCTTTTAATAATTGTTGAAACTTGACTAATGCATGGAATAATAATGCATCACAAAATGTACTTAGAACAAAATGTATTGAAACAAGAAAGTGTACACAATATTTACATATAGTCTTTTGTATATTCCTGGGAAGACCGTTCCTGGAATGTGTGTTGATTGAGTCGCAGTCGGGCAGAGTCTCTGGTTGAATCTCTTCCCGGTACCAACCATATTTATATGGTCGGTACTCCACTATGCAAATTAGGTGGATCCTACCACAACAATAATAATTCTTTTAATAATAATTCTTTTAATAATAATTCTTTTAATAATAATTCTTTTAATAAGGCTAATAAATATAAAAAAGAATAGTGATAATTACATGGTCGAAATAATAATTATTTTACCATCCTTTCCTTGATTCTGACTTTAAATAATTATAAAGACTATTAGAATATTATTATATGAGAAAGACAGAATTATTTGATCATCTGAAGAATTTATTTTCATTATATATCTTAGTAAATATAACATATTTTGAATCTTTTGTTTATGATTGACTCCTTAGTATATACTTAACGGCAGTTGTAGGTATGGATGCAAAAAATAAGGACCCAATGCCCACTCAGAGACTAGAACTTGCAGCAACCACTGATATTAACATCATTGAGGACATCCTTTTATGATACGCTTCTGGAATTGATATATATATATATATATATATATATATATATATATATATATATATATATATATATATATATATATATATATATATATATGGCAAGGATTTGTTGAGTTAAGAAATACACGAAAGTATAGAGTTTATTAGGTGTGAAAAATGAGGTCAGTATCTTCTGAGGAAACGAGAAAGAAAATTAAATTAAAAAAAAAAAAACGAAAAAAAAAAAAAAGCTAAGAACAAAAAAGCAATGCAATTAACTTGTAATTTTGTTTAAATTGAATAAAATAAAAATGTTTGAGATTTCATTTCGGTGGCAAAAGGAAAGCCAGCTTCCGAAACAGAATTTGTGTTATGTATTTAATGATGTTCAGATCTTGGAAAGTATTAGGTTGGTGCAAAAAATAATATCGTTTTTTGACGTTAAAAAATACGTCAAAAAACGATATTATTTTTGCACCAACCTAATATGTAGGGACGAGAACTTTTCAGTCCCCAATCCTATAGGCCTATGTATGAATGACGTTAATTCAGAGCATGTGAATTAAACACTAACGCTATTCCCAAGGCAATGTTAATAGTTGCCTATCGTCATTCTTCTTTACTTTTCTAGTCTAGTCTCTTTATCACTGGAATTTAAATACCATTTTTGACCTGTTATTATTTCTGTACTTTATTTTAATTATTTCTTATTTTGATACCAATTTTCTCAGCTATTAAACCACTGTGACCACAAACCATAGAAATTAAGGTAATTATCGATGTGAAAAGCCAATAAGAAAGAAAACGCGAACGTTGATTATCAAGAGAAAGGAGAGAGAAAAATAAATGTTCGATCGTTATGTTGGATTATTCTCAAATTTTCAAAGAAAATCAAAATATTTAATGAGACAGTGAAGATCTGCACACTGAATACAGTTAACGAACGAAAGAAAAATATTCTGGTGAAATTCCGAGATACAATGTTTAATTTTGTTGTATAATTATATTCTACGACTATATTATGTTTTATAATACGATTTTAGATTATAATAATTAGATTATGGTATATTTCAATTGCTAAATAATGAACGAATAAATCCAGTAAACGTTAGTAAATACCGCGAAATTTGAACTTGAGCGAATTTTTGTATACTTATGAGGAAAAAAAATGGATGACATTGATTATGGCCGAGTAAAATCTTAATGAAAGTTTAAAAGGGAAATATTAGAACCAAGACGTCTTTGGAAAGTGTTGGGGAAATTAAAATGGAAACTGTTTCATTATTTCATAAAAATTAAAAGAGCAAAAGAAAACTTTCGAAAGTAAGAACTGTTTTGCAAATGGTTATAATTTGTTATTTTAAACATTGATCTTTTTATATTAAAATATTTTTTTATGATGTAGAACGGATGCTTAATTGCACTGTACAATATTAAACCGATTTCTAGAAGTGCGAGAAAATAGATAATCTGTTTGAAAGTGAACTTGAGTAAAACGAAGAAAATGCTTTATTGCACAGGAATTGACAGGAATTGTCACTAAGATATAAAGCAATGCTAGTAATTAATAAGTAATTAATAGTAACTAAAATTAATCTTTTTTTTTTATCCTTGTTAAACAGCTGTTTATGATGAAGAAACTAAATAAATGGTTTCACTGCGAATTCGAATTGCGTTGTTGCAATAGCTTTAATGAAATCACTTCAAAACCATTTTTTTAATTATTACAATAAAATAGTCGTCGACAAAATGAATACATAACCCATAGAAAAAAAAAGAGAATTTTTGTTGTGTTGATATTCGTATATTTATGTACAGGAAAAGAATACTAAAGAAAGTAAAAGAAATGAGCAACATAGACATATTCCCATTAAATGAGTACGAAAACGATAGGAAAAGAAACAGACGTAAGAGAATAGAGACAATGAGTAGTGAGAAAGAAAGAAACAAATAGAAAATATAGTATGGTATGGTATGTGAAAGAGAGAGTGAGTAAAAGAGAGAGTGAGTGAAAGAGAGAGTGAGTGAAAGAGAGAGTGAGTGAAAGAAAGAGGGATTAAGAAAGAAGGAGTGAAAGAAGGAAGGATTAAAGGAGAGGATGAGTGAAATTGGGAGTAAGTGAAAGAGAGAATGTGGTGAGAAGAATATAATTGTTTATTAAAACAGAAATACATAATTGATACAACGAAACCGCACAACCATTTTGAACGATCACATCAAAATTGTCATCTTCTTGATTAACAATATTCTAATTGAAATGGTTAGAAACATTTTAAATGTTGTATATATTCACCGGAACATACGATAAATAAATTGAACAAGTTGAGGAAAATAAAGGAAAAACATTGCAGTCACGCATTTCGATGCCTAATTGGCGATAGTTCAAAATCATGATGGTCATATTTCATTGGCTATCGCCTACTACTTTTAGCAAGAAGGAGCAAAAAGCATTAAACTAGAAAGAATCGTGGAAGTAAAAGTTAGCGAGTTAAAATATTTTTACATTAAGGAAGAAAACAAGAATTGTTAAAAAGAAACAATACTTTCGCTTATTTCTTTTTATAACTCTAATATATTTCTTATATTTTTTATTCGTTTGCAATGTTTAAAATCAGAAACTACTTCTAATAACTTACATATCATTTGCTACTTTATCACTTTACATAGGCCAGTAAGTAATGTATAATTTGCACTGATTCATCCTATACAAGTAATTTATTATGGATTCTTCTTGCATCTCAGTATTTATATCAATTTATAGAAAATCTGCTTATTTGCCAATCAAATTGTCATATCAGAAAGTCCTAGACGTGTTCATAAGATCGTTTCTTCTCGAGTTAGGAATTTGTTTCGTACTAAGTTAAGCGTCGTAAATATGAAGATAGTGTCTTTCTGAGTATAGTCTTTTATCTTATAAAGCTAAGCTTAGTAAATAAGAAAATGTTGAAAAGTTCCCAATTCGACCAGGAGTGGAAGCATGCATGTGATTCGGCATCATAAACATTTGAAATTAAAAATTTTTATTTGAAGAATTAATCCCTTCAATAAATGTGTTGTTTGGTCATTGATATTCTACTCTGTTACTGCACTAATTCCAGATTATTCGTAAATTTCCTTTTAATGTATAGAAGCAGGAAATAATGAAATGTAGCAAGATTTAGTACTTTCAGTGCATAGACAATTTGGGAGATAATTTATGCACTGAAACACGAAATTCTTCAAGACGTCCATCATCTTGTTAGCCGTTTGAGCAAGTGTATTGCATCCTGCAATAAGAAAACGCATTTCCAGTTTCCCTTGACTTTTTTTCTTTCAACATCTTTAATTAACACGAGAAATTAGAATACAGTGTAACCCGGATATAAGAGAAACCCGGATATAAGAGAAATTTTATCTGGTTCCAAATTAGAGCCTGTGTTAATGTATATATAATAGACCAAACCCGGATATAAGAGAAACCCGGATATAAGAGACTTCTTCTCCGGTCCCGACAACTCTCTTATATCCGGGTTACACTGTATAATATTCAATATACCTTCTTTATCTGTCCTCAGAAAACTGGAGTGATATTTCCTGACGACATTTTAATTTCTTCGGCTTTAGAAGTCCCGAATACCTCCACCGAATAGACTGTTTTTAGGTCTCTGGATCTTAATCCCATAACCATGTTTTCTTAACAACGGTATTTCATTCAAATGATTATCACAAGATCGCTTAAAAAGCAGCAAACTCAACTTATCCATTTGATATCGTTTCTGGCCAAAATTGAAACATTTCAACATTCACTTAATCGACAACTTTTGTTTACCTTGAACATTCTACATTTTCCGTTGACATCAATAAATTATCAGAAATAGAAAAAAAAGTCTACAAGAACCTTGAAAGATTCTTGTAGTTGCCCCTTTAGAAAAGAACGCCTTTCAGCGAGAGTGACAAAATAATGCTTGAAAGTGAATCGTAGCGGGAACTTTTTAACCCCCACCTCGGACCTGTTTCGAAATATTCAACATATAGACTCACCTGTAAATTTCATTAGAATTCAAATTGTTACCGATTCACTTTGCAAAATCTGACCAAACATAAGAAATTCTACTGATAAAAAACAAAACAAATTTTGTTGACTGATAGATATTTCTGATAAAGTAAGATTTGCGTTGCATTTTCCTATTGATATTGAATCTAAAGAGAAACGTTTAATAGGGTAGTTTTAGAGAGCAATACAGACAGAAGACGAGGAGAGTAAGTATATGTACTTTAACTTTACTAAAATATAAATCCTCATCGAGCAGCTTCCGAGATGTTTTTGCTTGTCACTGGGGAATCAAAAACAGTTGTGAAAATAAGTGATCGCTTTATTAATTAGTTTAGGAAGGAGACACAGAGTGACCGAAATCAAATTATAATGGAAAGTGGAAGACAGATTTTGAAAACGATAAAGAGGAATAATAATAATAATAAAGAAATGAGGAGAAAGGAAGCGAGTATTCTTATTTCAACTTCAGAAAAAGGAGTCGAAAAAAAAAAATATGAAAAAGTACATTCCATGATTGAAGCATTAAATTCATTGAAGAGTTGCAGAAAACATTACATTATTTGAAAGTTGTTTTTGTCAATGCTTCTTCACGCCCATCAGCCTTCAGAAGCTGAACTGAAATTAATGTTGAGGTGATGCCGTACTGTTACGATTGAATTCTGTAGAGGATTTGGGGGGGGTGAAGGGGGGTCTACTACATTCCGCCTGTTGGAGCTTTAGGTGAGGAAGTGGCTGGTACGATCGATTGATTTCAAAGAATGTCTTTTGTAGATGAATTCTCTCCGTGTCATGACGTCTCGACATTGCCTGACATTTACATCTTTAAAAAGAGTTCTATCTTACGGAGAAATTGATTAGAACACACACACACACACACACACACACACACACACACACACACACACACACAGAGAGAGAGAGAGAGAGAGACCCTTCTAATGCATGTTCAGATTAGAAAAGCATGGGAATTTAGGGAGTCTTGTAAAATCTACATTCGCCACTAAACAAAATATAAGCTGAAATAATCGCGGACGTCAAAACATGTCGTATGAGAAATTCATGACTTTAAAACAATATATTTGAATTCTATTTAATTTAGGAAGTTAAAAAGAAAATAACAAAGACAGCATTATTTACATTATTCGGACTATTGTCCTCATCTTTGTCGCCATATTTATCACAACGTTTCGGCCGTTGTACGCTCCGGACTTCTGCAGGTGGTTGGAATGTCGAACTGAACCCTTTATTTCGCTCACTGGGGTAGACTGTTCTAGTTCCACGTGCCATTCTTGATGGATGTCAGTTATCAGTTATCTCCTGTTAATTTCCCTCTGAAAGTTCTCCACTGCCTTAACCGGGTATTGAACTCACACTCTTTGTGTTCTGTCACTAACCAACGCTTTTATCCACTGTGCCATGTGTCCTTGAGGGTATGAATTTCTGAGTATTATAAACCTAATGTCTTCAGCAACCATTTTTACCAGTGCTCATATTACAATTTTGCTGTTATCATTACATGTTTTTACCAGAGCTCATATTGCAACTTTGTTGTTATCATTGCTTTTCTCTGGCACTCCTTATTACTGGTTCCCCTATTGTATTTATTTCTATGCGTGGTCGGCTCAGGAGATTTTTGTGGCCTAGCATATGTGCTGATTCCTTAAGTTTACGAATTTTCCAATGGTGTTCCCTGTCTATGATCTCAACATGATCCTACAGAGAGCGGTGATCTCCCTTCTCTCACTCAACAGAATTCCAATTCTAAGTGGGAAGTTAGGCAGGAATACTCCTGATGAGTCAAGAGTTGAGTTTAAAGATAATTTACGAGCAAAGCATTCGGCTTTATCAGCAGAGGATGAGAACACTTCAAATCAATTGAAGAGCGGGGGGAATAGAGACCTTGAACTTATTTAGTACCATATTACAAAGACATCAGAAGTCACGGGAGCCAAAAGTTTTAGAGGCGCTTGATTCTTCGAGGAATCGCTTATATTTGTTACGAGCAGTAGCAAATAGGCACCTGTTATGACGAGAGCTATCACGCTGGTATAGCCGGAAATACTTGTTCCTGCGTCTTATGACGGTAGAGTGCATGCTGGAGGGAACCATGGAGAGGATTACCGTTTCATCGGGTATTTCCAAGAAGAGATGAAAGCGTTCATACTCAAGAAGAAACTTCAGTGGTGGAATTTACAATTGGGAGGTTGAAGATGTCAGACCAAGAGGTGTCACGAAGTAAATCCACGAATGAGTCCCAATAAGCGTGCTGGTAACAGAAAAAAAGGTCGTATGGATAGGGGATTCCTGTTTATTCCTGTATCGCCTCGTCACTTAAAATATTTTTATAGAAGAAATATTAAATAACAAGAAACTAATTTTCATATTTTAATTATTAGGTTGGTGCAAAAATAATATCGTTTTCTCACATATGTGAGAAAACGACATTATTTTTGCAACAACCTAATATTTACATTTTTATAGTTTTTATTTGAGATTTTTTCTTGTTTCCCTTTTCAATTTTTATTCCAATATATTGATTGCATTTTAGTAGTAGACACCGGTAAACGCCATAATGGATCAGCTGAAAATTGCAAGCTTTCAAATAGAACATAGAAATGCATTTAAATTTTATTTTCACGTCTTAAATGATGGCCATGTTAATCTTACAACTGACAATTAATCATCTCTTTAAATGTCAACGTCTGGGAGGTAGAAGTGCATGGAGATATATTTATTCAACTTCAGAAGAATTTCTGACTTTAATATCAAGCCGGAGAAATTGTAAAAGAAGGCCAGTTTAAGAGTTCTGTTTTTAATGCCAGAAGGAACGCTTTTGCCTGAGGTATAAAGGTTATTAGAAGAAAGCAGTAAGCAAGAGATAAATAACATGAAAAATCCAATGAGGTAGAATGAAACTTACGTTATTTTGTATGGGTAATGGCAGACAATTATTAAATAGACAATAATTCTTTTTGTCTGTTTATTAAGACAATTAAAATTGAGGAAAATCTTATAAAAGACGGAAGCAATTTCCTTAAGATAATCAAACAGAAATTCTGTAACGGTAAATGATCATAGCGTGTGTGAAAAATGCTAAACGCACTTCTGAAAATGAAAGATGGAATATGAAGGTAATGGTTTTGCATTTTTCATATTTGTTCAAGAGAATGATGGATGCAGACATAACCTTCTTGACCTATTTTATGACATAATCTGTGATTTCGCATTCACTTATTAGTCCTTGAAATCCATGCGAAATAATTAAGGAAGACTCATTAAAAACAAAAATAAACGAAAAAAAAAGAAGATATTTGAAATAAAGAAGTTAATTGGAGAGAAAGCATGTGAGAGAATAAAGAAGGAAGAAGAAGAAGAAAAAAGAAACCAGAAAGAAGAGGAAGAGGAAGATAAATGAATATAGGAAAAAGAATAAAAAATTCTAAGTGGGAAGTTAGGCAGGAATACTCCTGATGAGTCAAGAGTTGAGTTTATCAGAAAAAAAAAAAAAGAAAGTGAGTGCAGGAAAGTGGAAGAAATAAAATGAAAAAAAAACAAACAACAACAACAACAAAAAAACAACGAGGCAAATGTGGGAGTGGGAGGGGGAAAAGAAAGTGAGGAAAGACTATATTTATAATAGAAAAGAAACGGAGAGGATGAAAAAAAAATGTAAAGAAGACGAGAAAAATAAAAGCAACTTGTAAAAGATACAGGAAAAATATGACAAAGTAAAATTTTGTTATTTTGTCGTCCTCTTTTTTTTTTTTTCAAAAGAGTATGGAAAATCCAAGAAAAGAAGAAAAAGAAAGAAAATAAAAAAAAATAAAAAATAAACATCCAAGAAAAGAAGAAAAAGAAAGAAAATAAAAAAAAATAAAAAATAAACATCCAAGAAAAGAAGAAAAAGAAAGAAAATAAAAAAAATAAAAAATAAACATCCAAGAAAAGAAGAAAAAGAAAGAAAATAAAAAATAAACATCCAAGAAAAGAAGAAAAAGAAAGAAAATAAAAAAAAATAAAAAATAAACATCCAAGAAAAGAAGAAAAAGAAAGAAAATAAAAAAAAATAAAAAATAAACATCCAAGAAAAGAAGAAAAAGAAAGAAAATAAAAAATAAACATCCAAGAAAAGAAGAAAAAGAAAGAAAATAAAAAAAAATAAAAAATAAACATCCAAGAAAAGAAGAAAGGAAAGAAAATAAAAAAAAATAAAAAATAAACATCCAAGAAAAGAAGAAAAAGAAAGAAAATAAAAAAAAAATAAAAAATAAACATCCAAGAAAAGAAGAAAGGAAAGAAAATAAAAAAAAATAAAAAAAATAAACATCCAAGAAAAGAAGAAAGGAAAGAAAAACTAAAGAGGGAAAAATAGAAAGCGAGATAAAAGGAAATGACATAATTTATTTATTTTAAATAATCTGTGGCATACAAAGTTTTATTCGGGTTTTAAAAACGGATATTTTAAAAGTGTATATAAATATATATACAAGTATATAAAAGGAAGTGTATGTGTGTGTGTGTATAAGAATAAAAAAAATTATTACTCACGGTAATGTGGTGAAATGAAAAATATAACAAGACAAAGCTAATCACTTATCATCCTTTGCTCATAAGAGCCAATCGACAAATTATATAACGAACGACTTAAAAGAGGAAAATACCCCAGTGAATGAGCAGTGAAAATCCCAGACAGATCACATTTAGACTCTGCAGCCATTCCTTCTGCTTACAGAGGGAAGGCTGCTTAGGCTTAATATATATATATATATATATATATATATATATATATATATATATATATATATATATATATGGTTTCAAGAACTTTCAGACAGTAATCCGAAATGTGCTCTGATGACTACTGTGAAAAAATCTCTGGTAAAAGACGAGGCATAAGTCGAATCACAGAACCGGAAGTATTAACAAGCTTATGCAAATTTTCATACAGTCCTCGACGAATTTTAGCTGGTACATGCTGATCAATGATTATCTCGAACTTCTAATCAGTTCTGCAAATATATTCAGCATCACTTGTAATTATAAATCGCTGAACATGGAGGGGTACAAAAAATATTTACTTATAAATTTTAGCATAAGTTAGAAAGTGAAAACAATCCGTGGATTTACAGAAAATAAAGCTGTTCACATTCAGCTATTTACTTAGTGTATATAGTGCTAATATCGCCAATCATAAGTAATCGAAAATAGACGGGACACTTTTCTGGATCATACAATTTGAGTTTATTAAATTTTAGCACGAATGTTAGATTGCACAATATTCAGAAGGTAGTCATTTTCAACTAAAACATACGTAATAAAACTCAATTTTAGAATTTAATTTGTTTTTATAACTGATAATTAGGTCTAGGTGAATCAAATTCGCTTTATTTTATTAGCTTCTTATTTGATTACTGAAAGGAAACACCTTAAAATATCTCGTCGAAATCTTCTAAGAGTTTCAAAATCAAACTAACTCATCTTAGAATAAAGTAACTATAACGTCTCATGCACAAGTTATTCTCGTCTTTATCTTCTCCTTTTTCCTGTCTTAACTATGAAACATGTATTAATTATTTCACAAATTACTGTTATTAGACTAATAAAATGCCAACTTATGGGATTGTCGTAATGTTACCATAATGATTACAATTTATTACAGGGACGATTAAAAATCAAAATGTCTTGCTTTTATTTCTCTTCTTTAGGGTAATAATAATAAAAACTCCGAACAACATTGAATGTGTTTTAATGTGCTTTCCTTTGAATGACATACTGTCTGAGATTTTAAAATATATCGTGGTCTGGAATTATGTTTAACATACTGTTTAAGTATAAATATATCTTTTGTTCTTGCATAAGTTTGAGGATCTCATTGAAGATATCAAGGCTACTGGGATCAGTCTATTTGTAACAAGACTTAGAATTTCAATTTTATTTATTTTAACAATTTCATCCTAAACAAGTTTTAGTACTAATACGCATGTGGTTAATGAGATTAAGAGAATGAGAGAAAAAAAAACATTAAGGAGAGAGAATAATAAAAAGAACAGGAATTATTGCATTTACATTTGTGAAGATCAAAGTTAGCTGGAAAATATAGAGCCGGAAGAGAGTTCCACAAGCGAGAAGTGTGAGAAAAAAAACTGTTAGCATAGAACTGACGGTTAAATTTAACCATCATTTCACCGGTAAGAAGATCAGACCTTACCGCCAATCTAGTATTGTGCTTAAATTCATAGAGTTTAGGTACCAAAATGAAAGTTTATCAGAACAATTACCATGAAAATATTTCTGAAGTCTAGATGCTATATTACGTTAAAGTTGTATTCATTGGTACTTTTTATGAGTAAACGAAATGAAAAACAGCCTATTTTAAAATGCTATAATGGGATTTTGTTCTCTTACCCCAGAAGGCTTAACAAAAGACTTATTTAAGAGAGCCAATTAAAAGCAAGGTAAATTCTCGTTTAAAGAGGAGTGGGGAATGAAGCAATAAAATAATTTAATTAAGAAAATAAGACAATTATAAAGGACTAATAAAGTAGAAAAATATTGATTTCCGGATTCTTTAGACATTTAAGGATGATAATTACCTTCAATTTCTTCAATGATTTTCGACTTACCGCAATTCTATATTTTAATGTTCTCGAAGTTGTGTTTCGGTTTTACTTCGAGTCATAAATTACAGGCCACTATTAACATTATAAAAGTAAAGAAAATCCACTGAGAAATGTTCGAACCTGTCTAAAGAGTACCTTATTCTAGTTTCAAATAGTAATATTTTCAAAGTTATCTTCTTTAAACATAGTATATATATATATATATATATATATATATATATATATACCCTCCGATTCAAATTTTGTAAACATAATATTTATTTAATCTGTACCGAAGTTGATATTTATTTAATCTGTAGCTAAGTTGATTTTCGTTTTCACCACAGCTATATTATTATTATTTTTATTATCATTGTTTTGTTAAAATACTTAAATGAAAAAGGAAATAAAATATGTTCTTTATAAAAATGAGAAATTGTAATAAAAATGAGATTATACTTTGACTCCTATTTTTCGTCTGTTTTATATATTTTTTCACAACATTTTCGTAATGTGTCTTCTAGAATACTATTTTGGGGACGTATTAGCACCTCTCCCCTGGCTACACCTCACGTACAGATTACGCGCCGTTAGGGCCTTGAGTTTCGTTTGCAGTATTATATCCATGAAGCCACCTTGCTATTTTTTAAAAATATGCTTTTGTCAAAATTACCACTGAAAGTAACATTAAAATGTTGTTCGGTTATATTAAATGCACCCTCATTTCAACAAAAAAGATTTTTAGCGTGTATATGTTTGAAGCTATCAACACATTACAAAACACCTAGCTACAGAAGAAAACATTACTGTATATAAAAAGCAAGTTTGTAGTATAACTGAAAATAAAACAAGATATCACAAGAGTAAAAATACTGTACATGATTGCAGTAATAAAACATTGTAAGAGAAAGTAAAACAGAAAATATTTTGTAAAAAGCAGACTATCACCACAGGTTGACATCACCTAAAACAGTTACCGTTATTTTAATTATATATTTTTCTTTTGTAGTTTTTTAGCTAGTTAATGGGGGGGATTTTTAGGTCTATTTAGGTTAGGTGGATCATCTGGTACCAAAGAAAGTCCTCCGTATTTTGCTAGGATAATTCATTTAACAACAATAATAATAAAAGCAACAAGAATATCGTTTGAATAAATATTAATATGGAGTTATATTATGTAGAAGTTAACGTCGTTACAGTCTACGGTAGCGCGTATTTAAGTAACTTAAGTAAGGTTTCAACTTCGAAAAAAAAAAAAAAAAAGAAAGAAAAAAGCATAGCGATTTTGAAAAAAAAAATGAAAATAAAACTGCATCTAATGTCGAATGCAATAAATCTTATGCGCACGAACTAAATATATTGACAGTATAGTTGGTTCCCGAAATTAGGAAAAAAAGTTTTATGCGCAGAAAGTTGGCAGACCTTTTCAATCGATGACATATATTCAATAGGTGTCGGTCTTAAAAATCGTCTATTTTACCTGCATTCTAGTATTTCCAAAATCAGAAAAGATAAATTTCTCTCGAGAACGCGTTCATGGTATGATTTAAAAAAAAAAGGATCTTGGTTCAGCTGAATCGATCATTCAGAAAAGATCAACGTCAACCAGACGTCACTTTATGAGCGGTTCATCAAGGTTTCAGTGAAGCGATTATGTGAAATTGAATGGACATCAGATTCAAATCAGGACGAATTATTCCAGGTCGGAAATGTTAGTCGACAGTTGACCAAGAAGTGAAAATGACGCAACTTCACTCAAGGTACCACTCTGAATCACTTGGCAAAATCTCTTAAGTTAAGAGTCATTGATCGACAATAACTAAAGTAGTCTTTGATTTTTCTGAAATGCATGCTTGTATAGCTTGGCATTTGTGATATGTTACCTGTGCCTCAAAATGTCACGGACAAATGTGTAGCACACGTCAAAGCGAAAAAAATATTTATATAAAACCGTCTGTCTTGCATGGTTAACCCAAAAGAATTGTTATACTAATCTATGAAATTATTTATTACTTGTTTGATATAACGTCCTCCGCGATTACTACCTTTTTAATCAGCATTTCCCAAGTCATGATGTTAATTTAAAATAGAATTACAGATATTCAGCGTTTCGTAACACGTTATTCTGTTTCAAGTGTTTGCGCATTAAATGATCATATTGATAAATGATCATATTGAATAACTGCACTAAATTTCTTTCTTGAAATAACACTATTGTGTTAACTGCACAGGATTTCTTAAAGCAAATATAAATGAATAAATAGAGAATTGTGAAAGTTAAATGAAAATAAGTTCTAGAAAATTACTTTATAGGATTATCAAGATTAATTTCACTTGCGTGTCATTATGCAGAAGATCCAGAGATGCACTTACATATGTGAATATATTTTCAAATGGACTGGATTAACTGATGTCCTCCACGAACCAAAATAGTCAATAATCTTTGTTCTCTGACTTTAATTGACAATCAAATAACGAACCAAAGGAACTTTTTTTTTCCAATTCGCGTAGTTCATTTCACGAAAAATCGATATCGGCTGCTGATCCATGTCGTACTCCATTAGAAGCACGCGTGGGTGTTATGGTGAAATCGTCTAAGCTCTCTTACTAAAGTTGTCGGCATTTTGCGATGTTTTGTCATGTCAAGTGTCTGGGTGATGGTGTTTTGAGCTCGTATAGCAAACGAGTGAAGGCCTGATTGCTTCGATTTGATAAAAATCTGTTGGCAATTGAATTGAATATGATAAATATAATATGTATAATGGAACTTTTCCAAAATAAAACTTCGCCACATTTCTTAATGTTATGGTCCGGTTCCTTGTACCACGGTAATGGTCCAAGGTAGAACCAATAAAGAAGAACTCGAAAACGGGTATGGAATAACACAGATATATTACAAACAGGAATATATACAGAGAAGTAGAAAGTATTAGTATGAACAATCAGGTTTAGTAGTAATTGTCTGAACGTGACTCTGCTTCAGACTGCCTCTGACTCGACTGACTGACTGACTCGCTCGGACTGACTGACAGACTCCTGATGGACTTTACTCCAGATTCAGACTGAACTCCCTGCTTCCTCTTGAGGCGCAGTATTTATTACGTATGGAATAGTCCATTATGTTATTATGGGTAAGGTCCCATAACACCCCACTTCCGAAAATTTTGCATAGGAGGAGTTTTTTAATATCTTTTTTTCTTTGGATTTGTTTCCAAAGGTTCCGTAAATTTTCTTTTTCTAGACGATTTTCTTGGTTCTGGCATTATTTGTGGTCTTGTTATATCGAATGTGTCGAAAATCGTGTCCAATACCTCTTCTTGAGGTGGACCGTTAGCATCCTTTAACGGTCTCTTCCTTATTTGGTTTACGTGTCTTCTGTGTGAGAATTTTTTTCCTTGAACTATGTACATCATATTGCCAGTTCTTTTCTCAATTATCCCTTGTTCCCAGCAAGAGGTATTATTTTTGTATGTCTTAAAAAAAACTTTTTCCCCTGGGAGGAATTTTCTTTTTGGTGTGTAGGACTGTGTTACTTGTTTTGTTTTACTTGTTAGTAATTTATTGAACGCTGATTTGATTTTCCTAGCAAACATGATATCTGCTGGTGATAATGTTGATGGTGTCGCATTATTTGGTGTTATTCTATATACCTGTAGGAATTGCTGTAATGCTTTCTCCGTAGGCACATCGTACGCTTTTCGTAATGCTCTTTTGAGAGTATCCACGAATCTCTCCGCTTGTCCATTTGATCTTGGATGGTAAGGCGGGGATTTTATATGTTTTACTTGATAGATATCGCAAAACTCTTGGAAATCTGCTGACGTGAATTGTGTTCCATTATCTGTTACTAAACAGTCCACTACGCCAAACCGAGCGAATAGCTCGTGGAGGAAATTTATGGTCGTTTCTGTAGTAGGATTTTTGCACCGAAACACCTCCGGCCATTTACTGTGGTTATCAACTATGATTAAATAGTAGAACACGTCAATTGGTCCTGCATAATCTGCGTGTATTCTTGACCATGGACGATCAGTTTCAGGCCAAAGCTTATGTATTATTGGGGGTGCTTTAGCTGCTAAATTACAACCCTTGCATATTTCCACCATTTGAGAAATATCCTGGTCCATATTCTTCCAATACACATAGCTTCGCATTAGCGACTTCATTCTATTTTTACCCGGGTGTCCTCTGTGGAAATCCTTTAGTATCCGTTTTTGTAAAGTTTTGGGGATTACAACCCTTTCGTTGTAAAGTAGCACATTATCGCATAGAGAAAAGCTGTCCGAAATTTTCTCATTTTTTTCTGCTATTTTTGCTTTTGTTTCATTAATAAATTCGTCATTTTTGGCTTCACTTTTTATGTGACTGGGAGGTTTCTGACTGTACAACATTGTACTGTCCTTATGTCTTTTTCATTTCTTAGGGGTGCGATTACCGTATCTTCCAATAGCTCTGTCTTTGTTGGTATAAGTCTCGACAGATCATCCGCGCGCCCGATTCTTTTCGTTGGTAAATATTCCAATCTGAAATTATAGTTCAGAAGAATCGTCCCCCATTTAAGTAGCCTATTTGCTGTGTACACCGGTAGACATTTTTTTTGAACCAAAAAATTTTATTAACGGTTTGTGATCCGTCTGCAGAGTAAAGTGTTTACCATAGACGTACCTATGGAATCTTGTTACTGCGAAGATAATTGCTAGAGCTTCCTTCTCAATTTGTGAATAGTTTTTCTTTGCTGGTAGTAGGGTTCGAGAAGCATGTGCGATAGGTTTTATTGTCCCATCTGGCATTTTATGTAATATACACGCTCCGAAACCATAGGGGCTCGCATCACTTGCTACAATAATCTCTAGTTTAGGATCATAGTGTGCCAAAAATAAATCCGATGTTAATCCCTTTCATTATTTTTTCAAATGTTTCCTGGCATTGATCTGTCCACTACCAAACTTTTTCTTTCTTTAGCAGTTCGTTCAATGGCGCGCAAAGTTTATGCATTTGAGGTATGAATTCCTGGTAGTAATTCACCAATCCAAGAAAACTTTGTAGTTCTGTTATGTTCTTAGGAACTGGCATCTTTTTTGTTGCTGTAGACCTTTCAGGGTCTGGACGTCTACCGTCTTGGTCTATTATATGGCCAAGGTATTTAATTTCCTTCATGAAAAAAATCACACTTATTTTCTTTCACATTGAATCCGTAGCTTTGAATTCTCTTAAACACTTCTTGTAGATGTTGCCAGTGTTGTTCAACGCTTTCGCTATTAATCAATATGTCATCCAGATATGCTATTGTGTATTCTAGTCCTACCAGTATCGTATCCATTGTCTGCTGGAAAATAGCTGGCGCTACTTTAATTCCAAATCGTAGTCTTTGGTATCTGTACAATCCCTTGTGTGTGTTTATGCATAGTAGTTTTAAACTTTCTTCATCGACTGGAATTTGCAGGTAGGCCTCACTTAGATCAATTTTTGAAAAATATTTTCCGCCATTTAATTTAGTGAATACTTCTTCTGGACTGGGTAGAGGATAGTGGTAGTCCTTTATTGCTACGTTCAAACCTGTAGAAAAATCAGCACAAACTCGAATTTCTCCTGATTTCTTCTTAACGTAGACCGTCGGTGCGGCCCATTTGCTGTACTCTACTTTTTTCACTATGCCCGTATTTTCGAGTCTAGATAATTCTTGGTCAATCTTTTCTATTGACGCAAACGGTACACTCCTTTTTTGATTGAAAATAGGTTGAACGTTATCCTTTATTTTGATATTAGCTGCCATTTTCTTGCATCTTCCGAGACCTGCCGAAAATACTTCGGCGAAACTCGTTTTTAGTTTTCCTTTTAATTTGTCTGCCTCGGTTGATAGGCTTTTTACATTCTGGCAGTAGGTGCTAATTGGTAGATCCCACAATTCGAATTTTTGCATCCAGTCTGTCCCAAATAGGTTTTCGGTATTTCTTAGTTTCTTCGTCATTCCGTTAAATGTTACGTTTGTGATTATTTCACCTTCGAATTTTATCTTTCTCCCCGTAACTGATCTCGCACTTTTATCCGTTTTTAAGATGACAGGTTTGTTCAGTTTTCTCCATGTTTGTAGATTTATGATAGTTAAGTCTGAGCCAGAATCCAGCTGTAACCTAACTTTTCTATTTTGCATTTCAACTTGTACATATTTTCTTATATTAGTCTCATCTGCTTAGTCAGTCCTCGTAATTCTTATTCTGCTTTCTTTTCTATACCAACAGTGAGAACTTTTGTGATCAATTTTTTTACATGATAGACAAGTTTTAGCACGATATGTACAGTCTTTAACCCAATGCCAAGATCCACAACGATAGCATGGACTTGGTGGTAGATTCTTTTTATGTCGATTATAATTAGAAAATTTTGTTTTACCTGTTCTTGAGGCGGGAAAATCAGTTCGGTTTGTTTGTGAGGAGGGAAAATTTGTTTGCTTTGTTTGTGAGGAGGGAAAAATTGTTTGTGTTCGTACTTTGCGTATGTATGCTATGTCAGCTTGTTCTATGTGTTTAGAGTCTTTTTTTACGCTGACGCATCTCTGGCAGTCTTCGGTTAGTTTTTGAAGTGTCAGATCTTGTTCATTTTCCAATTTAGTAAGTATTCTACGTGTCATTTCTGCGTTTTTGGTTGAAACCAGACCTTGGACGTAAATTAAGCATTTGAAGTTGTCAGCGCTGAGTTCCGATAATTTGAAGTCGTCACAATATTTATTAACAATGGATGCGAAAGTTACGTAATCTTCGCTATCCTTTTTTGCAAGGTTCATGCATTTCCATCTTTTATGAAATAGTGAAGTATTATGGCTGAAAAGTTCAGTTAGCAATCTTATAGATTCTTTGAACTTTAACTGGCTTGTTTTTCTAGGAAGGATATAATCAACGAATTTGGTATATTCGCCTGTGCCTAATTTTCTTAATAAAAGGCGTACTTTACGTGCGTCTGACCAATCTTTGCAGTCAAAATCATATAGATCTTCATACCTTCGGAAGTAATTTTCAAAAGTTTTATCTTCGTGGGGTGCGTACTTGAAATCTTCGATATTACTCCAAATAGCGTCTTGAGACAGAACTGATTTGTTCTCGGGTTTTTGCTCCTTATTTGCCATTGCACGTATCAATAATTCTTGCATTTCTAAATGTTTTTGTTCGTACCTTTGTTGTTGTTCAAACATTTCCAGATGTTTTTGTTCGAAACCTTTGTTGTTGTTCAAACTGGATTTTGATAAGTTCCAAAATGGTTGACTTAAAATCTTCCATGTTAACATATTTTTTTGTGTAACCTGATATTCTGTAGCCTGTGTTCGCAAAAAAAAAACTTTCCATTGTTGTCAGTAAAATTTGATATAAAGAAAAGAAAATTTTTCTTTTTTTCTTTTTTCTTTAGAATTTAATCGTCGTCCACTGTTACGTACGACGGATAGCAAAAAAAAAAAAAAAAAATGTCCTCCGAGTAGGGAGTTTATTTTTCTTTAAGAGATTTCCAGATCGCCACTTGTTATGTGTGACTTATAAGCAAAAAAATAAGTCCTCCGTGTTTAGAGTTCGTATTTCCTTTTTAGGGGTTTCTTCGTCGTCACTTGTTATGTTGACGAGAGATGATTTTGTTGTTTGTTCTTCACGTGAGAGTTCGAATCTTCGTCGCCACTGTTATACTGTGACGAACAAAATTTTTTTTCCTTCCACCGAATGAGTTCGAATCGCTCGTCGCCACTGTTAGGGCCGGCGTCCTTGTACCACGGTGATAGTCCAAGGTAGAACCAATAAAGAAGAACTCGAACACGGATATGGAATAACACAGATATATTACAAATAGTAATATATACAGAGAAGTAGTTAGCATGAACAATCAGGTTTAGTAGTAATTGTCTGAACGACACTCTGCTTCAGACTGCGTCTGACTTGACTGACTGACTTGCTCGGACTGACTGATAGATACCTGACGGACTTCACTCCAGACTTCAGACTGAACAGTATTTAGTCACCCCACAACGAGGGCATCATGTGGCCCAAGGCCGGTTTAACGTGGGATCTCCGAGCCCGTGGGCTCGGCCAAAAATATGCCCTTTGAGCCCGTATAAACCGGTTCAGGGTCGGAATACCTCCCCGAAAGAGACTCCGCCCTTCGGCGAAGCCTCGTTCGGGTTCCTCCCCGCCCGAAGGCAGAGAGTTCAACCGATCAGCCGGTCGCCCGACTTCGGACTGAACGGTATTTAGTCACGAGGGCATCATGTGACATAAGGCCGGTTTAACGTGGAATCTCCGAGCCCGTGGGCTTGGCCAAAAATATGCCCTTTGAACCCGTATACACGGCTTCAGGGTCGGTTTACCTCCCCGGTTTATCTCGTTCGGGTTCCTCCCCGCCCGAAGGCAGTGAGTTCAACCGATCAGCCGATCGTCCGACTTCGGGCTGAATTCCCTGCTTTCTCTTGAGGCGCAGTATTTATTACGTATGAAATAGTCCATTATGTTATTATGGGTAAGGTCACATAACACTTAATGAATGGATCATTTAACTAAGTACATATAAATGGGTTAGATTTTTTGCTTCCAGTGAGTTTCTTAATAGTTGGATGTGATTACTAGAATAATATGATCAGTTCCAGTGATCTATTCAGTGTCACCCCAGACAACACATCCGTCCTTGCACTAATGACTCTAAAGTCTATCTGATGGTTGGGGCGTCCCAATAAGGGAATACTGAGAGATCTGAGCATTTATTGTTACCAATCCCATATAAAGTGGTATAGTCACTTTAAGCTCGGCCTTGTGTCATTCTGCTTAACTGAATATACAGACACATACTGAATTTTGTAATTTGCCTGGTGAACTTATGCAACTATAAATCGATAAAGTTTGAATAATTATGCATTTAAAACTTTAATTAGAAACCTTTTACTACCGGTAATCTGTCTTCTCTGTACTGAGTTTTGAACGGCCATCCTTGCAGTAAGAGGTCGGTTAGATACATACAATACAATCAAATTCTTAGTGATATATCTAATTAATTCACATTTTTTAAGATGAAGGTCACTGTACTTATTTAAAATCACGTTTAGTGCGATGCTTTGTGTTCCAGCCTTACAAATTATTTATAGTAAATTCTGACTTAACTGGGTGGTTGAAAATGTTTGGTATTGAATCGTCTAACAATTATCTATGTAAATGGTGACGAATAGTGTATGTGTGTGTGTGTAGGTGTGTGTATGCGTGTGTGTGCATGTGTGTATGCGTGTGTGTATGTGCTCTATCATTCTTGTTGCTATGATGCATCACCCATTTCGAGTTTACTTACTCAAATTACTTCATAATTCATACTCTTACTTCTCAACTAATCAATCACAGCTGAATGATTCACACAAAAGTCAGCATTAGTTCAAGCAATTTAGCTAATACCTCGAGTTGATGATTTTAGAACTTTGGAAAAAATGTTCTGTACCAAAAAATATACATTTATTCTCTATAAGTATAAGATTTATGAAACTCTCCATGACAGTCTGCAGAAAAAAAACCTTCCTTTATTTATCCAACATATTTCATACTAAATTTTGACTGCATTTTATAATTCTACGATATCAGATTGTATTATGTAAGTCAATGTTTCCACAATAATAATGATATTAACCAACCAACATTGGTAAACTTTTTAGTATATTTATGTGAACAATACATTGTATGAATTTCAATTTATAATATTCATAATTATTAATAATTTCGATAACTTGTCATGAGTTTTGTTATGCAAACAAAACTCAACAAATTTTATTTTTGAATTCATGTAAATTTTAAAAATATCGACCATAGAAATATAATTGATTTAAACAATATCCCATAATTCCCCGGGTAAATTATCTTACATTTTGGCTTTTTGACATTCTCTAAAATTCATCAATATTTCATCCATTATGTTAATTTTTATACTCTTTGAATTTTAACATTACTTTCAGCAGGTTTTTTCTTTCTTTTGTTTTGTTTATTCTTTGTTGAATACTATTAGGTTGGTGCAAAAATAATTTCGTTTTCTTACATAGTAACATATGTTAGAAAACGAAATTATTTTTGCACCAACCTAATATTTTCCATTTCCATATACATGATATGCCACAATTTTTCTATAGGATTAATACTTAGATGTGTACTTTTTGGCGGAATGCGAAGGAGAATTCTCTTGCTTAAATTTAAGTCTTTAAATTATAGCTTTAATTATGCTTCCAGCCAACTTTAATCTGCAAGCATTTAAATGCAATGTGAATCGCTATCTACTGTCCTCCTGATTGCTCTTTTCTCTTTCTACTCATTACCAATAAAGCATATAACATTAATATCATTTAATAACTTTATAATATTGTGTTCTTGTTTTGAGGTTATACTTTCCTTATGGATCCTGACAATATTTATATATCTGAAATTAAAGAATACATATCAATAACAATACTATTCTGTATATTTATATTCCCAATGGGGAATAATCTCACGTTAATGAGTTATTGTAAATATTTATAATAAACGATATAAACTGATATTCACATGGTATAACTATCATTTTTAATCGATTTCACCCCAAGCAAGCCAGTAAAGACAAGGGGTTACTGAGTGTAGAAGAATTAGAAAACAAAATCTTTACTAAGGAGAAAGAACAAAAGAAGAGTAAACAAGACGACAGTAGATAGCGATTGACATTTCATTTAAATTTTTGCAGATTAAAGTTAACTGGAAAGCATGGATCCGGAAGAAAGTTCCACAAGTGAGAAGTGCAAGAAAAGAAACTGTTAGCATAGAACTTACGGTTACATGTAATCAACTCAAATATTATTATTCAGTCACTTGCTCACCGCCGTAAGGTTGCTCCTCTCTGCCATTTTTATAAATGGTAATTGTTCGAATGAGCTCTATGGTATGGTACCTAGACTGTATGAATTTTAGGTGCAATACTAGAATTTACAGTTGAACTGGCTAGATGTAGCTGTAACTTTTATGCTGACAGTTTCTTTTCTTGCACTTCTCGCTTGTGCCGACTTTCCAGCCAACTTTAATCTGCAAGCGTTTAAATGCAATGTGAATCGCTATCTACTGTCCTCCTGATTGCTCTTTTCTCTTTCTACTCATTACCAATAATTCTGTTCTTAATTCCTCCACACACTGTAACCCCTTGCGTGTTTGTGGCTGCATTGACTTGTTAGCGGTGATACTGATTAAAAAAAACTGCAAATTGGTGATATTTCGTAGCCAGTCTAGTACTGCACTTAAATTCATAAAGTCTAGGTACCATGGCGAAGAGGTCATCTCATGAAAGTATTTAAAGAAGACGTAAAGGAAGCAACTTTACGTCGGTGGGAAATTAACTGAAGCTGAGAGACCAGATCAGGTCCAATAATATTGCTGATTTTATCAAGGCTCTCTAGATATATAGCGGGAGCACCTAGACCATATGTGGCTGCAATATTTTAAGCATTGGCGGATGGTAGACTTATGGATATTTACGATAGATTCAGAACGACACAGTGAACCAATTTTCGTAGCAATTGACCTAATAATGGATTCAATATAGTTTTTTCACTTCATGTCAGCTGATAATAACGTTGACATGAAGACGCAACGATTACTTCCCTGGAGGTTAGGATCAGCCATGCTGGTGGAAGGCAGAAAGGGGTCTCTCAGATGATTAATAGAGAGCAGTTTATTTTTAGGGGACGTTAAAATTAACAAGCCATCCGTTGCTTCATCAGTCGCTAATTTGATCTCATTGGATCGATCGTATCGAGACAGGAATAAATGGTTGTGTCATCAGCACAGATACCAAATTGAAAGCTAATGCCATAGGGAAGGTCATTAATGAAAATTTAAAACAAATTAGGACCAAAGATAGAGGCCTGGGGTCACCTGCATTAGTAAAAAGAAATCTAGAAGAGTGGCCATTTACGATAACTTTCATTTCAAGATTTGATAAGAAAGACCGGATGACTTCGAAAATTTGTCCAGAGACACCGTAACTTTGCAATTTGTGAAGAAGACCTACATGCCAAACCCTGTCAAAAGCTTTCGAGATGTTCAAAGCAACAGCCCAAGCTTCACCATTCTTATCTAGAGCTTGATGGACTCTTTCTACAATTATTGTCAGTATATCCGCAGTTTACAGAGTGAAACAAAAGCCATATTATGTTTCTGAAAGAATGACCTGCAATGTAAGATGCTTAACCTATCCAGCATTGGCTAGGCCCTTTATTAGTTTCGAAAAAAGAGGTAGAATAGTTCGAAGGGTCGGACAGTTCACCCGAGTTCTTAAAAACTGGAACAACAGGATTTTTAGTATGCAAGAAAACATGAGACAGCAAGGCATTTATTATACAGTTTAGAGAAAACGGGAGCCAGTTCAGAAGCACACTTCTTAAGGTCTATTACAGGGTTAACATCAGATCCACATGCTTTGTAATGATCCAGATTAGGGATTATAGAAACAATAAAAAGTGTTAGAACAGAGTCTTTGTTGAGTGATATGTATATAACTTTCCACCTAGAACAAAGTGGAAAGTTAGGCAAGGATATTCCAGATGAGTCAAGAAAATGTACGGGCGAAACATACAGCTTCGTCAGCGGAAGATGTTAACACCTCAATATTCTGAAAATTTTGCTAACGATTTTTTAATACGAATTTTATTGTGAAAACTGACTTCTGTAACAAAATCTACAGCATAGATGTCAAAAGAAATCTTACTTTCGGAACATCCTAAGCCATTGTTTGTTTGGTCTTTACTGTTTGTCTAATAAATGTTAAGGAAATTGATTGTGAGATTTTAATTCCTGGTGGCTCATTTACCAATTATAAGTGAAGAAAACAAATCTGTTTTAAATGAAAATTCCTTACATACATACACGTATATCTGCAAGTATAAAATAACGCGGCCTTTTAATCTTTTTTTTTTTTAAGGTGGGAGTGCCACTAGCATGCAAGGGGTTAGAGAGAGTAAGAATAAAGAGGAGTCTTTGGGGAAAAGGACAAAGAGAAGGACAGGGATCAAGGTCAAGGCATCAGAAGATGTCGATTGACATTACATTTGAATATTTGAAGATTATAGCTATCAGGGAAGCTAGTGATAGGAAGGGAATTCCACTGACGGGAGGGGCGAAATAAGAAGCTGTTGGAGTAGGAGTTGACTACATTTAGCCGTTTTGACAGTGAAAGGGTGGGACTGAAGTGCCAACCTTAAATTCATGCAGTTTGGGAACCAGTGAAAGTAGCTTGTCGGAGTAGTTGCCATGGAAGTACTTGTAGAAAAGTCAGAGGGAAGACACAGAACGTCTGTGAGATAGTGAGTGTAGACGGAATGCCAGATCAGGACCAATCACATTGTATATCCGTCTTTGGATTTTGTCGAAGACCTCGAGATGAATAGCGAGAACACCAGACCATATATGGCAGCAGTATTCCAAGCAAGGACGACGTCATGAAATTTAAGTTAGAAGATTCCTATGACCAGATTGTTAGAATTAAAATTCCAAGTTCATATTATACTGTCAGAAAGTTCGCACTTTCGTAGATTGCTATATTCATGTACGCTAAAATGTGCTTATACTGTCGAAATATGAGCAGTAGCTTTTATTGATAGGAATTCAACTATAATTTATAAATCCATCCCGTTTCTCTTGACAATTTTTTTTTTATATCGCGGGAGGAGATGGGATGGAAGGAAACAGTGAATAACTAACCTAACGTGATTGTGTAAATGAATATCATATATTGAACTGGAAGGGATAGTAAGGGGAGAAACTTTGCTTAGAAATGCGGGAAACTTTCCGGGAAATTGTGGGTCATCCAAATCCTTAAGGGATACGGACAAGTGATGACGATATCACAAATTCTGAAATAGGTTAACAGTTATTAGTTTTATAAAGAATTTTCTAAATAAAACTGAAAATGTGAATATGAGAAGTGCATCTATAATTCTCAATAAGAATCAAAGAAAAACCTTTCTTGTGTCAGTGACAACATTTTATTCATCCTTTGTGTTTATGGCTGTTTACACAAACAGGCACACAAACGCACACACGTATATATATATATATATATATATATATATATATATATATATATATATATATATACTTACTGGACCATATTCGTAACATACTTGTTGACAATACAAATATAATAGTATCGTCTACATGTAAAAGAAGGGTAAAAAAATGGAAGCAGTATTAATAAAAACAACAACAAAAAAACAACACTCAATAATATCAACTATGAACATGGACACAATATCTTGACCGTGTTTTGAAAATGAAAACATTATATGAATACATACATACAACAATCTATTTCTTGTTAACAGTTAATATATGTCAACCTTGAAAATGGAAACGCTCGGAAAGAAAGAACAATTGAACAGTTTTTATATAATTTATCTTCCGAAAAGAAAAAAAAAAAATTATCAAGTCACATGAGAAATTGTATAAAAAACTAAATCGAAGCACCTTGTCTGTCGTATTAAATGAAACGTGCATGAAAGAAGGATTGCTACCTAAACACACACACACACACACACACACATATATATATATATATATATATATATATTGCGTGTGTGTGAATTGTACTACGTCGTTAACTATTTTCTATCTTCCCATTGATGCTGCCTGAAACGTCACAAATTCCTAATTAGTTTGCAGTCTCTGCTCTCCACAATCGATAATGCCAAACTAGTTGTTGCAGAGACGAGTGCAGCACCAGGTTTGGCGCAAATGACCACTGATATCGGAAGCACCTACTTTTTGTACACCGTCTCCAATAATTGACCGATGGCAAGTCAACTAGAGATATTGCTACTACCACTGCCAGAAGCGTGATATACATTAGAGACATTTAGGTAAAAAGGTTGGTACAAACACCCTTTGATGAAATAGATTTTGGATAGAGAGAGAAGTTTTCAAGTACTAGCAGTGACACTGTGTATAAAATCCCAAAATATTTTCTAGGAGAAAAAGTAATATTTTCCCAACTTCAGGGTAAATAACAGTTTTAGCAATAATATCATATTTTAATGTATTTGTATCCTAAACGCGTAGATAATCATCATAATCTTTTGAATTTAATAATTAACTTTTTTACTTAAGAAACAAAATTTTTTACATCAACACATGCATCTTAAAATAAATCTCCATGTAAGATTTATAATTTATTATAAAAAAAATAAAGCCAGCAAACTAATTTTAAAAAAGTGTCCCAGCTTTCCAACTTCCTATATAAGATAAAATTGTTTATGAATTTATTTGTCGAATCGGAGATTGTATTTCTGTAAATAATGTTTTATAGAGGTTCAATCACTCTTTCCCGAAAACTTACGTGCCATTTATCAGAACAAATTTCTATCAAATAGCACATTAAAAAAAAAAAAAAAAAAAAAAACCCTATAAAAGCCATAGTAACATTTAGATAGCTCCTTATAAACAACACGAAACGAATACATATTATTCAATAGCAAAAATTAGAGTAAAAATTATTGAAGACATCTGCACTGGACAAAAAGCCAATAAGCATTAATAAAAATAATTACAGTATCCAATTTATAATGGTCAACTGCATTAAAAAAATTCACGTTACCACACACGTATGTTATATACGTGTGTAGTGACGTGAATTTTTTTTGTTGGAGGAAATGCGCAACTTACGACTGACGGTGACGCACGAGAGATGAAAACTTGGACAGTCAAAAGTTTGGGAAATTTAGTACATCAACAACTGCCAATATTTTTGCGAAAGATCATTCACGATTCAGAGAGAATGAAGGATAAAATAAATAGACACTGTCTATACTCTTTAATAAGACAACACGTCTTATTAAAGAGTATAAGATATATCAAGGATAATTACTGCCTAATTATACTAAATATTAAAATAAAGGCATTTTTATTTGTATATACGATAGGTTCTCCATTCGATTCACTTATAAAAATCTGATCAAATGGCCAAACAGAATATTTTCAGAAGGGCGTCAGATCGAATGGGCAAATAAAATACTCAGCCAGTGCGGTATGATGCACAAAAATCGACAGTCAGTAGGGTCTCACATTACTGGTTTATTCATTTGGCCCATATCATAAAATAACTCGGACATGGAATTCTGTTTTTGTTTGAGAGAATATTCAAAGGGTGCAAATTTCAATTTAATTTAGTCTAAACGATGCATTGAGGGACAATTAAAATTTTTCAAAAATGCTTTTAAAAAAATGGACAGACCACCAAATTATGAAATTCTCTTTAATATCGTAATAAATTTCAACAAAGAATCGTTATTTTCGACTATGACCAAATTTACAAGAACGACAGTTTTATGTTAATATGGAATCACAGTTTCATATCAAAATGTAATCGAGAACTTTTCACTAACTTCGTATTCACATTTTGTGTTGGCAATAAGAGCCTAAATCAGTGATTCTCATCCTTTTGGGGCCATGTTCCACCTAAGCATCTCTAAAATCGTGATGCCCCAAACCCATGATATAATTCTTATTATTCATAAGGTGAACTCCTGTTCAAGTGGGGGAATCCTAAATGACCAGTAATCCTTAACAACTTGACACTGCATATATGCATTATCATTTAATTTTAGAATTTTACAATATTTATAAAAATATTGTGTTATATTTATGTTATAGCTGTTACTATATATATATATATATATATATATATATATAGTGCATATGTAATTACACACACACACACACATATATATATATATATATATATATATATATATATATATAATGCATATGTAATTACACATATGCATACCTATTTTTGTGTATCCATACTGTACAGGCACCGTATGTATTAACTCTCATCTCAGACTCACTAGAAAAAAATCACCCTTAATAACTCATTCTCGCACCTCCACCGATTAAAAATCAAATTGCCCCACATTGGGAACTACAGACCTGAATAATTTTCCCGCTAGATTTATAAAAGTAGATTTATATAAATGTATATAAATACAGTAACTATTCATTTTTATTTTCTCGTTTATAATTGTTTCTTCTGTGACTGATACCTGATTTTACTGATGTCTATAAAGAGTGGAGCCTAATATAAATTTCTGATATAGCTTTCTGTTGGGTCAGGCTAATATTTCTGGTTTTGGGAAAAGCCAGTCATTCGGCATTTTCTCTATTGGAGGCATTTACATTTTTCTTAGTTCAATTCGAGTTTACAGGTTGCGATGGATAAATTGAGGTCTAAATTACGCAAAAATGAAAATAACACTGACATTTCATTTTAACAGATACATTTACCAAAATTACACAAAAATATCTTAAAATACTAAAGAGTAAATTGCGATTGGCTTCAATCACGGCCTTCAGACAACTTCAGAATCTCCTGCAACTCGACGGTCTCATTGAAGTTGGTTGAATGCTATCGTAATCCTTGCCTTCAGTTCATCTTGATGTCCAAGGAGTTTTGTTGGTTTCTCACTCAATTACGCCCGCACATAATAATCAAAGGGGATTGCTGTCTGGGGAGTTGTAAGGGATGATATAGTCGCAAAAATTGTCTTACAGCCATGATTGGGTTCTCCTGCTTCTGTAACATGGTGAAGAGTCCTGTTGCTTGACATAGGGCAGAACTACCTCCTCAAGGCACTTAATGTAGGCGTCCGTGTTGAGTCGGAAGCACTCACCAAAAAAATTATGGAGTTCTTTTCTCATCAGAACGATCAGAGTAAGTTTTCCGAGCTACCGTACCTTCATAATCACCATTAGACTCATCCAACTCTTTCCGAATCCTCTGCACAGATTGACACCCAAACACTCTGAAATATTCGTATTGGAGTAGTACAGTATGCGGTTTCTAAATTTATGGCGGAGCGAATTGTGTCATGTTGTTATTTGTCTCACAGATGGTGCCCAACTGATCCTATTATACAGTCAACAAAATCAAAAACAAACAACGCGCATGCGCGAAATTAGAAATATAAATTGAAGACAATTTACCTATCACACCTTGAATATTAATAAAAGGTATCTAAACTACTTTATATTAGTTTCTTTTGATTTTTCATTTTCTTCTTTGTAATGTTTATGTTTTCCATTTTCTTTCGGAAGAGCATTTAACGGTGAAATAAAATGTCGCTAACGACATTTTCTTTCACCGTTAAATATATTTTATGATTTATTATAGTGATGAAAAGTTGTCAGTGCGACCAAGAACTTTTGTTTTGTTTGCTAAATGGGTCGTAATGTAGAAGTTAATGGCGAACCTATTTATGTCAAGGATAAGTGGATAGATCGAACAGCCTCCTCATATAAAAAAAGTTAAGCTCTTCATCCTTATTCTGATTTATATAAGATCAGGAAAGGCTAAAAGGTGACGTTGATAAGATTTCAGCACAACTGGTTTTAAAAGCTACTTTAAAAATGTATAATACATAGTAAAAGAAATAAAAATTAAACATTTGAAAATGCAAAATGGTTGATGATTTAATTCTAATTCGGGCTTGATTGGTTGAAATTTATTCATGACAGTGTTTTACATCAATCCATTTATTTTATGCCAAACTCATTACTTTAATTAAAATGTCCAATACAATTTTTTTCAAAGTTATATCAATGCGAGCTTTTTGGTGGATTACTAAGCAGTAGACATATTTGCTGAACTCAATCAATAAACAATCTTCTGAAATATTCCTGCGCATATATAAGCGGCCCTTTTTAAACGTTAACAGTCAATCAACCTAAAAATGAATCTCGGCTGCGAACCGAATTACATATGCTGCTACGACTGGAAACAGAGGTCAACAAGTAAAGGAGTGGCATTCCCTAATCAATTGGCATAAAAGCAGAAGTAATTTGAGAACAATAGCAACAACCCAACCTCGAGTTTTCAAGAGAAGGCTATAAAATGAAAAAAAATTGATGCGTCTCTTCCAAAATATACCACTCGAATCACCAAAGAGAAATTTATTTCAGATTCATCATTTTACCCAGTGAATTAGTAACGAAGCCAGATTTGATAGAAACTCTGCAACGAAATTTAAAACAAATGTTTCCTTAAACATTTTAAAAGTCTATCAGGGTTGTATTTTGTTGGTTTTTGCAATGAAGATTTTGTTTTAAGGAGATTCGCCATTCGTTTTCAAATATCTTGACACTGAAAATTGTAAATCTGAAAAGATTTACAAATGAAAGAAACAAAATAAAAATGATCACCATCACAAAATAATTTAAAAATTTACATGCAATCTATTAGCAAAAATATCTACATAGTAGTTATTTTTGCTAATAGATTGCATGTAAATGACGAAGACTGCGTAGACTTAACTATAAAAACGACTAACAAAAAATATACAGAACGAGGTGATGATAGCGAGAAACCACAGAACTGTTAAGAAAACAAACAATACCGATAAAAAAAAATAAACGCCCAAAATCCAAGATAAAAATATAAAAAAGGCAGCAGATGATTGACAGCAAGAGACGCATTAGACGAGAAAAGGAATCACTTGTAATGGCTAAACGAAAATAAGAAAAAAATGTGTTAAGACAAAATTAGATATTACCGAAGAAAAAAAATAGAAGATGCCGATTTCATCGAATAGGCAAAGGGACAGTGACACATTGTTAGTGAATACAACAAAGTGACTCAAAAGTAATACAAAAGTAGATGTACATGATCCACTTGAAATCGTGTGCAGACGACAGACTGAAGCGGAGAAACAAGTGTGCGTTCATTACAAAAAATAACCTGAAAAGAGGACAAACTATTTTGAGATTTTGAACTAAAAGACGGAACTTTCGTTGTTATAGTCAATGAAAAAAAAAATCTGCCAAATCTATCTGCTGATTGAACGGGGTATCAAAAATAATGCAAGTATAAAAGAAAAAAAAGAAACAGAATTATATTAGGTTGGTGCAAAAATAATGACGTAATAATGTCGTTTTTGACGTTAAAAAATACGTCAAAAAACGACATTATTACGTCATTATTTTTGTACCAACCTAATACGTGCGAGTTACGGCAAACGATGAGTATTAAAATAATGGTTGTGAGTCGCTTGGACGATGCCAATGCGAAGGCGTTAAATGGTTACGAGGAAAAGTTGGAGAAATTACAAAATTACTAAAAGATCTCATGAGATTGCTGTCACCTATCACCAAGGAAAGCTTAGTCTGGCAGGAGGCCACGATTGTATTTGTTTGCTTTGTTTTACGGCATATTAACCTCAATGAGTTATTTAATGCAGACAAGATTTTTACAATAGATTTCATATGAATATAATATATATTCTTTGTAAAGAAACAGTTTGTAGATCCGGTTCCGTTGATATACTTTTGTAATGAGGGTTGTTGTCGAGAGTCTACTTTCATTGATGTATTCTTTTCAGATACATGGTTTGTAGGGAAAATGATTTTGACATTTTTTTGATTTATAATTTTGGTAGAGTCCTACTGATTTGAGAAATGTTAATATCATCCACGTTTACTTTCTCGAACAGCTTATACATATTGTTCATAGTATAGTATTTTTGTCTTGAGAAAACAAAATCTGGACACTCGGTTAATAGTATATACCATTTTAATTGCTTGGCATACTGGTTAATCTTCTTTGTTTTGGCAAGTACGAGTGGCTTATTTTCGTATGGTCAATGCGTAGATGGGAAGGTACCACTTCTTCCTTACAAGATTTTCTGGGATCTGACACCCATTCTCCTAGTTTGAGTTGAATTGCGAAGAGTTTATTGTATTCGTTATCGTCTCAGTACCGTTACCATTTCTTTTGAATGTATTTACCTCCTTAAAATCATCTGTATGGGATTTTGGTCCTTGTATCCACATCTAAAGCCGACTTGGCTTTTTAGGTCTGTTTCATTATTAACTTTAAATCCGATGGGGCTAGGAATCCAGCATAGTTTGTTGTCTTTATATTTTTGCATAAGTGGGTTGTTGAATTTTTTCCTTAAAAGCCGGTCGGATAGTGAGTCCGAAAAAGAAAATGTTTTTGTTTGCTCTGAGTAAATGTTGAGAACTGGCTCGATTGTATAAGACTCTGCAGTAAAAATAGAACTTCCCTTTGGGAGGTGCCTTTTTGGGGTAAATATTTGTGCTCACTGCTGCACATCCTGTATTTTCCTTAGATTTTGACTCGTCTGTATTGATGGGTGCATGGTTAGGAAAGTTTCCAATATGTCCTGAAATGTATCCTGATATGTATCCTGATATGTGAGTGGGCGCGTTTTTTGTTTTAGGAGATTATGTAATTCCTAGCAGAACTTCGGGTTGCTTGATCGTCCATGGTGGAATACTGATTGCAGTCGTTTCTTATATATTTGAGAGTGTGGTACCTAACTCTTCAGAAATGGATTTTATCCTGAGTCCGTTGGGTTGTATAGCATTATCTTTTTTGTCAGGAAAGAATCGCATTAATTCGGTTTTCAAAGGTACTGCTGTAAGCTGGGTTAGTAGGGCATAATTTTATTTTTACATAACCGAGGGTGGTCCGAAAGTCTTGTCATCCTATACCAAAAAGTATTAAGTACAATGGAACAAGTAATACAGTAATACAAAGCACATGTACTGGATTCAGTTTATTTACTGATGTTCTCACACATGGAGAAGGTCTGTATGAACATTATCATTTTCGTGGCACAAAATCAAACGGCGCCATGTCCTGTGTGATATTTTATGAAGCTGTGCTTTGTTGATTTCCGCAAAGGCTCTCCGAACGGCGTCTTTCAACTGATCGGCATTCTGGTATCGTTCATGTGAAACTCTCTCCTTGATAATACCCCACATATATGTAGAGATGACAAGACCTTCGTACCACCCTGTAGTGTAGTACCAGTTTAGTGCGCAGTAAATGTGGTGTTTCTTTAGCTTCTGTGTATAAATCTCTACTGGGGTTGTTTAAAAAGCCCCGATTATTAACCTGGGACCTTGATGATGGGTTGCGTTGAGAATTTTTAGGTACGACTTTCTGGCCGCCCCATATATGAAACTAGCGTAATCCAGTTTTCAGCGAAGTAATGATCTGTATAACTTGATTTATGTCAGTATGGGCCACTACACGCAGGTTTTGTTTTCAAATATTTTGATGGGGAATGTACATAAATTTTTTCTTAATCAAAGATAATACCTAGAAAATTGTGTTGTTCCACTACTGAATTTTAAACATGCATCATTGTGCAATTTTTTAATTTGCAGAAATGTAGGCATTTGGTTTGCGTTTTGGGAAACGTAGACCCACTTTCAGTGGACAATTTGTGTGGGATATGATGAGTAAAATAACTGGTAAACATCATTCTAACGCTATAAAATATCTCCCGATAAACAACTGTAAAATAACCAACGAAAAGGATATCGCTGATATTGAACACAATCTCCAAAAACTCATCTGCCAAGAATGGTAGCCAACAATTTCTGAAGCTCAAACAAAAGGCGGAAAAACAACAACAAAAACACCCCCCTCCCAAAAAAACCTTTAAATCAAATAATGCTAAAAGCTATTACCTAACATTCACTATAGAGGAATTAAATGAATCTTTGAAGAAATGTCACATTACAGCTGTGGGAACAGATGATATCTACTATTAGGTTGGTGCAAAAATAATGACGTAATAATGTCGTTTTTTGACGTATTTTTTGACGTCAAAAAACGACATTATTACGTCATTATTTTTGCACCAACCTAATATCAATTCATAAAACAGTTGTCTAACAAATCATTACGACTGTTTCTAAATTTGTATAACAACAAGTGGCAATTTCCCAGATATGTGGAGGCAGTCATTCATCATCTTTATTCTCAAACCTGGAAAGGATGACAAGCCGATAGCACTAACGAGCTATGTAAAAGAGAATTGTCAACAACAGTTTGACTTAGTACCAGGAAACTATCGGCCTAATCAGTGACTACCAATGTGCTTTTAGAAAAAAAAAGAAGTACTATGGGTCACTTAGAACGCCTCGTAACATTTGTAAGCGAAGCCTTCATTAAGAAAGAACATCTCATGGCAGTCTTTTTAATTAGAAAAGGCGTACGATACGACATGGAAATGTGGTATCTTGAAAGATCTACATGATCTGGGTCTAAAGGAAAACTGATTCAATTCATAGGGAAAGACTAGAGTTTCATGTTCGTATAGGAAGTACGCTATCGGAACAACAAGATCAAGAAGAAGGAGTTCTACAAGTAAACATTATTTTGGTGACACTTTTTTTTGCGTAGAAATTTACTCCATATTTAAAACCCTAAGCCCAGAAGTGAGTTATTTTCCTTATCATATCCCTTACAGATTTTGTTTTTGTGGCAGAATTAAGTCTGCTGACGTATTTTTCTAACATTCTTTTTTGCTTTTTTTAATTCTTTCTTTGTTTTCTTTTTCCGTGCTTTTGCTCGAAGTTGTTTAAATTGTAACAATGAAATCTGTTGGAATCACCCAAAGCTCTTCTTCTGAACCTGATAGTTTCCTTACACTCATCATTGAACTAAGGTCTGTTACATTTGTTTTTGTACTGAACTTTTTAGAATGCATTTCTTTGCAATAGCTATAAGGATTCCTGTAAAATGTTTTATGTCCTTGATGCATTTACATTCAGTTAGTTTATCAGAACATTGGTTTTTAAATTGGTCCCAGTTCGCTCTGCCTAATTTCCAAAGGAGAAAATGTTTATCATGTTCTGAATTTTTCAGACAAGTGATCCCTATCGCATGTGTCCGCCAAAACCTTCCAAGAGAAATCCATAGAGATTGATGGATCACATATGGATAAATCTATTGCAGAGTAGCTGCCAGTAAATGGATTTATGTAATTCGGAGTTCTATCGTTATAAATACATAAATCATTGTTGTTTATAATTGTTTTAAAGTTCTTCCCTTTTGGTTTATGTCTTTACAGCCTCATATGGTGCTGTGACAGTTAAAGTCCCCTAGTATCATAAAGCATGCACGGAGTTGCCTTATAATTTCATGAATTTTCGCTTCATTTACTCGTTCATTAGGTGGTATATATACCGAGCAATTGTTTATTGGCCTATGTAGGGTCACTTTAACAGCACTCCCCTGTAAAGTATCCGTCAAATTTTTTACTTTGGGGTACACTATTCCTAAGTAGGATAGATGTACCACCAAGTGTACGAAGACTAGTGTCATGTGTATGGTTGTATTGCTGGTATTTACTTTGTCACCTTGCTTAAGGAATGTTTCCTGAAGGCAAACATCTGCCGGTGACAGGTCTGTTATCGACCGAAGCAGTACATTCATATTTGCCTTTATTCCGCGGCAGTTCCATTGAATTATCTTATGCATGACTGTTTAAACGTTTTCAGCCTTTAACTTATGTGATTTTGATTTATTTTTCCTAGGTTTTCATTTTGGAGGTTTTAGCCATTTGAGGGTTCTATTTTTCACCTTCATCTTTTCTAGTTTATCAAATTGGATTTGTGTAGGAATTTTGTCGTTGTGGATCTCAGGCTTTTGTTTAGTTGATTCTGTTTTTTTGGAAGATCATTTTTTCAGTCTTTCCTGGGTTTTAGTAGACTGATAGGAGATCGCCTTGGCCTATGTTTAGTAGGAGATTTGGTATTTTAGGTAGAAGTGGTTTGTGGTTGAGCTGTCTTTTTGTTATTTGTTTTTTCTTTATTATTTAAGTTTTTTCATTGCCCTCCTTTTGTGCCTACACCATTTCCTTGGAATATAGACTTCTTAGGTAAGTTTTAAATTTGGGCCAATCATTTGGCGCCAAGTGTACGAGCTTCTCAATGAGGAGATCTGTATTTGTCAGGCTAGTCGTTATTATTTGTAATGTTATTTTCCCTTATTTTTGCGTAGGAAGAGCCTTTCATGCCTTGCTTCTGAAAATGTGATGTTTCTTTTATATTCTACTTCGACAATTTCACTTTCCTTTTTCCATAAATCGCATGTTCTTGAGCATTCTGGATATCTTTCCAGGCTGTTAGCACATCTTATTTCATCATGGTATTCTTCTTCAAAATGGTTTGAATCCCTTTGGCCAAATTTCACTTTCCACAAGTTAAGCAACACTTGCAGCTATCTGTATGATGTCCAAATTTTGGGCACCTAAAGCATCTTAGTGGAGCAGTGATATTCTACCTTATTTTTATTTGGGGGAGATTTCAGTTGCGCCAAAATAAGAATATATGTGTCAGTTATAATTGTTTCACCTTTACTTTTAATTGAGATTCTATGGTAATTGCTGCCCACCCCCGGCTTCCTAAGGCAGATGTAATTTCATCAGGTGTGGCCAGAGACGACTCTTTATTTCTAATGACTCCTTTAGAAATATTCAGTCTTGCTTAAGGGAAGGTTTTAATTTTGATATTATGAAAGGTTTTCATCTTTATTATATTTTCTGTGTGTTTCCTATTTTCTATCTCAACCAGCAAATTGCCATCTTTCAACTTTCTAACAGTTTTAGGATTAAGCCTACTGGATAGTATCTTTTCAATCAGGAAAGGGGAAAGTTTTGCCAGCGGAGTTTCTTTTGGGAATCGGGAGTAACTAATCCTAACTCCTGAAGCGCTCAACCACCAGGATCCTGTCCCCAGACATTACGGATCGCCATACAGGTGGCCTCATTGGGGTGTAAGGGTGTTTCCCCAACAATGGTAAATGTAGTATCGATGACAATTACCGTACTAGGAATTATTTCAAAGATTTCAGCATTGAGAAAATATCGAGGCATACCCGTTTTGAAGTCATCAAAACTGTTGAAAATTTAAGGAGACTTTATTGCTACTTGTTTCCTTTTCACATTCACTTTTCGTGTGAAAAGAGAAGTAATCATGCCTATAGTAAAGATAGATGGTAAAATTATTACGAATCGCGTTCTTTTTAGATGAGACAAGAAAAATAAGTTTTGTTTCATTATACGAAGCGATGTTTTTAGAACAAACTTCGAATCGACTTTGATTGAATATATGGAAAAAGTGTTCTATGAAAAAATCCAGTTATAAAAATAATTGAATCAGTTGTTAGTCAACCTCGAAAATACACACAAATAATAAATGAAATATCGCTTATTGTAGAGACGACTTAAATTTTTAATTTTTTCAGTAAAAAAAAAAAAAAGTTCCGAAAAATTAAAATTTAGTTATGTGAGGAAGTGTGAAGTATTAGGTTGGTGCAAAAATAATGACGTAATAATGTCGTTTTTTTTAACTTGAAAAAATACGTCAAAAAACGACATTATTACGTCATTATTTTTGCACCAACCTAATAACAACGCATAAATACGTTCAGTTGGCACAGTCGCTTAAATAAACAATACAAAGAATTCCATTGGTAAATTTTGCGATTTATGAATCTTAAATGCCTTTTTTTTCTAAAGGTTAAAATATCCAAATCTGACACCGTTTCAAAAGAAACTAAAGTTCAAATCTATTTTATTGGTAACATTTCGAGAGTTTAATATAAACAAGTCATAATAAACGAATAAATGTCTTGCTTATATGCTTTCTTATTTTTGGGGCATGGTTTATAATTGGGAAACTAAGGCAATATTATATTTGCTGTAGGTGTGCCCATAATTCTCGAAGGAAAGTTGATTCGTTTCTGTTTATGAGGTTTTCACCTTTTGATTTTTTTTGTTCAATGTTCAGCGCCGAGAAATACAGGCACGGATGCTTTCAAGTACAAACACTCACTTGAGTTAATGAGCAAAAGAAAATTAGGGAAGAAATGGGGCTTTGTTGATATTTCTTTGTGATCCTTAGCACAAAGGCAACAACAGTTATTTTTCAAATAAGTGTGTGTGTGTGTGTGTGTGAAATATGGAGAAAGAGGTGGACAATGGATAGAAGAAATAAATCCATTGTCCACTTCTTTCTTCATATTTCGTTTAATTTTGGGGTTTAAAATTTCAAGATGAACAATTTTTGTATATTTATGCACGCAGATATGTAGTTACTCTAATAATACATAATACATAAACTAATTTAAAAAATAGTTTACACTAATAGTTTTAATGTAATCTTTGTCAATGCGCTTGAATAAGTGGTGAATATTGATCACATCGATCGAACAACCAAGTGATAATTTCAGTTGAATATTTCACTCATCAGATCGCATCAATCAACGGGCATTGGTTTACCATGTGTATAGTTTGCGTATATGTATTCATTTACGTGTGTGTGTGAGCAGACGCTAAGGTCAGCACCAAGCGACGAGAGTGTTACATGCTTCAACGCAATCTTCAGTAACCGTCAGGATAATACTAATACAATAAACCTTACTACCTGTAAGGCACCACTGACCAGAATATTTAAATAATCGATCCAAAACACACATATAGCCTGAAGATTACATTGAAGCGTGAAAGACTCACCGCTTAGTGTCCACTTTTATACTTACATACGCTCTTTGATATATATATATATATACATATATATATATATAACTCCATTTTATTTCGAGCATAAATGCCACATAACGTGTAATGAATAATTCCTCTGAGTATGGCGTCTACTTTTAGGCTATTTAGAGGTTTTCATCGAGATATATTTCTATACAAATTAGTAAACATATGTGTCATGCGTGGATGATAATGAATGTTTAAGATTGGTCTCTGTAAAGACTTATATTTGATACAGCAGCATTTTTATTGCTGAGTGTCTAATCAGTAAGTATTTGAAGGAAAGTATCTAAACAGTTGCCCTGTCAACCACTGTAACATGCTCACAACAAAACATCTAAGATATTTAGCCATCGAACAAAATGTAGGGAGAAATCGATTCATGACTTTCCAAGGGTATTACAGAAAAACACAGCTTTATTCGGATTTCCAACTTGGTTTACTAATCCCATATTAAGTGCTGGTTACACAGCCTGGCACTTCCCACGAATATGGTCGAAGTATATTTAAAATGTAGAACAGTATTCACGAATGGAAAATGCAATGTGCATCCATATATATATATATATATTTTGTTATAATATTTAAAAGAACGCAAATATTACGCTTATCCGAAGCAGAAATACCGATCCATACGTGAATAAAGCCGCCATTGTTAAGGGCAGCTAGCAGAATTATGAAACATATAAACAGAGTATTTCCTGAATACGGAAAAGGCATTTATTTCTTCAGATAGACCAATTATTTATATTTGTAAGTGCATACGAATAAATGTATGGATATTTGCATGAAGTTTGAGAGCTCATAGTTTACAGTTGAAATTTGAAGAATTTAATTTTTAAATGTGAAAGCCTTTGATGTTCTCAATTGAATTATGCTTTTTTATGGATTATCTATTTCAATGAGTGTATGCAGCTGTTCGAGTACATTGATTTAGGTTTCTGAATTTAAAACCGTGGAGAAGGGTATGATAAACCACTGCAGTATCTTTCCTCGGAATGTATGGCAATTTGAAGATAAAGAAAAGGAATCTGGAAAGAGTAATGATTGCCTACGTCGTGAAGAAACGTAACATTAAAAAAATTTTTTTAGCACAAATTTGATGTTGAAATATCTTATTTTTATTAAGTACATCCTACAAAGCAGCGAATAAGAATTTGCACAGGGAGATCAGGTCATCCCATAAGTTCTGTCCGAATTTTAACTTTTTGTTAAAATGAACGAAGAGTATTTTATAATGTCTAATGGAGCTGAACATTATTTTTATGTTTAGATGCATTTAAACTGATCAAATTTTATTTCAGAGAACAATAACATTAAATTTTCTTTGATTAAAACCCTGCTAACATGGAAGTACCCAAGAATCATTTGAGGCACATAATACTTTATGAGTTCAAGAAAGGAAACTCTGCAGCCGAAGCGGCTAGAGACATTCACACTGTTTATGGTGAGGAATGTGTGAATGAAAGAACTTGCAGAAGATGGTTTGCAAAATTCAGAGGTGGAGATTTCACCCTTGAAGATGAAGATCGAACCGGACGTCCAGTTGAGTTTAATGAAAAGCTTCTTGAAGCAGCCCTTGAAGAAAATCCTGCTTTATCAGTTGAGGAATTGGCAGTGGTTCTCAGTTCAAACCTAAACTTGGAAAATGGGTGCCTCACGAATTGTCGGAAAACAACTTCAAATCCCGAGTTGACATCTGTTCTTCTCTCCATTCTCACCAACTTGTTTCACATTTTTGGGATAGACTTGTGACTGGCAACGAAAAATGGATCTTTTATCGAAATGTTAAGCGTCGTAGACAGTGGCTTGGTAAAGGGGAAGGACCCCAGCCACAGCCGAGAAGGGAACTTCATGGGCAAAAGGTTCTTCTTTCAATCTGGTGGGATCGCCACTTTGAATTCTTACCACCTAATGCAACAATTAATGCTCAAATATACTGTCAGCAATTAGAGCGTTTGAAGTGAATCGAAAAGGGGTGATGTTTCATCAGGACAATGCACGACCCCACACAGCAAGAATCACGTCACAAAAGATCGAAGAACTTGGTTGGGAGAAAATTCCTCATCCACCTTATTCTCCCGATCTTGCTCTTTCAGACTACCATTTGTTTCGTAGCTTACAGAATCATTTGGCAGAAACAGCTTTTGTAACACAGGAAGAGGTTAAAACTGACGTTTGTGAGTTCTTCGAATCAAAACCAAAAGGATTTTACAGTAATGGAATTAGTAAGCTTGTTAATAGATGGAAGGAAGTCATAGATAATCAGGGGAAAAAACATTGTTGATTGAATCTGTAATTAAATGTAACATTTGGTCACTTGTTTTCTTTATTCAAAATTCGGATAAAACTTATGGGATGACCTGATATATTTGTATGAGAGAGAGAGAGAGAGAGAGAGAGAGAGAGAGAGAGAGAGAGAGAGAAACGAACTTTATTTTATATACTTCGATAAACATACATAGAAACTAATAAAACGTCTGTCCAGTAAGGATAAAAGTAACATAAAATGGAGATCATTTCTTCGATAGCAGCATTACACAAAGATTTTGTGATGCTGCTAGGCGTTAATATGCAACGTTTTAATCGAAAAAATATAGATGTAAAGACTGGAACGAGTGCAGCCGACATACTATCAAAATATGTTTAATATCGGCATAATATGGATTTAAAACTCTTATTTTAATTCATTACAAAAGAGATTAAAAGAAATACAGATAAAAAATAATCGACAAATGAATTTGCGTTTTGATATCTTTATTCCACGTTTTTGGATTAACAATTTCTTTCTTGCTTTTCTCTGCATTTTGCTAGTCCTTTAATGACATACAAACACAATTCCAGTGATTTAATGGGAGAGAACAATTTAAGGAATTTAGCAGAGTTTATAGATTGGGGAAACTTTGTAAGATCAGCACGACTAAATTATCAATTTCTTGCGACATTTTGGATTTAAAAAAAAAATAAGTGGAACATGCTAAGCTTACTAATGAGAGAAAATTTCATTCAAAATTTGGTAAAGTTGATTAGTCAAATGAAGCCTAATTTGCTATTTGTGTGTTCAATCTATCTTCTTTAGGCAGAGAGATTGGACATAGGAATATAAACATATATACATATGCATGCAGACAGAATGTGAAAGTAGTATTAGATTTAATAAGAATGGAAACAGTCCGTTGGATTATTCCTGCCGCAAATAGTATTTAAATATAGTCTGACACAAAACCAGTATGGAACCTAGTGAAGATCGAACTCACTTCAGTTGGAATAGTCTGCTCAAGTAGCATGTTAGAAAAACGAAATGGTCATTGTAAGGCGGAGAAGGCCATGGACAAATCCATTCCAATCCATTCCTACTTCGCCAGCAAAAAACAGAACAGTCCAATTAAGTAAAAAGTAGGAGCCTCTCCAGGACTTCATCTTCCCTTTCTCCCAAACCCTTCCAATATAAAAAGAACTTCACTAGAAGGGAAAAATCCTCCACGTTGTCAGGTAGGCACTGGAGTGGTCCATTTCCCTCCTAAAAACGGCACTTTTGAGACCCCTAAGACCCAAGGAACCTCTTTAAAGTCTCTAGTGCAATAACCTAAGTAAGGGATACGGAAAATTTGGGACTACCTTTTGGAGGCAAGACGCTTTTCCGGGAATCAGGATGGCTGAGGTGGAAACCCTAGATTTAAAAAAAATTGTAAAATTTCTGCGCAGGGAAAGTCCAGGTTATACACCATCCCTCGTTAAATAAGGCTCTAAAATTAACTTATCCCACTGACATCGGCGGTATTGTCCTAGGTAGACGTATGATGCCAGAGATGGAATCGAGGAGCCTAGGACAAGCTGTCGGGGTTCTTCTTTTCGTCTGCAGATTTCCGCCCTAACTTGAAAAATGTTTCTCAGGATAATTGATTTGAAAGCAAGGAGTAAGGAAAGTGGAGGAGTGTGATCGTGACCGATATTACCAGGAACAGTAGTTCATTTCGGGTCGTTTCGGTTTATGCGCAATACTATCGGGACGTCGGGCGATCGTAGCCTGGTTGATCTAATTGGCGAGTTTGGTCTTGTCGATAGAAACCGGGTCGATCACACTTGGCGGAAGATGTGGACGTGGGCACTTAAGCTACCTGGATGGAACGTTAGTGAGAAGGGCCAATATAGACTTGCTAGATAGGCCCATAGACATCTGTGCCTGGGTAGCTTTGAATGACTTTACACTGTAAGTTCAATCCGTCTTTACAGCACAGGCGGATTTTTCCGGCAACAGTTAATTAGACTACTGTAGCGGGAACTAGTAGGGTTATTGAGAATAAGTGATGGGAGTGGCTTAAAGATAGCATTAAGTCCTTCACCACCGAATATAGACAGCGACTCGCAATAGATAAGGCTAAAAAGTTGGAAGTTCTCAAGGATAGCCTGTCCCGGGCGGAGGCTGAGGGAGGGTTCCTCGAGATAGGTCTAGCTAGAAAGGTTCTGGGGCGCGCCGCTAGCGAGCGCTGCCAGGGTCAGCTAGATAGGCTTAGGTTAAACAAGATGTCTAAGGAAGTCGGAATATGGGCGCATTATTGCGCAAGGAAAAGGTCCGTCGAGGTTCCAATCGATACATTTGTGAGGACAATAGCCCAGAGGGGCGTGCTCTGAGGTTGACTGATGACATGTGCGAGGAGTTTCGGCGGCATTTCGAGAGCCTGGTCTCTGTAACGAAGAATTTGGCAGCTATTTAGCTGACTTTCGTTGGCTTGAGACGACTGAAGAGGCTAGCTGTGAGGGTGAGATCAGAGAGGGTGAAGTAAATTTGGCATTGAAGAGGATCGTCAGTAGCAAGTCTCCAGGGCTTGATGGTTTGCCCTATGAAGTATACTTGAAGCTGTTGCACATCTTTGTTCCGATTTTGACTCTCGTGTTCAACAACTGGTTCTGGCAGGGGTCTATCTCCAACCGGATCTTCAGGGGCGTGATCACGCTGTTGAAAAAGGGCAGGATGGTGGCTGGGAATTAGATGATTACAGGCCCATAACTAAACACAGAGTTAAAGATTATGTCGAAGATCCTGACAGAGAATTTTTTAGTCAGTTGCCGAAATTCTGTTGGGACCCGAGCAGATGTGTGTTGTCAAGGGCCGAACAATTCAGAACAACCTGCATCTGATTCGCACGATCCTAGTGGGTGGAAAAGACGACGAAGAAGCCGTGTTGATCAATTTTGATCAATCCAAGGTATTTGATAGTGTCGAACATCAGTACCTGGCTGATGTCCTGTAGGCCGCCAGATTCAAACCCGACTTCTACAGGTGGATTAGCCTCCTGTATCATTCTCTCAGTACCGGGGTACAGGTGAACGGAAAGTGGTCGCGTGCTGTCTCGGTTGGTTCGTCATGGTTGCCCACTGTCACCTCTACGTTTTGGCACTGAAGCCTCTCCGCCAGCTGAGGTACAGAGCATGCAGTCCAGCCCTACGTCGAATCGCTGTCCCTGGTGGCGGTTGAACTAGTGTTTTCGTTTACGCCCATGGCGTATCTATTTTCGGTTGGACAGATGGACCCGTCCGTATTCTTGAATTGGGGTTTTGGCACGGGCTTCAGGTAGGGAAGAATTGATCAGAGGTACAGGCAAAGGTCGGAGAGGCGGTCCGGAATTGGCTCCGAAGGCAGTTGTCCATGAATGGTAGGACTGAGGCGTGTGCCACTTACGTCTTTCCTCTCATCCTTCACCACTTGTCTGTACTCCCTCTTTGCAAGGACCGAAGGTGGGCGATTGGGCTCTTGCTGTCCTCCCTCTTGTGAGGTGGTCGCAAGCATAAGGTCAGCAGAGACGTCTGTGCCCATTGTCCATGTTATGAGGGGGGCTGGGAATGATGCACTTGGTGAGTCATCGTCACGCCTCAAGGCTAGCTTTCCTAAGTTGGGCATTGACAAAGGACTCTATCTTGAAGTCGAGTGTTTGGGGAGCCTTCCCTAGCCTTACCATCACTCCTCACGTTTCTAGGGCTGAGGGTCATCGTTATCCCCGGAATGACTCAAGTTTCCTCAAAGAATGTCGAGCGGCCTTGAGGGTTATTCCATGGCCTAGTGACTTTTCTTGGCCTAGGAGAGTCTTGTACCAGGAATTAGTGGAGGAGATCGCAGTGGGCCCACTCTGTGAGTGGCTCAGCTTGGCGATCGAGTTGTTCTCTTTTTAGTCTTGGGCACCAACGGCGAATTATTTCAACAACTCTGAGTTTTCGCATAATAATGTGTCGTCCCTGTATTCTGGGGTGAAACAGATGGTGTTTCTAACGCTGTTAGTCGACGCGAATGGAGAGAATCTTGCTATACGAACGCTATTCTCATCAGGCTTTGGTTGGAACCCTTCGGCATCAGTTAAAGGTGAAGATCAGAACTGAGAGAAAGCCTTTAGAGTCGATAGATTTCAGCTAAAGGTGGGTGAAACTAGCGAGCTTGGTTTGTGTGAACGGGAATGATCTTGAGTTTCTTTTTTTAAGTCCCCTTAGGTCACAACGGGGCTGTTTCCTGTTTAACCCTGTCCTGGCTAAGACTCTCTTCTAGTTAATGTAAGTGCCGTTCTCGGTCTGTTCCCAGCTTTTTCTCTTTTGTTATGATTCAAATCAAGATTCCCAACCTCCCATTCGTTTTTGGCTGTCTTTTCATCTCGACTGGGTCAACCTTTGAGGCTCCCATCCTGATATTTATTTTATTCTTCCCTCTCTTAGTGAGTAAGCTTCTTGATTTTATCTGACGACAGAATACAGCGGCCACTCTTATTTTTGTGGAGTGGACATGTTCTACTAACACCTGTTATTTTCAGTTTGATATTTTTTTTATATTTTAGTTTGTTTTTGGGATGCATCCTCTCCATTTTATTTCATACCATTCCTATATTTTTTACATATATTGCTATAAAGTAGATTTGTACATAAGGAATTTTCTGTCATGGGGTGTTTTTGTAGGTTCCCTGTAAATATGGGGTATTGGGGTATATGTATTAGTGAATGGTGAAGGATGACTTCTTGTGGTGAATGAGATAATTGTAATGAGTGGATGTGTCGTGAATCTAATTAGGTTGGTATAATATACTTAATGATCCCCCTACTTCCCTTTTTGCCGCAATAAAATCATAAGTCGTTTTTATTTTGCTACTTTGTTCGTCGGCTTGCGTGTAACTGTTGGATTGTGCGTAGGATTTTTGGACATTACATACCTGCATTCGTGATTTTGACATTTATTTCTGTCATTGGATCTTCGTGTTTGGACTTGCGATTTGTTCATTTCCTTGTGGAACTGAGCTGCTATATCAATTTTTGAACACAAACATTAGGTTTAAGAATCTAAAATAGAGCGAAAAACGCAGTTGTTCTTTTGATAAGGAATTTCTTATTGGACAAATAACAAAAAAATAGCGATATTTTTTATTTGTTTTTTTATACGGCTTATTAACTTTTTCTAGGGTATTTTAAACCGAAATATTTTTGGATTGGAAGTTTTTTGAGAATGAATATTAATAGTTTTATTTTATTTTTTATTTTTGGGATACTGATTTTCAGATATAAGTTTTAATATTTAACCCATAGATATGTAGAAGAAGCAAACTCATACTTTTTCCAAGGGTATTTGCTTATCAAACCCGACTGGAATTCGAGCGGCTCTGATTTCTCATTCACAGCCATTATCCATTACACTACCTGCACATCCAAGCTCAAGGCACCTAATATTCTCATACTGTCACCCATCTAAGTACTGACCAAGCTGAACGTTTCTTAACTTCGTTGATTAGATGAGAACCAATTACTGGTATTAAGCATTACTCTTCAAGTATGAATTGAGTTCTCAGAGCCGCTGGCGTATTTCATATAGATAAAAACGTTAAAATTATATTCCTTATGCAAGTATGCAATGTCAAAAATCCGGTGATGGTATGGTAAGGGGTAAAATATCTGACTGATGTCAAATCAGTCGGATTTCGATCCCGGCTTGAAGCAATCGGACGTCTAGCCACACTCAGCAGCTATGCTACAGCGAAACTGTCTGTGGATAACTATATATATATATATATATATATATATATATATATATATATATATATATATATATATATATATATATATATATATATATAATATGTAATGAAAAACAAACCACTTTAATGTACCATTACGATAATTTATTTCACCTAAATCCTTTTTTAAGGATTCAGGATCATCAGGTAAATCTTCCAACAACGAATATATATATATATATATATATATATATATATATATATATATATATATATATATATATATATATATATATATATATGCAGAAAACGTCTGCACTCTTGAATTATTAAATTCCTCTACCTCCACCCATACACTTTATCCGCTTAGATGAATTATTTTCTGCTCAAAACCGATAATTTGTTTTTATAACTTGAAATCATCTAAAGCAATTTATTTCATCACCATTATTCTTTTTGCGTAACCATTCAGTTGATCTCCGAAAACATTGTTCGGATTGTCAGTATTTTAAGTGTTCGGCTCACAATCTCAACATCATTTGTTCTCCTCTCGCCTTACCTCTTTGTATTTAATTGTATTCATTTTGAATTTATTAAGACAAAGTGCATGACTTCCCATCATTATCAAGTGATAGGGTGTATAAACATTGAAATATCATCAAATTAAGTCATAGTTCTTGTTTCTGAATTAAATATTTAATGCCTGCAAGCACTTTCGTTTTTAGCTTTAAGCTTATCAGATAGACTAGGATTTATACGCAGACATGCTTCCATACAAATCAATAGAAGTTTGACAGGTACACATTCCCATACAGTTACGTACACAGAAGGGATACATATTTTTACATAAAAAATGAATTGAAAAGCTTCTGTAATTTTTTTAAGTTAAAATGGTTATCAAAAAAATAAAGAAAATACTGATATATATATATATATATATATATATATAGATAATATTAGTGGTAAATATACATATATATGCAAAATCCACAGGTGCATATATACACATGTATATTTTAGAATAAAAAATTTCCGAGAGGATAGAATCCAGGTAGAACTCAATGTCCAGGACAGAGTAAGGATATAATAAAAATATATTAAAATATATATAATAATATTAGTGTTTAAGCCTTTTTATTATATATATATATATATATATATATATATATATATATATATATATATATATATAGAGAGAGAGAGAGAGAGAGAGAGAGAGAAAGAAAGAGTGAGAGGTAAGTATAAACATAAGTTAGTCTACAAATAATTTAGAAGTTTGAGTAAACGGAGAAAATTATTTGACAAATGGAAGTAATTTTCAACTTTACTTATAAAATTAATCAAAGACAAAAAAGGAAAAATACCAACAAAATGTTCCTTATTTAAAGTGGTAACATTTAAAAACCACAATTATTTATAATGATAATTCAATAAATACAATTTTGAATGCATTGTATTTGATTAGCTGAATTTGTACATGTATATTTTTGTTTAGCGACTTTTCTAAATCTATTTATGTTAATTCGTATAACAGGTGCAACATAAATGTTTTTGTCATTTACATATTTCGAAAAGGATTGTTTACACAAAAACCTCGTCTTTTAAAAACGTATTTCAAAATTATACACAATATAGAAATTTACAAAAAAATCTCTATTAACTTTCATATGAACCAATAAAAAAGAGGTTTACTTAAAATCAGCCACTTCTCTTTCAATTTAAAATAATAAAATATTTGATGTATGTTTCGACTGATATCTAAAATAAAAAAAAATATTGTTGGTAATAATTGATTTGTGATGTTTATGAAAACCATATAGATTTTTATAGGTTACTGGGATAATCAATCAATAGTACATGGTAATAATTAAGACATTCAACATTTGTATTGTTTTATTGCGTCATTGCATGCATGTTTGAGGCGAGAACGTGTATTCGAAAGAAAATGTTCCATTTAGGTGGAGTATAGATTTGATATTATTCAAGCACAATGTTACCAAATCTGAATCAGAAAGAATTAGAAAAGAATTAGAACTCTAAACTTTCAACGAAAGAGATTAACTCTACCTAAATTTCTTGGGTGAAGACGTTACATTATTTGCATTTGAACTAATGCCCTCTTGTTATCAGGAAGATCCTAAAGTCAACATTATTCTGACAACTGAAAAAGTTCCTTCAAAATCCTCCAAATATTTGAGAATCTTTGAGTTAAACATGCGGATTTTTAAAAAGCCCAACAATCTCTAAAAAAAAACTCTTAATCCATTTAAGTTCAATTTTAAGCTAATAATTCACCATGGAAATAAAGAAAAATCCGAGGTGTGTTTTTTAATCAGTCTTGATCCCGGTTATACCAAGACAACTTTGGATTATGATTTAATAATTAAAGTGCTTAGAGATACTATTTCTAATGTTGAGATTGTGACTTGCTCAACGAAGCAAATGAAAACAAAACAGAATATAATTCACCATCAAATGTCAGTCTAGAAAGATTTTAAATAGTTTGTAAGCATTCTGTTAATCTTGAATGACACTGAGAGCAATAATTCTAATAGCATTTTTTCAAAATTATATTCTCAATTATATTCAAGTAAGCTAATATAAATATTAACTTACTTGAATAAAGGTCATATAATCCCTCTACATTTCCTGTTTTTCTCTGGCTCTGCTCAGGCTTGAATTAGAATTAGCCATGTGAAAGAGGAACAAATCATTAAGTAGAAGTATTTCGATGAAAAATATACGATAATTAGAAATTTTCTACTTTCGAATTAATTATAGCATTTGAATTCCTTCAGTTTCAGCCGCCTTCAAAACTACATAGTGTGACTTGTATAATTAGAAATTTCTCTAGATGTAACACATTACATAAATTTGGCTCTGGGCGACAGATTAACACCTTATTTACCGAAATACGAAAATTTATTCGAGAAAAAACAAAATAGAAAGATAAATTTCTGTTCTAAGTTAAGTCGGTCATTTCAAAGACTTGGAATGAAAAATCAGCGAAACACGTAAAAGTGAAATTTCACAAGTTTGTAGTTGCATCAGCAAATGCATTTATAGATGAGAAATTCCGAACGATATAACGATGCACACTTATTCTAAAGTCAGTTCAGTATACCTCAAAGTGTCGACGAGAAAATGTTGTCATTGTTTATTCAAGACCAACAATTATATCTTCTGCTCAGTCGAGCTGTGTAGTATTAAGTGATTTACGGATGCTATAAAATTGTATTAAGAAAATAATCGCTGTTCAAGAGGTTTAAACATTTCTTATATAGCATGATAATTTATAATATTCATTAGAGTTTCAAAATATACTATTAAACAATATAATTCTCTTTACTCCTTAGTAAAATACTTAAGTAGTTAATTCTAAAACGCATTAAGGAAACAATCACATCTTGAAAAATATCACAAAAGGCCAGATTTGAAATGAATAACTAAACGGTTATTTTTAAAAATTTAAATTTTAAAGCTGAATATGCAAATTAATTGTTTATTAAGCAAGAACCCCTACATTATCGAAGATATAAGGGGCACTTCCACGTAGTGTAATGGTAGCAAGCAAGGTCTCGCTAGATCAATTATGACTGAGCAGGGAGTTCAATCCTCACTGGGTACCCCATACTTTCGATCTTGTGCTTGAATTAAGCTACGCTTAGTAAATCACCGTTATAAAAAAAGTTATAAGTCATAGTGAGGGCATTTGTCATGTTAGATTAATTACGACTGAGTAGCGAGTTCGGGCCTCACTGGGTGCTATATATTTACGGCTTTGGGCCACATCTAAGCTACATTACTATAGGACATGGTGATCGGCATAATTTCTAAAACAGCATTTACTTTCGAACTTTTATGATTATGTTCAGCTCCAGTAGTGGTGGGGTCGTTATCCCAGCCAGTACCTTTTCCCATTCTATTAAAGGGAGGAGATTCAGGGTTAATCTTTGATTTTTGAGTTTTCCTAAAAGCAGCAAAGGACCCTGGACAAATTTTGTCCAAACCCAATGTACAGTTGGGCGTGGGTGCGTGCAATAAACTGACCTTATGACAAATTTGCCCTCGTGCGAAGGCAGATATAAAACATAAAAACGCATTTCTTTGATTCTACAGTTTTACGTAATATTTATGCACACAACATTACATAGACAACCATTTTATATTTAACTCAGTTTTCAGATTCCAAATAGGTTTCACAAAATTTGAAATTTATATATATTAGATAATTTATTTAATATTTCACCTTATTTAGAAAATATGGTGTTTTATGAATTAGAGAAAAATAGATGCATATTCTCCATATTTACAATAATAGCATATATTAATATTTACGATGAAATATTTAATTTCTAGATTAGGATTTTATTAATGTTTTGCGATGTTAATTTCGATGTACATTTTCTGATTATAGAATATGTTGTAAAGAGAAAAATGGAAACATATGCGTTTTAGATTTATCTTCTTACACTCTGACAGTGTTTTGTGAATTTAGAGACTCTTATATTAAACTCAGATCAGATGATACAATCGCAGCGGTAATCTTCATGTTAGATTCAATTATTTCCGTTTTCATTTACTATGTACAATTCATGTTTTTGAAAAAAAAAATCTTTAACGGATGAGTTTAGACCGTCCTGGATAGTATTCTAAAGAAAAACACATGCATGGGAAATTGTTCATAAAGAGGAAGGATTTGAAACTTAAAAAGTATTAAAATTAATATTTAAAAGTATTACTGATTTTATTTATACCGCAACTCAAAGTTTCCCGACACTAAACAAAATAGGATTGTTGAAATAATAGAGGATATCACTGGAAAATACGAAAACTCATGGAATCAGCGCATATGTTAGGTTACAAAGATCTCCTAAGCCGGCCAAGCATAGAAATGAATAGAATATGGGAACCAGCAATACAGGAAGCTAGAGTAAGACAACAATAACAAAAAATTGTAATATGAGCTGTGGTAAAAATGATTGAGACATTAGGTTTATTATTCCCAAAATTCATTCGCTAATGTTCCCAAGTGGATGAAGAGGCTGTTGTTTTTTTTTTCCCGCTATATCAGCCCCAATGGGTTATTTAATGCCGACAAGATTTTTTATTGCTTGTTATATTTTTTACAAAAATGTATTGCTGCTAATATTTTTTTCTTCAAAAATATATTGCTGGCAATAATGTATTACTGGTAATAATTGTTTACAAAAATGTATTACTGGTAATATTTTTTTCTTCAAAAATGTATTGCTGGTAATAATGTATTGCTGGTAATAATTTTTTCTCAAAAAAATATTGCTGGTATTAAAACATATTTTTACACTTTCATAGTGTTTTGACCCCAGTTTGGAGGTTAACTGTTTGCCTATAGTTGGGACCCTAACAGGTGCTACCACTCCGGATCAGGGTGAACTTGGGAACACCAGTAATAAAGATGTCATTCCACGAACCTCCTGAACAGAGGCCTTGCTGTCGGATGTAGCTTATAGTCTTACCAAAGACGCGGATGTAGTTTATCGTCATCCACTCGGGAAGATGTTGGTTGATTTATTCAAAAGTGACTTCACCCACAAAAACTTGGAAGAATTAACTAAAACTGAGATATCCAAAGGAATATGAAATTAGGAAAAAATATATCCCCGTTCGGTTCGAAATTCCAACAAATATCAAATGAAGAAGGCCGGAGCGTACAACAACCGAAACGTCGGGAATATGGTAATAAAGATGATGACAACAGTCCGAACAATGTAAATAGTGAAAATAAGATTGTTATTCAATAATACAACTCCTTTAGTACACACACACACACACACACACACACACACACGCGCGCGCACACACACACACACACACACACACACACATCATAAAAAATTATCATATATGAAGAAATGATATTTATTAACTTATAAGTGAATTCAGTTGAATCAAATTTTCCTTTTGTATTTCTTTCATTTATTGTAATTTTCAATCGGTTTATTATGTATTATTAAAAGTATTATATACAAGTTACACAAAAATATTTTATAAAATCAAATAAAATGAATTTTTTTTATGTTGAGTGTTTTTGATAACTAAACAAAAGTAGGGCTTGATAATATAAAACAAAAGACAAATGACATTTTTCATTATTATTTTGATGTCAGGAATGACAGTTTAGTTGTTGCGGTTGGATTCCAGTGTCGAAGTTGAGTTGATCAATTATTTTTTATTCAAATATCAAAAACTAGCAAACTGCGCATGAAATGGTAAAGTAAAGAATTTCGAATAGAGTGTAAATAAAAAGACCAAACTTCGTCAACGAATGAAGGAAAATTCTTTTGGTAATGGAATTTGTCTGATATTCAAAACAATTGTTAAATATAATGTAGTTGAAATAAAATTCATTAATTAATTTTTATGGTTAGGTAAGGAATGTTAAATATTAGTTTCAGACTATTATTTTTAGTGGCACTGTATTTCGGCTAAGACCTTCTGACGCTGACCTTTGAGGTCAGATGGTAGACAAAATAAGGATGTCAATTTTGAGTGGATGAACCGAACGTGAGATGGTTAGAGTTAGAAAGTGTTTTCAGTGAGTTAAGTTTTTACACGTCATACACAGTAAACCTGGTTATTTCGTGTCTCGGTGAAGTTGCTCCCCAGTGGGAGTGATAGAGTGACTCCACTGGCTAGTTAAAAATGTACACGTCGACGTGTTTAATAAAAAATTCCTTTTGTTGATGTCTCTTTCATCTCCGCACTTCAAAAACATTTCGACACCCGACCGGGAGAAGACGTCCGAGAGAGAAGAATGCAGCTTTGTTGTGGAATTGACCCCGTCAAACATGAGTCCCTCAGAACGAAGGGGCTATGCAACATTTTGCTTATTTGGTGCAGTGGCCAAGACCTCCCCAGAAGAGAGGGAGTATGCAACACAATGAAATGGTTACTATGAATCAAGCAATTGCTGGATTACGGTGTTGTCTTTAATCATAAAAAGAATTAAATATTAACTAACAGAAGAGAACAAAAGTCATTTCGCCTTTGAAAAATTTGGTGCATCCAAAATTTGCCGCATTTCCTGTAAAGATCAAATATGTGAATAATTACTTTTTTCATGAAATTATTTTTGTTTTTGATTAGATCTCTCGTTCTTTCAATTCCGATACCATGCTGTAAAACATCAAAATTATCACTTCGGCTACAAGATTAAAAAAAAATATAGAAAATCGTTTACAAATAACATTTAAAAAAAAATTTATTTCCTTCCTGTCGAATGACATTTTTCAATAATTTCAGAAGAGAATTCGTGCTGGATTCGATACCCGCAGATCAATCATTTGAAATCGATTTCTGGCTGTGAATCGCTTCTTTCCACCCCCTACACTTAGTAAACGCATGAGAAATTTTAAAAAATCAGTAAAAGCAAATCGTAAATCGATAACAAGAAGCAATTGTAACTTCAAAGGAATAATTATAATCCGTTTGAAAAGACTTTTCTGTCAAATCTTCAGTGTTCGTAATTCGAGAAAAAAGAAGTTACCAAACCAGGAAAAATGTTCATGGCATTGTTTTCCTTTGAAATCTGCCTTACCATAAAACTGTCAATAGATATGTGATACTTCCGTTTAACTACCGTACTTTGGAATTTGTAGTAAAATGTTTTCGTGAAAACAAAACCTGAAAGAAAAATTCCAGTCAATAATATATCTTTATTCTTTTATCTTTGAAGGTAGCTTGTTTTGGAAAGAGTATCTTTTAATCTAATGTCGTTTGCGTTTCGAAGTAAAGAAAACTGATCAGGAACCAAAGTGATGTAGTACGTATTTCTAACTGAACCCAGAAAATGGTTAACTCACCATCCACAGCTAGAAATATTATACATTCCACTAGGAGCTTTTTCGTTTATGTGGAAGTCACATCTCAAAGTGACTAATATAACCAAACTGGTGTAAAATATTTTCAACATTTCATTACGTTGGTTTCTCCTGTAATCGTAATTAATGATTCGGTTTGTTTGCTTTCAACTTAATCTTGTTTACTCGCCTATGAAATATTGCTCCCTGATAAATCACCATTACTAAATTTTACAATCCAATCGGCTCGGTCATTCATATTAACTTGTTCAGAAATACTAAAAATATTTTTCGCATTTGAACGGTAATTTTTACTTCCTTAAAAATAATGAAAAACATAGGCGAAAATATTCGATGCTATTTTTCATCTTAAAATTTTTGAATGAATAAATATGCCAATTAAGGTAAATAGAAAAATGAACGGAAACATTCTTAAGTACATTTTTCTATCTTCACATTTTTTTAGCATTCGATATATTTGCAGAAGATTTTAATTAGGTTTCTTATTGGGTCATTTATTTTAAGTTTAATGAAAGAACGTAATTTTTTCTGACTAAATTGGTTGATCTAATGATAAAGCTAATAATTTTGATAAAAAGAATAGAAAACGTAATTTTATTTTGGCTGCAAAAAATAAAATTATAAATCTGCATGGGCAATAGCCGATCACTCAAAACTCTGTACCCTGGAGAGGACACTCAAACACGACGGTAAAACACGAAAGTAAAAATCTACCGATGGGTTGATTCTGAAGGTCAACCTATATGGGAAACTGGCCACCAGCAAGTGGACAACTCCATCCTTCGCATCAAGGGCGTCTAAATAAAAGGGACATGAAGGCATTAGACCTCGGGGTTGGGGGACGACGTCGCCAACGATCGCTCCCGCTGGAGACGCGTTTACACCGAGGGTTGGAGCGAGGAGAGAAGAAACGGAGGAATGAGAAGGTATGCTCAAAGGAAAGAAAAAAACAAAACAAAACACAGTGACATCGGGGAAAAGCGTCTTCACATGCATTCCTTGTTATTGAGACTGTCACCCGTGTGTGGGCCTGTACAACCATAAAGGTGCGGCACCGACATTAGTAGCTGAGGTATGACTCTTTGGGCGCAGATCCATGGTCTTTCAAGATCAACGGATGCCACATCAATTACAAAATTAATATAAATCAACTTAAAAATAAAGGTACAATCAAGAAATATCAGTAGGTTTAATCGTTATTTGTTTTTATCAGATAAAATTAGAAAACACCGAAAATTATTTTCTACTAAGTCTGATAAAAATTACACGGTATACATATTTAAATTAAGATAGATATCACACACACACATATGCGCGCGCGCACACACACACACAATTACACACACACAATTACACACACACAATTACACACACACATATATATATTAGGTTGGTGCAAAAATAATAACGTAATAATGTCGTTTTTGACGTTAAAAATACGTCAAGAAACGACATTATTACGTCATTATTTTTGCACCAACCTAATATACATATATTAATAAAATAAAACAAAATTAAAAAAAAATGATAAAACAAATAAAACTAGGTTTAATTAATGTCATTAAATTTGCTCGCAGTAGAATTCTCCCGCGAAATCGTGATAAAATACATTTCAAAAGGGAATAAACTCTGCAAGAACGATATCATCATCGTGAAATTTACACTATTTTTTACCGTCATTTTTTCTACAGTATCATCCAAATATAAAATTAAATATTTGTTTTGGATGAGGGGGCGCTGATAAATTCTCGGACCGATCCACTTCTCCAAATCTGACCGAACATCAACTCTTGGTTGAGTGAAGGATATTTTAGTAACCATCTCGTACAAGAAATTACTTAAAATGCTTTCTTTTTCCAGATTATTAACGCTTTAGAGTATGGATTTCACTTATATTTCTTTCTATTTGGGTTGTTCATTTTCCATGGTGCTGATTAGGTTGAACCTGATTTTCCCTGTTTCTCAAGAATTCTTTGGTTGAATAATTCATAAAAACTTGAAATCGTGACACCAGCTATAGAATCTGACAGCTTACATCTAGGTCACCGTGCTCCTCTCATACACTCATTTGAAACTTAAAATGAACGCAAATAAAATAGAACTAAAAAAAAATAAATAAAAAGTCAAGTGAAAGCAAAATCCTCCATGTACAAAGGAAAATACACACGGATTGTTGAAAGATTGTAGAAAAACAGAATAATAAATATCAATCTGTATTTAACTCAGACAGAGAAATTGTTTGCTTTAGGGAAGGGAAGTATCATTATGTCTTTTAATCGTAAGGAGAATCCACATAAAATGTATGGACATAAAATTTAGAAAATCTCTTGCGGAAAAGTTATTTCCTAGATAGAAATAAATTTATTCTTAAATCACACACATTTGTATTTACTAAGATTAAATAAAAAAATGCTTGTCCATAAGCTCACTTATATATCGCTCGCATATATACGAACATTTTATATTGTCCATCAATTAAACATTCCAAAAACAGCACATAATTATATTGACATAATTTCTTCCATGCACACAAGAAATGAAAATAGGAAAAAATTCTACATTTGGCATACTCTTGTCATTTAATTTCTTTATCAAAAATTACTCTTTCTCTCTCTCTCTCTCTCTCATATATATATATATATATATATATATATATATATATATATATATATAAGGGAACTATTTTATAAAATCGAGTAAAAAATGTTTAATTTTTTGATAAGAAAAAAGTAGGCTTCGATAACCGAAAATAAAAGATAAATGAAGCTGAAGTCTCATTGAATACGCTCTTAAATGTGCTACCTAATGTTTTTAAAGCCCAAGACGACTTTCGATCAAAGACAGTGGTGAATATATATATCTGGATCTCTGACGAAGCTTTAGTAAAGTGAAACATGTTAGGTTAAGATCTGTTTCCTATTTGTTCTTTATCCTATCATTTTGTCGTACTCCTATCTATAATCTATCTCTCTCCATATATATATATATATATATATATATATATATATATATATATATATATATATATATATATATATATATATATATGTGTGTGTTGAACGCTGGACGTTGTAGTAAATGGACGTCTTTTTCATTGCTTTTATAATAATGGATATTTGTATTTTTATACAAAATAACTACATACCAAGTATATTTAAATATCCTGCTTAGTGGCTGAAGTAAATGCATATTTGATATCAGTGTTAGTGATGTGGTCTTCAAACCAGATAAAAATGATGAATTTCAATGTTGTTATTCAAGACAGGATATCCCTACATTGAAGATAGATGGCAAGAAATTTCCAGTCCCCTTGCCATACATTTGTGTTGAGGCATCTCGACATGATGGTTAGCAAGCTTGTTTCACTACAACAATTACAAGTGAGTAGAGAAATCGATCTTCACTGGGTACCCCATACTTTCGACCTTGTGCCAGGCTTAGAGCATTTTTGATTATATATTCAGTTCTTTTTCTGATGACGCTGCTGCATCAGCAAAAGTCAGAGAGTTTCCATTAATAGAGAATTTCGCTTGAGGATGAAATGGAAGTGATGTCTTTAATTTAAGTACAAAATTAAATTAGGGGCTTTTAGCTTCCATTTTTGAAACATGGTTGGAACTGTGTAGCGAAAAAACCATATTTTAAGTCTATTAACTTATAATATTAATGCTCTGTAAATTTACATTGAGCACTATTTTGTAAAAATAAAAATATCTATAAGAACACCGGATTATATATCTTACTGTTCTTTCTTTTTATTAATATATATATATATATATATATATATATATATATATATATATATATATATATATATATATATATAGTGAACTCTCGCGTCGCGTACGAGAAAAAAACAGGTGTTAAGATGGCACATGTGGTTGAGACATTTTGCTCGAGTGATCAATTGTCGCATGTTTCCGCGTATGAATAATAAAGCCTGCTTTACAGTCTTGCGACAAAGGCAGGTAACATTATCAATGAGAGAAGCAGCATTCTGCCAACTTTATTTAATATTTGCACACATTTAATCCCGATGTTCAAGTCAGTCTCGCTCAAATCTTTATAGAGATGTTCAGCAGGACAGGCGCCCAGCTCCTTTGCTCTGACGCTTTGTTTTCTCATGAAAAATCGCTTAAGATTATCATTGTTTGTCTTTGAAACTCAAAAGTGGCCTTCTAACTAACGAAAGAGAAGTTGTTTTGGAAGTCTGCTATCGCTCATACGAGAAAGATGCCCTGCCCAACTGAATTGGATTTTTATTAGAATGGTTTCAATTCCTGCCATGTTGTATTTTCAGTCAGAACTCATTGTTGCAGATTGTACGTAGGCAACGTATGTGGAAGATATCAAGTTGATGTGTTGTCTGAACATAGTCCAAAATTCTGCACCAACACATCTCAGAACTTCAACATCCTGGTGACAATTAAAGAACTTTAACATTCTGTGAACAACTTTGCCATGTCCTACCATCGCTTTTGCCTTACAGTTAACATCAAGTAAACTAAGGTCCTTGTACAGCTAGTCCCAAATATCATCTTGCCAAATTTTGATATTACCATCTCTGATACACCTCTCGAACAAGTACAGAATTTTCCATATCTAGGCAACCTCAGAAAAAGATGTGAAACACACAATCGGAGCTGAACACAGGGCATTTGGAAAGCTAATCAAACACGTCTTCCATAATAAAGATCTGAATTTCACAAAAATGATGCTCCATAATGATGTTGTCATTTCAACTTTGCTATATGACTACGAAACCGGGACTATATCTTCTTGACATCCAAAAATTAGAACGCTTTCACCAGCAAAGACTTCGTTCAATCTTGAACATTAAATGAGAGCATTATGTAACCAAAGACAAAGTCCTGGGAAGAGCCAACAGTTAAAACATCGGATTGCTGTCTGTCCATATCTCTGTCTTCGATGGTCAGAACATGTAGGAAAATTTGAAAGAGTCAAGTTTTTCGAATCAAGTCTTATTCAGCGCGCTCACTTCAGGGAAAACACTAAAAGCCACTAAACTTGAACCTAAATCGTTTGAAACACAAGCCCACAATCGTACTAAGTAGCGGTGTTCTATCACCATATTCGAAACCACCAGAAGAGAAAAGGAAGAAGTCAAAGAAGAGAGAAAGGCGTGACAAAATCTCTTTCTTCACCCTCATTACCATGCAGTCAATGCCATCGACGCTTCTATGCAAGAATTAGTTTACTTAGTCATCAACGCCATCATATCATAAGTGAAGCGAGCAAAGAAAAAAAAATTAATTTCTTAGATACGAGGTAAAGCCGATGCCGACGATGTTGAGTAATGAATGTTCCGATAGTTTGTTTCCAAAAGGACTTTATCAAAGATAATAGATTCGGAAATTAACATTGTTCAGAGTGTGCCTCTAGATTTTAAATCTTATGAATTGGACTTTAATTAACGCTGAATACACGCGATTTGGAAATAATCGTTTATTGAAATCTTGTCACTATTTTACTGATTTCAAACAAAATTAGTATTTCTTCTTATTCGGAAATCTAAGAAAGAAATTTAATACGAATATTTTTAGGGAAATATTAGCTACCATCGATATTTTGTTTACTTTGACAGTATCGACTAATTTCTCGCCGGCATATAATTTTCAAAAGATCCAAACGGAGAAGAGTTTTGTAAATTGCGAATGGTATTAACAATGCTCGATGCTTGCATATTTTTTAACGAATATTAGACGAGATTCCAAAAATCAACATAATACTACGACATAAACATTCCTATCTTTTATTTTATCTTCTTAAAATCATTTTTGCTCTATGCGAACTCTAAGCGTTTGTGAAAGACAATGGTTCGTTTTTCAAATCCTTAAACATATAACACCAGAAAAGATATATTTCAGAGTTTAATATATTTGAATTTTATTATTTTTTGTGTGTTTTTTGAAAATAAGTTTAATTATATAATTCTGTGGCCTATTGTATTGCTATTCACATTTCAAGTTCCAAGGATTAAAAGAAAAAAAAAAAAAAAACTAAAAAAATAAAGAAAAAATTAATTCCATTCTAATTAGAAAAAGATTCACATTTTTTAAATGATGATCAATTTCATGGGGCTGATCTAATCAGTGTGCAAAGATTCAGTTAAGGAATGTTACAAAAAACTGTTCATGATTTAATTACCCTATGAGTGTAGTAATGTGTAGAAGCAACTAAGCTGCTTCGATTTTCTCTGCCATAGTTAAGACTTTAATCTAATCATATAAATTAGAAATTATACTTTTTCTCTCAAATGAAATGTAAAATAATAATACCGAAATAAAATTAAATAAGATTAAAAACTGCTAAACCAGTTTAGCTGTTTTTAATCGTTATTATATTATGCCATATAATTATAATAATTATAGTATTACCAATTTACGGTAATATATATTTCTGTTACCCCTCGTTTTTGCTATGGTTTCTTTATTGTTAATAAAATACATTTTAATATTCCTTTTATTGCTTTATTAATAATAATTATGTTTGTTGACATATGTTTACATAACTTGTTTTTAAAAGAATCTGATATTTTTACGAATTAAAACGAGAAAATCAAGTAACTTAATTTCATACACTTCCATTCTGACAGCAGACTATTTTTACACTGTTAGAAACATCTACATGGATCATGGTTTGTTAAACTAAATATTCCTATTTTGATTTTTCACGATGTGTACGAACACGGATTATATATATATATATATATATATATATATATATATATATATAGTCTTAAGGTGTGCTATATTTATGGAATAAAGTGCTCAATATCAGAGATAGAGCGTGTGTAAATATAAAAGTGAACATAGAAGTCAACACTTAGAGCCTCTAAGTGTTGACTTCTATGTTCACTTTTATATATATATATATATATATATATATATATATATATATATATATATATATATATATATATAATGTTGTTTATATATAAAATAATAGGTGAAGGGGGGAGTGTTAAAATCAAACCTACCAAAAATAAAAGAAACATACATCAACCTAAAGAAAAATCTTCATTGCTCAATGTCTAAAGAAAACCTGAAATGGGAACCTAAACCATGACAGACAGACAGACAGCTTTAATAATAACGACAACTAGGAATGCGTCCAGGAACACCAATATTAAACCGTAACTGTACGAAACTATTGGCCATCTACAGAGGAGTAAATTGTCTGAAGATGGCGATTTACGGGTTTAGCACAGTGTCCCTTGATATCTTTAGATGTTATGAGAGGCAACGTGAAATAATGGACAGCGACTAAGAGGAATAGTCGAGGTTACGTGCCAATACACTAAGGGAAGGTATGAATCCATCCATCTATATGTAAAATAGCAGGACAAACGGATCCTTATAACCATGGTTGGCAACCAGTCTAGGAGAAGGAAAAAAATTCCAACCACCTGCTGATTTGTAAGCCTACCTCTCTAATTTCAGAGAGTCTGGACGAGTAGACTCAACATCTCCGTTGCAAAAGGAACCGGCAAAACATTGCATTATTCTACCTTGAATGGCTCCATGAACCACAATTGTGAGATGTATGGGAGTGGTGACCACAGCGGCACAAAATGTGCTAACTGAATAAATATCTTCTATTTTTTATTTTTTTTTTTATACAAGTTTGGCTTTTTTTTAAAAATGTATACTGTATTCTAATCTACAGAGAAAGTTTTCTTCAGAAAATAAGACATAAGATAATTCAACTTAAATTTGCAACTTTTTAATGGTGCAAAAACTTAAAAGGAGTAAATAGGTTCGCTTATCGTCCGGTTCATACATCTCCCTCCCTCTTTTGAAAAATAGATTTTCTTGTTTGGGATTGGGATTCCCGTTTCTTCTAAATTCTTTCATTTTCTTTCACTCTCAGTTTCTCCTTGCATCTTAGTGGCATTATCGCCTTTCTTGCGGTGACTGATTAAAATTATAATAAAAAAGACAGTATTTATACGTCATTTTTTGAAAAATGAGTTAGGACCAAGAGAATGTCTTATTGATAACTGATTCTAAGGCGCCTCGGCGTGGTGTAATGGTTAGCAAGTTTGTCTCACTAGTACCATTACAGCTGAGTAGTGAGTTCAATCCTCACTGGGTGCCCCATGCTTTCGACCAAGTGCCACATCTAAGCTGCGCATAGAAAATCTTAGGACACCTCGCTGTGGTATAATGGTTAGCAAGTTTGTCTCGATAAAACAGTTACGACTGAATAGTGAATTCGATCTTCACTGGGTGCGCCATACGTTCGGCCTTGTGCTTAGAAACTACGCTTAGAAAATCATTAGAGCTCCTCGAGGCGGTGTAATGGTTAGCGAGCTTGTCTCGCTAGAACAATTACGTAGGGAGTTCGATCCTCACCGGGTGCCCCTAGTTTTGGCCTTGTGCCACATCAAAGCTACGCTTGGAAAATCACTTGATAACAGCTTCTGTAATACAAGGATGATTCTATAGGGAGCTGAAAGCAGCAGGTGGATTTATTGAAAATACTGAACTTCGTGTTTATTGAAGATCTCTTGGGTCAGACCTTTTCAAGCATCAATAGACAGAAAGAGCTGAAGAAAAAAAATATTAGCTAAGAATATTTTAATTGACAACTGCTCGATTTGTTTGCAAGTAGAAGAATAATTCACCAAATGCCAAAAGGGAGATAATAGAAAATGAGATTTGTGGTTTGAGATTTTCGATTCAAATATTTGATTGTGCAAATTTGAAAGGCAAAAAATTAATTTGTTTTATTTATTTATTTAAAATCTAGCGTCGGTCCCTTGCGTTTATTCACCCAGCTATACAATGCAGGGAATTGATAGTAGATAGGTGGGTGGGGGAACAATAGAGAGTTTGCTGTCAGTGTCAGTTTTTGGAGTTAAAATCCAGGTAAAGACCAAGATTTTGAATGCTGAGCAACCAATCTCACCGCAGCATGTTTACATGCACTAATAAATTACTGATACAACAGTCATATATCCTTCCGTACACTTATATTTATAAATTACGCATTACCTATATTAGTTGTAATTTCATAATCAAACTGAAAATTTAAAAAAAAATGCCTACACTTAGTTAGGGTGGACGCCAACATTTATTTAATGAATTATTAAATGTTTCTTAAGGTCATTCTTCAGCGGATGGCGATAATATAATTATAAAATGTTACAGACTAAATTTGAAATCTCAAGCGCTGACAGCCTCGTTTCTGCTAAATGTTACAGTGAATTCGTACAAACTTTTCTTCGGTGTTTTTATGCATACCAAGACAAAAACAACAAAAAACAAATTGTCCCATTGATGAAAAGCATTTTCTTGTTGATTCCCTTATCAAATCCCAAAACATTCAAAATGGACGAACTTATATGATAAATAGGTTGTATCTTATATTTTTCTTACTAGTAGGTGAAATATTTGAAAAAGAAAAACATTAAAATTGTTCAATATTAGACACCAGATCACTTTCATGTATCAGTAAAAGTGTATTTATGGAAACCCAAGAGAAAATGTGATACTGGAAATCTGCTTTAATTATATCGTGCCTATATGCGTGCACACACAATGAGATATATAAAATCGTTAAAAATATGATAAATATTGAATAATATATCACTATGCTTATCGACTACACCTGGCCGAACACATTTTTTTTTATTATGCCTTCTATCAATAAATTTGAATTAAGATTATAAAAGTAGCTAACTATATAAATGCAAAGAAAAGAAAATTTTAGAGTGACCCTCTTCAATTTATTCGGTTGAAATTCTCTTGTTTCTCGGAAGTTCACAAAAAAGTAAGCAAATAACTTGTTTTTGGTTTGATGCCCTTTTTCCCGCCATTTTTCCATTTCGCTCAGAGCGTTTCTTTTTCTTTTGGTCGATGTCAGTCGGAAATAGGTTTCTCCACAATACACTAAATGAACACACACTCGCAAGAGATTTACTTTTCTTTTTAAGATACAATTATGCAAATACATATTCTTGAAAGAAAATCAATGGCAATAATTTATTTGGTGGTGCATATAAAGATTTTTGCTTGTATTTCAATAGGCGTGAAATTTTTACTTATTGTATAATGCATATGGATGGTACATAAATATACGTACTTAAGTTGATATATGAGAAAATATACATTGATGTATACACGTGTGAAAAGTAACTTTCTCTTTGGAACATTTCAGTCTGAGATTGGTATATCAGTGCGAGAAGTATTGCTTATGCAAATATGGAGAAATATAACACTGTATTTAATGATCATCTAAATCTGTATTTAGGATGTGTGCAGAAAGGCCAATACATAATAAAAGCAAACAATAAGACATAGCTGCACATATATATTAAAAGTTTAATCTTTTAGACATGCGGAAAAATATATGGAAAATGTTAAATATTTAATCTGGGATACTGATTTTTTGATTTTAAAAGGATATTTATACTTATTTTACAAGGATATTTATATTTAATCATATATATTGATTGTTAATATAAGAGCAAATTCATGAAGTTTCAGAGCAAATTCATCGAAGTGGTTTGAATATATTTTGCAATACAAGATATGTATGTATAGACATTTATACACAAGGACAGATGTTAAGTATGGATAGCGTTTATTTCGACATCATAGTCATTTTCATCAAACAAGCTAAGCGAATCGTCTAAAATTAGTTATCGATGACCAAAATGATTGACGAATGATGACGTTTATATTTGCAGTATGTTGGTGAATTAAGATAAAATAGTTTCATCTGCATTTTGCAGCGTGTATAGAGATTGTATTTTATGCAGACATATCTTAAGAAATTATACACACACTCACACACATTTCGTCATAGCTAGATGCGTATGTTATGTGAATTCTCACTGTTTCTTTCGATTTCATAATGCTGTACATCTGTAATATAAATTCTTCTATTTATACCCGTGTGACATTGCCACCTAGTAATTGCTTCTTAATTGCTATCAGAAGTAACTTTGTGCAAAGCACCTAATTAGCTGATCAACGTTTCTACTCTCCAATATAGTTCGAATTCTTACTATTTTTCTTCATATAGTTTTGTACAAAGTATTTCAACTTGCTTGCGCCTTTCATCACTACAATTCATCTTTCTGTGAACTCTTGTCTCCTTAACCAAAACGTTAATTTTCGTGAAATGAGCTCGCAACAAAAATGTTTTTGAGTGAATCATAATGACCGCTTCAAAAGGTTAGCTTGTTTCCACTGCATACACGTTATACAGAATCGACATAAAATCTATTCATAAAAATAATGCTTTCTATAAATCCAGTTATCTTTTATCAGTAAAAACATAAATCCAGTTATTATTTTTTATCACTAAAACATTTCACACAGGAATGAGATATTTTCCTAAATTACATAAATCTAAATTCAACTAAATTCAATTCACTCTAGTTGGGCTTTTTTTTTCTGACAATGTTTCTTATATGTTTATCCATATGACACTTTGCGGCACGTAGGCACATTCAGATATGATAGGGAGAATAACAAAAATATTCTGGGCTTCAAATTTATTTTGAAGAGTAGAGGGTGAAGTATCATAAGCTTATTTCTTTGTCTTTTTATATGATGTAGTCTGTGCACGCTCCCATAACTATTGAATATGCTTGAATGTAAACTGTCATTAGAGTCTAGAAAATGTATTAAGCTATTCCAGTCACCTCTTGCCAGAATAAAGTGTTATGTTCGACTACTGAGGCAGATGGAAATGAGAAACTGTATGGATACTTTTACGGTTATTCTTTTCAGTTTCTTCATTTATACACATTTATTTCTACAGTTTCTTAGCCACACCCATATTTGTAGTTCTGTCTACATTTGATCCAAGTTTGGACGATTTAAAAAAGAAAAGAATTATTTAAGTTAAAAAAAAAGAAAAGTTGTACTGATTTGATTTTGGTTCTCTAAACTTTTTCTGTTGGTGTTATCAAAAGTTCAATTCCCTGACTGATTGCTTCACTTTTTGACACTTTAGTTGCCTTATAAAATCCCGCTTTTTTAGTTCGATCTATTTTTATGAAATTTGCATCATTGTTAAAAAAATAATTTATATATTATTTACTTTTGAGGCTATTGTAATTACTTTTCTTCGATAATTTGATTACAGCATTTTCTTTGATAATTTGACTTAAAGCATGGCAAGTAATTCAACATTTCTTATACTGCTGATAATTTAATAGCTTTTATTTGTAAAAAACAAAAAACAAAAAAACAACACGAAATGATTTGCTAGAAAAATAGCAAAGAACTTTGTATGTCTTATTGTACAGCCATTCAGATGAAACTTAATGTTTGCCTCTTCCAGTGGACAAGATGTCGATACAAAGAAGATATGAGAGCAGCTGTTTTTGCGTTTGATAAGTGAAAAATTAAGACTTATTTCGCCTTCTTTATTCACATGTTTTGATAATTCAATACATTGAGGTAATTAGAATTTATAAATTGGAAACTAAATGATTTTAATAACATTAATGTTACATAAATATTTAAGTTTATTTCATTCTTTTTCCTCGTTTTTTTTATATTTATCTAAAAATATAATATTGATAATGATAATGTTGATAACATTTTATTTTTTAAACATGTTTAGCCATGAAAATACGGCTTGCTTAATTTCAGCTTGTTTACATTCAAACCCGTAACTGGATAAACATATCCCATCCCCTTAAATCTATTGCAAGGCAATATTTATTTCAAAGATTTCGAGAGTGGTTATTCTGTTATAAAATAGATTCATATATGGATTGCTTGCATCGGATCGTTAAAATACACGCCTGGCATGTATAGGAATATTAAGATTGCTTGCATCGGTGTGTTCTGTCTAACGTGCATGCATAGCAGAGATTTAAAGGTAGAGTGCTTTCAGAGTACATGTCTATAAATGGTTTTATCAGCCTTAATTTATCAGCATTTTTATGCACCATTTATTTGCTTATACTCTTAAAGAAGAAATACATTATTTTCTATCTGGTAATCTATTATGAAACAAAATGGCTTCGCTATCTGTGTACAAGACGGCCATATTTGTCAAATGCATAATACAACATCTTCCAAGTCACAGAACATTATATTACAAACATCCAAACATGATATTTAGAATAATTATCAGAACTGATAGTTTCTTAGCATTCCTAAAATTATCTTTCACACTCAAAGAAGAATTGTTACCTGTGAGTATTAAGGCAAAACATAATGAGACTGCAGCCAAGTCACGCCACACAATTTCAACAAAATTATAGCCCCTTATTTTTGCTAGGGTCTAGATTGTTCTTTGCATAAACGAACTCTAGATCATCATCAAGAAATAATGACAAAATATTTCGCTGTCTATTGTGGAAGATGATTGGTACAACCAAATACTTTCCTCGAATCGACGTTCAATAGAAAATCTATTCACTAGCAGCTTGAAAATGCTAAGTCAAAGAGAATCAAAATGAGATACAAGATAATTTAAGAGCAGCTGGAAAATTGGTCGCTAAAAACTATTAATAACGAACTAATTGGTTTTAAAATCTTAGAACTCATGGAAAAAGGGGACAACGAAATTCTTGATTGAAGTTCGCTCGAGAGCTTTTAGAGAAACAATATTCGAATGAACTATTTGGGGATCGAATGAAAGGAAAAATGAACATTTTAGATAACACCAAGCTCGTCATGCATGGAGAAGACATGGATGTGCTTGTTATCGAAAACATTGTTCTCACAATAAAGCATGGAGTTGGACGTTTCATGACTTCAAGTGTTTCTCTTTCAGTGATACAAGGTGTCATTTGATTGACGGGACCATGAATGGAATGAGATGTATTTTGATGTATTTGGAATTTAATCTGTTTCTTTGGTGCATCATTTGAAGCTTGAAGTTGATTGAATTATTCAATCAGATAACGACCCGAACCATATATCTACAGTAACTCGTGAATTCAGAACAATAGGTGGTGGTGGTGGTGTGGGGTGGTGGTTGGGTGGTGGTTGGGTGGTGGCGTTGGTGGTGGTGGTGTGGGGTGGTGGTTGGGTGGTGGTTGGGTGGTGGCGTTGGGGGTGGTGGTTGGGGGTGGTGGTGGTAGGGTGGTGGCGGGGGTGGTGGTGTATGGGGGGTCTTCATTCAGTTGCCTAGTCAAGTTCTTGACTTTAATGCAATTGAAAATTTATGGTGAAGCTTTGTTAAATTCGATCTTACAAGATCGAATTTAACAAAGCGACTTCAGAAACATTTATTATTTCAAGTTCGTTTTTGCTAGAAAAAGTGAAAAGTAAAATGTTGTAAAGAGTCTGTGAACGCTTACGAAAAATATCTTGCAAACCATGGCAATGGAACTGAATATTAAATTCTAAAATTAATATTCCTGAATTATTTCTCTCGTTACATTATTTTCTTCTACATTGTTTTTATGAAAATGTATTTTTCTTAGTAAATACTCATTTTGTATTAAAATACAAAGTAAATTTAAGAATCAGATATTAAATATTTTGCAAGTGTACAAATACTTTCCACTGTAAAGCAGCAAGCATTGTTTCACGTTACAATTTTTGCTAAAAACAGCGTTATGTACCCCAAATATAACAAAGTTATTAATTGATAAGTTAATCTCCCTTAATTAAACACATTTCAACCTAATATATTGAAACTGCTCTTTAAAATTTTAATGAGTTTACATTGTCAGCAAGACAGAAGCGAGAAAAATTTTAAGTTGTTTAGAGATATAGAAAGGCAAAGTTAACGCCCAAACTGTGCATTTTAAGGTGCACTGAAAGGTGTTTAATAGAAATCAGCCACTGAAAATCACTTATTTAAGGTCTCAGCATAATAGAAGAAATTATGAATTTAAAAGTTTTCATCTGTATTTTCAATTTTTTTTAGATTCAATCATAGGAAACCATATTTTGAGAATTGCAAGTAATTGAATTTGCGACAGTTGTAATCCTCGTTAAAATCTACTTTGAGAATATGGGTTCGAAAATATGAAATAAATGTTTCCTACGAGATTTTAATCAAATAATACCTTCAAGATAAAAATGTGTTTTGATTTCATGTTTTCTTGAAATTTATTCTCAGAAAAAATGCCACATCGTGATCAGATCAATTCGGAATCGGCTATTAATTGGGTATCTGAACATCAAAGAGAACTCGAATGTGTAAACAGTTGTAATTGTACAGTTGGTAGATCTAGAGAGACAAAAAAAAAAAAAAATTCCAACGTTGATAGAAGACCTGATAAAAAAAAACCGTCAATTTCATTTTTTTACGATATTTTTCTGAATTTTTGAGACGTCATTATTATACATTGATTCAATATTCTTTGGATCCTCCAGCTTCATCAGCAGTTTTTAAAAATAGGCAATAGAATCTTTTTCTTTTCTTACTTTTACAGCCTCAATTTAAAACAAATTGAATTAAATTTCAGTTTATTCTCGCAATTTACTGACGATAAAATTTCACCTGCTCTTATCAAGCAAATCTGATATTTGAAATTTTAATATTTGTAATTTTGAGAGAAAATTATGAAAGTTTAAAGACTTTCACGTATTAATATACAAATCTTTGTTCTATTTTCAGTTGTAAATATGGTAAGTGTATATTTAGCTACGCTTCTGCCCTAGAGGCATTCATCTTCTTATGCAACCACCATTTTTACGACTCTAAAACTAATCTAATTACGTGGATTGCAGAGATATATTCTTGCTCGTTTTCTTTCTGTCTACAATCATTGTAACATCAATGAAAATATCAAAGTAAACAGTCTCAGCAAGAATTCCAACTATTTTTCGGTTCCAATTAAAATGGTGGTTACCGTCACAACATTACTTAATTCTTGGATTAGAACATTTAGTACGGGGTCACTTATCAGTAAGAGGGGAAATTTTTGAACTTATATGCTCAAGATGATTGACAAAATGCCGGAGAGCTGATGAAATTTTCACTTGTGAAAATGGAAATTCGAATTCAGTTCCAGTTTCCGAAATAATAAAAATTAGGTTACCTTCCAATTTTGTGTGTACTTATATTAATATGCACACTGAATTTCCTATGCATATATTAATTCAGAAAAGAAAGGATTATGCGAGAGACATAATTTTAAACAATGCAGTCACTTAGCACATGTGTTGCTTTTAAAAGTGAAATTATTTCGTTTTATTTAATTTATATATCTACACTGGACACATCTTTGTTCTTTTAATCTCTATATATTTTAACTTGAATAATTTAAGCAATGTAATGTTCCATTATAAAAAATGCCATACAATTTAAGGACGGTAAGTATCTAATTTAAAAAAGTTTAACAAACAAACAGGAGTAAATACGAAAGAACAAATGCATAGAATCGTAAAAGAGTTTTAAAAAATGCATAATCACACCTACAGCAGTTAAATGCCTTATTGCTTCCAAAGGGCTCCCCTTCTAACATTCCACCACACTACTGAGGAGATCAAATTAGCGGTTGTTAGTAATTGCACGATCTTCACCTTATTTCTGGTGACAAACTTCATTTGTTTCCAATCGCGACTTCAATTCTAATAGAAAAAATATAACTTTAACCTTGAAGAATAAAATTTCCAGCTGTGTTCTTAAACGAAGTCGCGATGATTATCATAAGTTAGATAATCTAATAGAGTCTTGAAATAAAATTCAAGTTTCACTCAAATAATCGAGTACAACTGCTAAATAAAAAAGGTATGTCGCAAATTTTCGATAACATTAGATCAAATGCTGGTTGGATTGGATCTTTTTACTAATTTGGGTGTCGGTCTACCCGGCTTTTAAGTGGAAGAATAAAACCTGAGTGTCATTTCCGTAAATTACAATACAAAACTGTAGACGACGCAAAGAAATGATCTTCGCAGAAAAAGAAGAAAACTAAGTTAAATATGACTAACATTTATACAATATAATACATATATTTACATATTGAAAATGAATGCTTTTTTGTTGTGGCCATGAAGAGAATAAGAGTTACAAGTGAGTCTGCAAAGTTCGCGGTAATATGTACGCCAATGTGTGCATGTGTGTGTTTGAAGCACCCGCTAATGAAATGTGCGACTGATTTCGTGTGATAACAGTAATTTTAAAACAGTGTACAAAGAGAGTTAAGACAAGGCTTACTTCTCCACGGCATTGTATGTAGGAAAATCATCGCAGACTGACACTTTGTCATGGTAACGCGTGTCGAGGCTGGAACGGTTCTAGATTTATTGATAAAAATACATTAATTATGGCACAAGGAAGGAATGGGTTGAGGTTGGTCGACACTATCATATACCGAGCTAATGAGATTCACAACCCATTCATTCATTACAATTTGAACATCGACCACAAAAACTCGTCCGTCGACATTCAATCTTACATATACCACAATACCGTATAACACACAGGAAACCTACAACCCACGACATCAAAAGTTTTGAGTATAAAATTATATATAAAAATTTATTGATGTAAGCAATGAGGGGGAGGTATGAACCCGAAAACAAATTAAAATATAAAAAAAAACACAGAAACTAAAAGTTATTAATGTTAGTATGATCCGTCCTATACTCAAAGAAATAAGAGAGGTCGCCGTATTCTGTCTTCAGACAAAATCAAGCGGCTCTGTCGCTAAGGAAGAGGGAAGGATAAAATAAATACTGCCATGGCAAGAAACTGACCCAGTCGAGATGAAAAAGAAGCCAAAAATCAAACTGGTGAGGTTGGGAATCTCGGCTTGGATCATAACCAAAGAAGAAGCCAGGATCGACACTTATATACATTAACAAGGTACACAAAAGGTTCTATCCTAACCAGGGGAGAGAACAACAGGAAACCGTCCCGATGTGACTTAGGGAGACTTAAAGAAAATCAAGGCTAGATCCGTTCACGTGAACCAGGCTCGCCATGGTTGCCCACCTTTCGCTGTAATCTGTCGATACCAAACACTTTCTATCAGTTCTAATTTTCATCCTGAGACGGTGCTCAAAGAATCGGATTATACCCTGATGAGAATAACGTTAAGTTGCGTCGTTCAAATCGCAATTCGAGCTGTGGCGAGCAGTGACAGAAACATCATCTCTTTCACCCCAGAATACGGGGGCGACACATTGTCACACGCGTATGCGCGATCAATGAACTTTTCGGGGGCGATATGAGCCGTCAATTCGCCGACATAGTCCTATTTTGGGCGCACTCGAGAACAATGGTAGAAGGCGTGCGAAGCCGTGTTTTTCTAAACCAATGTCACACCGATTGCAAATCAGCCAAGCCCTATATAAAGGTCACGACATTGAGAGATAGTCTATTTCGAACCAATCGCCAGGTAAACGAAGACTTCTAGGCCGAGAAAGGTCATTGGACCGAAGAATGTCTCTCAAGAGGCTGGACAATTTTACTGAGTGTTCCATTTCAAATCCCTTCTCTGTTTATATATGGTGAGTCTGTGATCGACCCACGAAGTTTGATTTTTGGCGGGAACGTACTCCTTGACTCAAGCCCTAACCTATTTCCATGTCATTAGGAGAAACGTTGCAGAGAAGGCATTTACATGACGTCATATCGAATCGTGTTCCAGAAACCAATTATTTAATTTTGGAGCCTTTTTTTTTTTTTTTTACAGAATTGTAAAGTTTTCGTACCTACTGATTTTAGGATTTATTTGTAAGCGTCTCTTGTTCTTTGCTTCACTTATTGGCCGTAAAATATAGGAGTTTATATCCTATGGTATTTATAAGAAATGTTGAGAAAAACTTGGCAACAGGTTCAGGGTATATATTTATAGTTTGTAGTTTGGGAGTAATCCATTCACGTATGATCTTTGCCTATTTAAAGATGATGAGTGGATTACTCGCAAGCGATAATTATATATATATATATATATATATATATATATATATATATATATATATGTGTGTGTGTGTGTGTGTGTGTGTGTGTGTGTGTGTGTCTGTTTATATATATATATATATATATATATATATATATATATATATATATATATATATATATATATATATTAGGCACGCCAGGGCGAAATAGTAGGTTCAATAATTTCATTGGGCAAAAGTCTATCTCGGTGTCAATAAAACCCCAGTCATTTCGACTGAAGCATCCAGACTTAGAGATCATCTTGAAGTTAGATGCAATATTTGGGATCAATATGGGTCCATTCCTATATGCAGCCTCTAAAGCATGATACGTTCTTGTATTTCTCATAGTCAGTCTAGGAAGATGGCTACCATATTCGAAAATAACATTCAGATGCTGACGCTGAAAATCCCATGCCAGCAACTCGTTGAAACAAGTCCTTCATAACTCAAGCGAATGGCCGGATATAGCCTATCATTAAGGTTGAGACAAACGGAAAATCCATTACATTGATTGCGATTTGTGCTATAGTTACCTTTGACGAAAAAAAAAAAATTTAGTTTTAAGGAATTAACTGTATTTTCGTTAATAAAATCTTCAGACGCGCAAGAATCAAAGAAGGTATTATTATTATGATTTATTATTATTTTTTTAGTAATAAAAAAGCAAGCAACGTGAAGCAACAAAAATGGCCACGGAACCAATTTACAAGGTGCCGAGTCTTGGATTTACCTAGACTCCCCACGTAGTCAGGTTGTGACACAAGATCGGTTTTAACCTGGGGACCCGAGTGTTGCCACCGTTCTAAGCTGGTCATACCACTGCTATGGAACAGATGTTACGCAACAGTAGGAAGAACAGGTGATAGACAACGGTGGTTGTAGGGGTCAGATGTCACGCAACGGTGGGGCGGGGCACAAGGGAGGAGAGTAGGCCTCCGGCACTGAACAGATATTACAACTGCAGAGTTTACTCCCCCACGTCACAAGGCACTGAGTCCTGCCAACTGTCTGTTTCCGGTTGCTTTTATTGGCAAAAACTTGGATCTAGACAAGTTGCAGAGAGGACCGCATCTGAAAATGTCAAGTTGTTCTGCTGCTAACGATGAATTTAAGGTATCTATTTTCCTCACCTTTGTAGGAAAGGTTTACTTTCACAGACTGCAACTGCTGGAGAAGTACTTCTTTATTTTTCTGTGCCAAATCCAAGTCGTAAGCTGACTGCAAATCAATGTTTTATTCTCTAGCAGTCTTTTTCTTGGAGAAGAAATTCCACAAATGAAAGCGTCGTCTCCCATATTCTGTACGAGCTTTGAAATTGTAATCCCGTCTCAGTTTTTCGAGTCCCAAATAAATCATCCAGAGTTTCGCTTGTCTCCTGTTTTCGTGTAGCAAGTAAAATTTCATTCGGGGTTTTAATAAACTGCGTCTAAAATTAATACTGCGTCGTAGTCTGCAGGTTTCGATAAACTCTAATGCAGTAGGGCTGAAACTTAAGCTCTAAGCTTGTTAGGACTTATCCTCAACATAGTTCGTAAAAACTGTACGTCAATTCTTTTGTTGCATTTGGTGAGCGAGGATCGATGTCTAAGCTTTTGTGTCGTCATCCTATATTCGGCTATTAGTTGACTTGTCATAACTTAGATAATCTGATAGACGTGAAACAAAACTAAATTTTCACTAAACTAGTTGTCGACTACAACTGGGAAATAACAAGGGTCTTTCCGATGGTATTGTTTTATATCAAATATCGGCTGCTGCATTGACCCTGATACGATTTAGAAGAATGCGAACTCCCGTGACTTATAAATTTACATTACGACAATAATTGACAAAATATTTGATAAGTAAAAAATTCTTTTTTTCTTCTTCTACATTTTCCGATGTATTTTGTCCTTCTCTTAATGACACATTTTCTTTGTGTCTATTGATTTTTGAGAAAAACTAAAGTTTTAGTGGAAGCGTGTGAAGTGGCTCTAAAGTCGGGTTCGATTTACAACATAAATATATGGAAAACTGACCTTTATTTTGAGCCTGACATAATATTGAATATTCAATTTATAATGTATAGGTACTGCTAGATTTTGTATCCATTTTTATGCTGTGTCAATTTAAAGCACGCAAGCCTAAAAACAAAGTATGATTTGGAGTCAAGAATAAGTAATATCACATTGTGTAAGGAAAAATATAACTATCTTTTTAGGCTCTTGAATTTTTAAACTATGGATTTTATTGAATAACGGAAAGAAAGCAATATTGGCATAAAAAACGGACACAAAATAAAGGTTCAGTTTATCTTTATTGAAATCAGATATTTAATTTCCGGAAGATATTCAAATTCATTTTAATGCATATAAAGTTTTTTTCCTACAAAAATTCAATAACTGAATTTTACCAAAGACAAGAGAAATGTATGACAATTCCTGTCTTAAATTTAAGGTTTGATTGAATTTTTCATAAAATTGTGTGAGAAAAAAATTACATAATTTTTTTAAATGTACTTTAATTTTGGTCTTAAACAACTGCATATATATTTGCAAAACTGACAATTTTCTTTGTTTTCTCTCTGTATAATATAAATTTAATATATATTTAAAAATTTAATATATATTTAAAAATACCAATTACGTTTTAAAGCAACGCGTTAATATATCAACATGATTGATTCCTAGTCTTATTTTCAACTTTTAGAATATCATTTGGTAAGTATTAGGTTGGTGCAAAAATACGTCAAAAAACGACATTATTTTTGCACCAACCTAATACCTTTTTTTGCATGCTTCATTCCTAATCTCACTCAGGTAATTTATTTAAATATTCCTTCTTGAACTGTGAGATCTTTGTATAAATTATTGTAAAAAATTATATTTGAGTATATTTTAAAACTCATATAAAATGGTGCAAATTTATAATTTGTCTGTCTTATTAAATCTTTAGTTAATTTAAAATAAATTTTTACAAGAGTTAAAACAGTTTTACGATGGCAATTTATAATTACAAGCTATTGTAGTTAAAGGTCACCAGATATTTTAATTGGAAGTCTATAAAGTACATTTCGTGTTGGTTAGGCAATCAATTCAAACGATAATTGAAAAATACAAATTGAAACATGACAAACATGGCTTCAACACACAAGATGTTACAAAGTGAATAAACATTGAAAGATTTCATGTGTCGTGGTGACTATTATTCTAAATTCACCACCAACTCCTAAACACAACCTGTAAAAGCCGTAGTCTTTATCGTAGGAGAGCTCCGTTAACAACCTAGCAACATTTTATGATGAATGAAGCTAAACGCTTTCTTAGCTCACAACAATTTGTTCAACATAAACAATGATTAGATATTTGAAACCCTGTCGTTTCGAGGAGGAGCCTTATGCGAGTGACGCTACAGACCAATGACATGATTGGTTTAAAACTGTCAGTAACTTTATTGATGTTATCGACCCTGAAGTTGCAACCAGATTACATGTACTTCTTAGCTTTGTCTCCGGTGATTTAAAACGTTAACGGATCAACCTCTTACGAGACAGCTAGGGAAACGATCAGAAAGCTCTACTTTAAGCCTAAAAACGAGGTAATTGTCCGACATTTGTTCTCCAATTGCAAACAAGATCCAAACGAAAGCCTGGATCATTACCTCGAAAATCTAAGGCTTTTGACGTATAACTGCAATTTTTGGTCTCCTACTGCTGAGGAGTGCAAAATCGAAAACCTTAGAAAAGCCTTTATTAACGGGATATATTCAAGCTACATTCGCTGACGTCTATTGGAGAACAAAACCTTACACTTGGAGATAACATTTGAACAGGCACCTTCCTTAGACGTAGCTAAAAAGGAGTCTGACACTTATACAAAGTTCGACTACACCATTAATGCAGCTGCATCCGATAATATTACTAACAGCACCTCTTCTGACCAAACCATCGCGGCCGCTTTAATGAATAATCTTTTTTTTTTGTGGGTTCGGAAAACACCCAGCCAGGGAGACTATATGAACATCTTGCGGTAAGGTCAAACATTATGCAAAGTTCTGTAGGTCTAAACCCAAGTCTTCTGGGTCTACTTCTTCAGCAATTACCTGCAATGCACTGGCAACCATAGCCCTTAATTTGTCAAACTATTCTACCGGCTAGAATAAATGGCAAAGCAGTGAATGCAGTACTCAATGCTGACAGCTCCCAGAGTTTTGTAAGTCATTCACTAGTGAAAAGGTATCGGTAGAAACCTCTGCCCTCTTACGAAGTTATCTCCAGCTACCAATTTACAGTCTAAAGTAGCAGGACACTACATAGCAGACATTATCATTGGCGATCACACATAAGTACAGCTAATTATTCTTGATAACATGCGCCGATGTAATAATCGGTCATGGCATTCTGAGCCTAAATTCTAAAGTGAAAATCTCTTTTGGAGGAACCATACCCCTCCACCGGATACGGTTTGGCTACAATGAAGGCTACCTATCCCGCGCTTTTTGATAATCTCTCTCCCAATTGTAAACTTATAGCTATCAATTCCAGGAGATATTCTGAAGCCGATACTAAATACATCAATTCTGAAGTAAAGCGAATGTTAGCCATAGGGATTGTGGGACCTAGCTTATCTCCGTGGAGAGCACAAGTATTGGTTACTATTAGTCAAAATCACAAGAAACGCTTAGTGATCGACTATTCTCAAACCATTAATAGATTTACCATACTAGATGCTTATGATTCAATGGAAAAGATATCGAAGTATCGAGTGTTTAGTTCGATTGATCTGCGCGGCGCCTATCGCCAAATCCGGATAAAAGAACAAGATAAACGTTTTACAACTTTTGAAGCAAATGGCAGACCTTATCTGTCCTGCCGGGTCCCTTTCGTGACAAATGGGGTCGTGGCTCTTCAAAGGGTTATTGACCAAATAATTAGGGATAACAATAATTAAATCTGAGCACGACGCAAATTTACGCAAATTTATGGGAGTTGCAAAACGTGTAAATTTAATTTTTAATTGTCAAAATTCTATTAACTTTCTGGATTACACCATTTAAGGTGGTACGATAAAAAACTGTTGATGCTTTTAAAAATATTAAACAAGACCTTGTAAACGCTGGTCTTTACCACTGAAAATAATATACCTTTTGTGGTTGAAACTGACTCCTCAGAAAAAGCGATCACCGCAAAGCTTAGTCAAAATTGCAGACCCATAACCTTTTTTCTCACCGAATGTAAACTTTCATCTATCGAAAAAGAGGCGTACGCTATCTTAGTCTTTGCGTAAGTGGCGATATTATTTGCTAGGAAAGCATTTTCAATTAATAACAGATAAAAATCAGTATCATTTATGTTCGAAGGCAGGAAGTAGGAAAATCAAAAATCAAAAGATGGGCGACTTGAAATTTCTTGCTATTCTTATACCATTTATTGTTCAGGGAAGCAAAACTACGTTGCTCATATAATACCTAGATATCACTGGCCAGCAAGTAACCCGAACAAATTAGAGATGCATGATTTCTTGTGTCACCCTGGAATAATACTATAGCCTATTTTGTATGAAGTAAAAAAATCTTTCTTGTTCAGCGGAAGACATAAAATGAATGACAGAAACCTGTCCTGTGCGCTCTAAAATAAAATCTCGATTTTATTTCAAGGGCAAAAGTTATGTAATAAAGACTACACAACCCTTTGAGAGACTTAACATTGACTTTAAAGGCTCCCTACCAACAAATAATAAAAATCACTATGTTAAACGTAGTCGACGAAATTTAGCAGATTTCCGTTAGCATTCCCCTACAAGTACTAGACCTCTCAAACAGTTATTGACTGTTCGCAAAATACTTTCTGCCTATTTGGAATACCCACGTATATTCATTCTGACAGAGGCCAGTCATTTATTTCTGAAGAACTCACATTTTTGAACATGCAAGGTGTGGCTGTGAGTCGTTCAACTATTTATAATCTGCCTGGGAAAGATCGAGTAGAACGTTACAATGGGATAATTTGGCTCAGCGTTCGCGAAGTCTCTATGTGGATGACTATACACCCCCAAGTACTTCATTGCATCCGGGGCATGGTGGGTACAACTACTAATGAATGTTTCATCACCAACGGGGGACAGCAGTTGGACATTCGCTCCCTTCATGGTTGTCTCAACCTGGGAATATTTTGATGAGACGTCATGTGAGCCAAAGTAAGTTTGACCCGCTGGCTAACCCTAATTATGCACACGTACGTTTACAAAATGAATGTGAAACTACAGTTTCACTAAAAGAATAGTGCTACTACAAGAATTACTGCTGCTTTTATTTCAATAGCAATTAGTCATCTACTGTAACGGCGTTAATTTGTAATATTTTGACTCCTTCATACACACAGAAGTGCTGTATTACAAACACATGCACATATTATCGTTTATTGATATTTTTCATTCATAAATTTAGAATCTCAATATTTTCTTAGATTTTTTAAAAAAATCAGAATATTTCGCTTTTTTTCCATTATTTAGAGTTTTAAGGACAATTTTGATATTAAGTATAATTTTCCAGCAAGTCTGATAGCGCCTCTCGTCTCTTTCCTTTTCTTCGTTGTTAAAGCTTTACAACAAAGTCATTATTTAATAGAATACAAAATATAAGTTTAAGATATACAATGTAGAACGTATATACTGGTGTGCACGAATGAAAAGGAAAATCAAATTCTACCAAATGATAGTGAAGAGATTAATTTCAATACTGTGACAAAAGCAAAAGATTAGTCGTGACTAGAATAACATCGAAAAAAAAAAAGAAAAAATCACCATATTGTTTTGATGTAATAACAGATGATATTCAGGAAAATTCAATAAAACCAAATAACGTTAGGTCAATATTCGCCTGATCCTTTTAGTGGGAGTTCTGACGCATATTTTTATAACATTCAGTTAAGGGAATTTGGCAAAAAATTCTTTGAAATCTTTTGCTCTTTATCCCGATTCTCTTAGGATTACTAATTTTTGCATGCGAAACCAATGTTAAAATTTTTTTAATATAGTTTATATTTTCAAACACTTATGAAGTCTTGGAGGAGGCAGAAGGAATTCATTTTGACTGTAAAAGTTTCATTGAAGTGTGATATTAAAAATCTTCATTGATTTTTCTATTATTTTCTTTTTTCTACTCACTTCCTATTGATTTAATAATTTTTCCTCCATTTCGTATTAAATTTCTTTTATCATTCCAATCTATTCAGCAACCATTCCTTATTTTCCTTTCTTTCCATTACTCAACACTTTTTCCAACTTCCTTATTTTGAACCTCAATTTTCTTAGCCTCTTTTTTCAGCCATTTCTAATTTTTGTATTTCATTGTCTCCCCTCTCGTCTCCCCATACATTTTGTTTAGTTCTTTCGGCTTTTTGGCTTTTCTTTTATTCATTGTTCAAATTCTTCATGGCATTTCGCACTTTCATTTTTCCCCCTGAGATGCAACAAAAGAAATCTATTATGAAATTAAAAACGCTGCCTTATTCACACCCAAAAGTAAAGAAAAATAGCATCCTTCCTCTGTTCAAAAACGAGATTTTGGAATCTTAATCAAGGGTGAAAAGATAATGGTAAGAAAACTTAAAACAATCATGTTTGTTTTTATAGGTTAGAGACGGGCATTGATTTCCACCCCTACCAGTGGACAAAATGAAGAGATGAAATATGAAAGATTTTTTTTTTTTTAATATCTATTATAGCCCATGACATTATCTGGAGCATCATATAATGGCAATAAAAGGCGTTAATAGCGCCTTGTAATAAATGTCATTAAAACAGCGGTAACGATCTGCTTACTTAGTGAAAGAGCATTATTTCATCGTTACTTTAGACACTGCAACAGTGCAATATGTAAAAGGAAGGAAATACACTGTCAGTTATTCTCAGGGATATGAGTTACTATTTAAACATTACTGAAAGTCTTTTCCAGCATTGCTTGAAGAGAGCTTTCACTGGAAGTAATTTTATTTTACATTTAACATAGCTGAGTAAATGGATGTAGAAAATTAAATATAAAATAGTAAGAATTAGATTTGTATGATGACAATTAAATCAAGACAAGCCCGACACACACGGAATTCTTTCGTGATAAAAATGAATTCTCAGGTCATGAGGATTAAATCCGTTTTTGACAAATTGAATATTACGGACGTCTAAGTTGAGTCCAGAAACAAAATAAAATACGAATATAATAGTTATTATTCTACTATTACTTCCGTCTGTTTGTATCGAATTTGACCTTCAGCAGGGTTAGGATGTAATACTAAGAATTTACTATATATTGTTAAATATAATTCATCTTAATACCATGATGAAAAAGGCCTCAAACTTCATAAATTTTTATCGTAAAAATATTTGTTAAAAGAAACGACCAAATTATTTATTTTCAAATTGCTTAATCCTTTCTAGCACGTTCGAAATTTTGGTTTAAGAATCTTGTTTTTCTTACGTCGGAGAGGGCAGTAAAGATTAGAATTAGAAAATTTAGCGCCGTTTTTCCAGTAAAAAATGGTTTGGAAATTCTTGGAAAAATCAAATAATCGTCGGATTTTCAGAACTTATTCACAAATGAATGAAATTATTTCAGAAATTTTTATTTTTTTAAACATCTCTTACCACCCCTTTAAGGAAATTTGGAGAAATTAAATTTCATCCCACTACATATCAGTTAAAAACAGGTTTCCTTGGAGAATGTAAATCGAATCATTATTATAATTATAATTATTTTTTTTTTTTCAAATAGTAACTCTTTTACCTAAAATCTGCTCTGAATCGTAAAATGATACCAAACTAAGACATAATTTAATTAGAAAAGTTTGTTTTATTAATCAGATATATTATGGGTATTATTGTTAAGAATTTTTTTTTCTTTCACTGAATAATAAATTTTTACAAGAATTTATTTTTTTTAAAATTAGAATAATCTATAAAGTTTTAATTTTTTTTTATATTTCTGCCTTCATTTGTACCTGTAAAAACTATTATTACTAATTGAGATGCTTAGTACAAATCACACCAATATTCAAAAAAGAAAAAATATATATATAAACGTACAGATTTTCTATTTTCTACGGTCGACCTTACACCACATTATTAGAAAATAAGAGCGATAACTGTGGTAAATTTCCAGCCAAAAATATTTAAAATTCAATAAAACATTAGATTACGGAGAATATTTTCTGAAATTTTTAAGATTACTGAGTATTTAAAAATTTTATATAAAATGTGCTCACATTAATTCAATTACTTTTTTAATGTTTAACGCCCCCCCCCCAAAAAAAAATAGATAAATATCAATCAGTAATCGAGATCTCTAACCCGTGAACGTTTTAAACAGCTACTGTCTGGTTAAAAAATGCATTTTTGCGTTATTTTAAACTTAAAGTAAATGTTTCAGATGACTTATACTTTACATCAGCTAATCTTCCTGAAATAAAGTTTCAGAAAAGTATATTTTATTTATAAAATATTTTTTTAATAAGGAGAATTACATTGCGATGAAATACAACTAAAAATGGGGCGCTAATCAACTATTTTAGCAACCCCTAAAAAAATAAAAACAATGAACCTCCCCCCCCCAAAAAAATAAAAAAACAAGCCCAAAACCGCCCCAAAACAATTTAAATTAGTTTTAATTTATTTTGAAAAAAAGTAAATTATTTTGCTTATTGGAAATAGTAAATTTAATCTATTAACTTGAAATTTAAACTAAAATAAAAGAAAGATTTTTTTCATTTTTAAAAATTAATTTTAAACTTTAGGTATTTTTTTCTTTGAGAGTGGAGAGGTACCTATTGTTAAGAGACCAAATCGCACTGAAGCCGTGCTTATATCTATCCACTGATAAGAAATATCTTCTACGTTCTTAAAAGAACATTTCAACAACTAGGAAGAGCTGATGATAGTTTGAAGACACCAAAAATCGCAATATCTTACAGCACAGAAAGTGATACAGATAAAGGATAGCACCTAGATTTACACCGTCAAAAAAAAAAAAAAAAAAAAAAAAAATCCAATAATAGTTAAGAATCCACAATCTACGACATATTCCCAGGGGATCCCGAGACGGCCAACTTCTTGGATAACGATAACGACTCATGCAAGCCCAAGGAATGCAATAATACGCACTTCCAAAATGTGCTGTAAAATACAAGCAAAGCCTAAAGACCGTATGAAATGTATATACAAAGGACGATGAAAACGCAGATGGAACAGAGTTAGAAAGTACGCCACAATCTCCACAAACTACTACTAATCAAAGTAAAGAAACTAGTACCAAGTGAATAAAGTGGATCCCCAATTGGATTTACTAAGGAACTAATTTAGACAAACAAAGGAGATTTCGTCAATGACATAGTTTCAATACAGCACTAAGGACAATAACTATCTCTAACAGCCAATCAAAAGTCCCATAGAGAATTAAAGAACTTTGCATCAATACGTTAAGAAATATAGAACAGAATGAAACATCAATACTAAGGTCCCCACTTAGGACAGGCGGCGTATCTTACACGGATGCCACAAACTACTAAAACAATTATGGTACAAAATAAAAATATTTGAGGAAATATCAAGTCACGGAATGTTGGAAAGGAGCAAAGGGAATACGTTCACCAAAGGAGGAGAATGCGATAAAATTAGAATAATTCCGAATAATAATTGTTAAATACAACAGGTAAAATAGTTTCGTTATTTGCAGTTTATAGCAGCAAACATGAAGAATTTGTAAAGAGGATCACAAGTTTTCCTTTTCCAAAATAAGATCAATATTTTGGACAGTACGCATAAATTAATGAAAACAATATAATTATTGTAACCTGTTCTTTGTTTTCACATGATCATTAAAATTAAGAAAAAAAAAAAACAAACAGTATAAAATTATTCTTACATAATTTTTATGTATCAGTTAGTTATGTGCTATCCGTGATCTTATATTGTCAGTCATGAAGTAATAATATACATCGTGTATGACCGGTCCGGTGCGTACTACTCAGGGACCCCCGACGTGGTTGAAACCCCCAAAGGGCTAGTTTCAGCTGTGTTGTTTTGCTTTCTGTACTTTTAATTTTTTTTTCTACCCAAGTTATATTGTCAATCATCAACTATAATAACCAACATGGCCAGTGCTTACTATACCGAACCTCTCAGCCGCGTGGGGTCCCCATGTCTACTGGGAAGGGGAGCAGAAGTGTTCATTTCAGTAGCCCTTATTTTTTTAAATTGTAATTTTCTTTCTGAACATTTCTTTTAAATCAATAAAGATTGTAATATATCTCGGTAAAATAATTTTTTTTTTCATTCCGAGATCATCTGATTTTTTTTACTAATAGTAATACTAACCAGAAGTCCACGGCTAGTAATTAAAATAAAATTTCTAGTCTCTATTTTTTTGACATTTTCAGAAAGATAAAACCGAGAAAATGATCGCTTAAAACATAAAAATGTTTTAACGCATAAAAATTTTTCTCGAAAAATGAAATACTGATTTTAAAACATTTTTTTAAAAGATAATCCTGTTTATTCTCTTTGAAAAATTTAATCACATGAAGTCATTTTGCTTGTCAGGGATATTTTTTCATGTGTTGTGTTGGAAATTTTATTTTTATTTTTATTTTTTTTTTTACAGAGATGCGTCGGCGATTAATCTTTATGGAAATGTAAAAATTTTGCGACATAAACATTTTTTCCCCCGAGTAAAATTTAGTCATAATATTGGTGGTTATTACAAAAAGAATAAGAATTTCTCAGATTTTTAAATAAAAAAAAAAAACCTAGTCATTAAAAAAGTAAATAATAAATATGTACTGAAATTATCATTTAAACTGGATAATTCCCTGATTTTTGGAAATTTAAAAAAGCCCTTCCACCAAATTTACTTCGACGGTTTGTAGCCCCCAGGTTGGTAAATTTTCAAATCGACATGATGTAGGGTGAAACCCCGTACTAAAGACCCTAACGCCGTCCCTCGCTTTGACGAATTCATTTTCCCTCTTCGCTTCCTCCTATAACAATCTGCCTCTGCATGGTACTCTCCAAAAAGAACCCTCTCTCACTCCCGAGAAAGGAGATGTATATCCTTCCCACAATGCAATTGAACCTGCCCGTAAAACACTCTCCTCGGTCACTCTGAAGGCTTTCAAGTAAGCAAAACATATGCCTATATATTCAAACCGAATGTATATATAAGTTTCGGTGTATCACAACTTCTCAGTGCGGCTAGACGCCCGATTGCTTCAAGCCGAGATCGAAACCCGACTGATTTAACATCAGTCAGATGTCTTATCTATAGGTTACCGTCACATGGCAGCAAGGAATGAAATTTTAACGTTTTTCGCTATATGAAATACGCCAGCAGGTCGGAGAACTCAGTTCATGCTTGAAAAATAATGCTTAATAGCAATAGGAGCCGCTGTTTTTTTTAGAAACCCCTCCCTTTCCCTAGAAAGCTCAACTGGATTTCCGTGAGATATATCGAAATCAAAAGAATGAAGTGTAAGATTTCAGCATTCAAAACATTAATTTAAAACAGTGCTTAATACAAAATTAGAGCAATAAATCTTTATTTATTATGCACTGTTACACAAGAACACGTATATATCCACTACAAAACTGTATATCTTTCAACGTTAAAAAATTATTAACGTTTCATCAGGTCGGAAATCACGATGCTACTAAAATATTTTATTCCGAAAATACGTTCACAATAAATAAAGATATATATATATATATATATATATATATATATATATAAATCCTGTATTTAGGTCTGTCGTACGAATAACAGCGTAAATCTGATGTTTTGGTGTTTGGAAAGATATTTATACGATTGGGCCAGTAATTATGACTAACAAGGTTAAGAATAAAACACTGATGACCAGCTGTCCTAATTTCAATTTGTTGATTTTGTACCATATTTCTATATGTTATGCAATGGATAACAGAAACCACCCAACCGCTGTTATTTATTGCATATAATATACAAATATGGTACAAGGTTCCTGGTTAGGTCACCTGTGAGAGGAGGTCTAATTTTTTTTAGAGATCTGAATTCCCAAAGAACACCAGAAGACGCTTTCTGGAGCACTGCAACGGTATTTGAGATATACTTGGATTGTTTTAATTATTTTAATTAATTGGATTGATTCCATCTGGTTCCATGTAATTAAGTATCGTAGTGATACCATGTAGTGAGAATTCAACATTGTCTTGATACAATTATAAATCTATGTAAACGGACGCGTCGAGAGACACATTGACTTCAAATCAGTGCAACTCAGCGAAAGATCGTTGCTTTCACATATCAGAAGAAATTAATTCCACTGAGTGTATGTGTAAAAATTGTTAAATGCTGTGGCTAGATGTATCTGAGATGAGTAATGAGTCAAAATCTGTAACCATTGAAATTGTAAGAATCAAAAAATTGAATTGCAAAATTATCAGAATATCAATACTTGGGCATGTGTAGTTGATTGAATGTTCTTAAATCTGTCTGACACAAGGTCATGTCAAAAGCTATTTGTTTCTTAAAACTTTTATTCTCCTTATTTTTAAGTTCATGCATAAATGCAGAAATCTGTAGCGTTTCGTTTATATCAATCCAGTGTACAGGATTGTATATTTGTTCTTTTTTATGAAATGATTAATGGTTAGGAATATTAAAAAAAAAAACTTACCTATTTTAAATAAAACGCGAAGAGATGAAAAGAATACTCACCTGAAATAGAAAAAAACAAAAAAACAAACAAAAAAAAACAAAAAAACAAAAAAAACAAAAAAACAAAAAAAACAAAAAAAACAAAAAAAAACAAAAAAACAAAAAAAAACAAAAAAACAAAAAAAACAAAAAAACAAAAAAAAACAAAAAAAACAAAAAACAAAAACAAAAAAAAAAAAACAAAAAAAAACAATTATTAGTTCACTAAATTGAGAAAGTTTGTTTTTAATTTCATCTTGTATTTATGGCCGAAATACCATTCAAGTTTTTTTCTTTATTTTGTTATTTTTGTTGTACATTTACTAGATAGTTCGTTTTACATGGCAAACTTCGAAATCTTATGTATTTTTCCCTACCTACAATTTATTTTTTTTAAATAATAAAACTTGAGTTATTTCGTGTATAATATTAATTATGCAAATTGATTCGTCATTCTGCAACTGTTTCATAATTGATATTTTAAATACTTTTAAAGAATAATGAAAATAACTTGATTGGTCAAATGAAAATTAAAACTTATAAAATCAAAAGAGAGTTTTGCATAGAAATGTCATAGGATAACAGCTTTAAATTTCCTTTTATGTTTGTCTTAATTCATTTTTAATGAATATTTGAATAGAAAACCAAAATAAAATTAAAGTTTAATAATGGTTTTGATTTGTGCGTATGTACATATTAGACAATTATATAACTAATGTATAATCTCCTAAAAATACTTATCACGATAGCAAAAGCTATATATATATATATATATATATATATATATATATATATATATATATATATATATATATATATATATATATGTATATGTGTGCGTGTGTGTGGCGTGGTTTTATTTAAGCTTTTTATGAAATAAAATTGAATGTTTCAAACGATTACAACTAATCAGTTCCTTTGAATACGAAGAGAAATGTTAGTAATTACGAAAAGGAAAATAAAAATCAGGGAACAAATTTAATGAAATTGCGAAGCTTTCATGCCAATTATTTCATGCCTTTACTTTGTAAAGTAAGAATTAATTCAGGCTTAATGATTGAAGATAGCGAACAGATGTAATTTTGTAAACCGATAAAAAAAAAAATTCAGTAAGCAAAGGTTGTTGCCAAAAAATCCGAACATGACTCAAAACGCATAAGCAAAACATTTTCATTTTTTAAATTCGAAATTTTAAATGTTTTGTAATAAAAATAAGACAAAATGTCCTCTTAAATTAAGCATTTTTTTCTTCAGTATTAACCATTTTATAATTTATAGACTTCTCCTTCTGCTATTTACACTGTATGATTCGCACTGTTATCCTTATCTCTGTTGTTGTTATCATAGCGTTTCAATAGTTTCAATACTTATCATCCATAGTGGTATCGTTAAATGCTGGTTCGCATTAAAATTAACGTTTCATTTTTGGTTTTAATGGAAGAGAAAGGAAGCTTTTACTCTTTGCTGATTATAAACAGCCACACATCAAATTAACATTTTTACAAAATGTATTAATAATTGCTTTCATAAACAAATATGTCTGATCACAAGATGAATTTTGTTAATGCTTGGTTAGCCGCAGTTTGAATATTGATAATGAACAATTTTGAATAGAGAAGATCATTGAACATATTGTGTGTTCAAAACTTACGAACGAACCTTATAAATCAAAATCAAAATAAAAAGAATTTAACTGTTAAATCTTTAAAATAAGCGTGTTATGAAATTGCAAGTTTCAGTTTTGTCTGTGAGAATACGAAATATCGGAAAATGTTATTTTGTTTAAGCCTAAAGCAATTGACTTACTAACACTGTGCTTGGGCATTTCTTTTTTTTAGTCCGATATAGAGGAGCTGATGGGGACTTTCCGGAGCGTATGATCATAGACGGTAAGACTTGGGTCGATTATATTACCCTGAAGACAAAGCTTGATTCCATGACCTGTGAGGCCCTATAGATACTTCCCACGCCCACTAAAAATAATTCTGTTCTGCAATCAGCGAATAAATTCAAAGCTGTACAAGAGAGTGTTGCTCGTGAATTTCATATTTGCAATGGTCAGAAAGTTAATGCCATCATATACTGTGAGAACAGGACAGATGTTTGTCGAAAGACACCAGAGGATGTTTTTGTAAGACGACTCATCGTATTCTATGTCAATGCCTCTTCGCATAACAGTTAATTGATAAAAGGGTGACTTCCGTAATATACGTTGGACTGTATGATTAATTTAGGGATTTCAGGTTATCATTTATATGGACCCAACAAGCGGCATTTAACCGGGAATCCATTTCAAACGAATAGCCCCGTCGTTACAGAGGTGAAACTTTGGCCTCGAGAAGCCTTTTTTTTTTTTTGCATTGGTTCACTGATGGCATCCATCTTGATAGCGACTACGTAGTAAAGTAGTATAGTAGGGTGGTAACCAATACAAATTTTATTTGTATCGTAATAAATACGTTGGAGAAGTAAATGTTTATATTTGAATATCCCTTATATATATATATATATATATATATATATATATATATATATATATATATATATATATATATATATATATATATATGGAGATATTTTGTACCTATACACAGTGATTTTATTACTCAAGAAAATGTTTTCGCAGTAAAATTGGTATTAACCTACGGATATCTGGATATATTTATAGAATAAGTGTGCAATGTGATTTTTTTTTATTAGAAGTATATTGAAAACTTTCGTTGGCAGATTCTATTATACAACTTAAAGGCTGTTCATTGTAATGCAAATAGATATAATAGTATACTTATTGATTATTTATACTATTTACCTGCAGACTATCTTCCTCAAACTTTGTTGTTGTTATCACAACGTTTCGGTGTGCCCTCCGGCCTTCATCATGTGTATCCGGATCTGATGAAGGCCGGGGGGCCCGACGGCCGAAACATTGGGATAACAACAACAAAACTTAGGACAATAGACATCATGTAAATAGTGTAAATAACTTCTCATCCTAGAAATTTAGACATTTATTGTACTTATTGATATTCAAATTTCAGTTATATAATATTTACTTGAAATTGTAAGAAAAAAAATAAACGCAAAAGTGGTATTGCATGGGTTTTTAAAAATGCAAAAAGTTCAACAACTATCACCAAATAATAAAATAAAATTGGCAAGATAGCAAGAAACACTGGTTTGAATCATGACGCAAAAGATGTGATCAAAATTAGGTGTAATCAGCAAGAAAAAGGACTAACCAATAAGAAAATGTTTGCAGAAACTATTATTGTAAATGCAAATAGACAAAAGATGTAGTATATTTGGAACATTGGTTAAAACATGAAAGCACCTAAAATACCAGCTTTAAGTAGAGATCACAAGAAGATACGTGTAAATTGGGCGAAGGAGACATGAAAACAGATTTCTACTGATGAATGTAGAGCTTTATTGGATGGACCAGATAACTAAAGGTTGCTTTGTTCATGGAAATAATCAACCATGACTTCGAAGACAATAAGGTGCAAGGCAATGTTTTGAGTTATTATTGTAGATAGTAAAATTATAGTTCATTTAAAATTTGGGGACGGTATCAAGAAAAATACAGAGAATAATTGTTAGTTCTTGAAAAAGATTTGAGTGGTACAAGTCAGAATCAGAATCAAGAAGCTTTAAGCTAAATAGCATTCACATTCTGAAAAGATGACTATTACCTACATTGGCAAGAATAATTTCGAAGACACCAAATTAATGGAATGGCTTCTAGCTTCAGATATTAATCCAATAGAAAACTTGTCTATCATTAATAAGTACATTGTCAATGGAAAACAATATTCAGGTAAAGAATCTCGTGAAAATTCTAGAAAGTGCTGCAAGTAATAATCTATTTAGACATATAGGATATTATGCCAGTGAAATGTTTCTGTAGCCTGTATCATTTGTGTTTATTAATATAAAAAATATTTCCGTTGAAATATGTATAAACACACAATATATACATACACACATCAACTTCTCCGTATCTACATCTGTTATCAAAGTTTAACAGAAAAGAATCAAAACTTTGCTACTGAAGAATTATAAAAAAGTGTCTTAAAGTAAACTATTTATTTCATCATTCCTGATAGACAGCCAGGATCTATTTCCAATCAAATAAAATTGATGTCGTCGACGTATCATTCCCAATTTGGAATGATTCATAAAAATTATCTCTAATATCAGTTGGATTTGTTAACTAATGTTGAGGGGGTTCTCCCCTTTTTATACAAATGGACTCACCCAGTGTATACTCATACTACTGCCAGTGAAGACCCGAGAGAGCAAGACCGAAGAGTCGAGTCCAGAGTAAAAGGTTGTAGGTAACCGGAAGTGTGAGGGTGAGGTAACAGCGTTGTAGGAGTCACAGTGAGCGAGCACGTAGACTCAGTAAGAAGTCATACAGCGATACTTCAATACCAAAGACTGTATATATATTTTGCTACTAACCCGTATTCCTGGAACTACTAACCTGCATTACCAGTTTGTATTATTACGTTAATACATTATTTTCATATATTCATTCCTGGCGTTTGTTATTTATTGGTACCGGATTTCAACCCGGAATCCACAACAACTAAAAAATCTACTTGTCTCTTCCTCTAAATATTTTGCAATTTTGCACTCGTTATGGTCATTGATTAATCATCCTGGATATGACGATTAACTAACTCGAACTCGAACTCTGATCAGGAGACTGAAGGTTTTGAGGAACGTGGAACCATTTCATAACTGCTGTTGTCCCCAGGCTTACCCTGATCCAGCGTGGTAGCACCTGTTAGGGATCCCAGCTATGTGTAAATATTGAAACCCAAGCAAAAATCAACAGCACATTTTCATAATCAAATGACCAATAATACATTTTTTGTAACAACCACTAAAAATTATAAAAATACATTTTTATAGTAAAATTACCAATAATACAATGATCTACAAACTATATATCTAAAAACATGTCTTTACTCTGAAAGTATAAAATTATGTAAAAAATATTTAGATATTGGCATTAAATAACCCATAGAGGTGTTGATATGCCGCCAAACAAAATCAACCAAGTAAACTGTATTTTTCGTGACACTTATTTACTTCGGGAGTAAAAATCTGCTGTAATGAAAGTAAAATAACTTCCAAGTTGCCTTTTTATGGAAAATATATTTCTTACGTTAAGATTAGTCTCTTGTCACTAGTTCATAATGGGGATCTCTCATTGCAATTGTAACAATCTACCGTGATATATTGCTAACTATTGCTCGACGTTCAATTTAAGAGCAAAGAGTAACAAAATTACCTTTTTTCGGTTAAGAATAAATAACCCAAGATAAAACTATTTAAGAACAAAACATATCAACTTAGTTCTTTTAACTTCTGGACCTTTGGTCTCAATTTCAATAGAAGTTAATATTATGGAGGTTATCAAATTGAAGCTCATATGCCTCCCAAACATTTCCGCCATTCGGATACTACTCAGCAATTTCGGTCGAGAATGAAAAATCGATTCCGGATGTTATTAGAGATGTCGACGATATTACCGTAGGCAAACGAGACACGTTTCTGAATATAAAAAAAAGTCCGAGTTGAATTATAGATAACTAAATTTGCATATATATATATATATATATATATATATATATATATATATATATATATAGGAAGCTTTTTAAGTATATATATATATATATATATATATATATAGAAAGCTTTTTAAGTATATATATATATATATATATATATATATATATATATATATATAGGAAGCTTTTTAAGTAAATATGTAATAACCTTATTCTGTATACAGTTTTTTCTTTGCTTTTATTATCTTATATTTACATTTTATTGTTTTCTCTATGCACTATATATGAGAGTGTATAATAATTTTTTTATCGATGAATTTGTAAATATATTTGATACTCTTTATGCTATAATTAATAAATAACACAGTTTCAGATGCTCAATGTGTGTAAAGTTGGATTTTGGTGATAGATATACATATGTCCCATGTATCATACGCAATTGCAGAATTTAACTGGACTGACAGTCTGATATAGTGTCGAGCTGAATTCTAAATAAATTCAGTGACGGAGATGTGGTTCTACAGAAGGATGCTAAGGATATCATGGACCGAGCGTGTGAGCAACGATGAGGTCCTCGAAAGGTTGCAAACAAAGAGAAGACTTATACTTAACATCAGAAAGAGGCAGCTGAAGTTTCTGGGACACATAATGAGGAAGGAGGGCCTGGAGAATCACGGGTCAAACAGAGGGAAAGAGAGACAAGGGAAAGCAGCGCGTGACATACCTGACGAGCTTGAGCAGGTGGATGACAGAACGTGGTCTGGGGGGGGGGAAGCAGAGAGAAGGAGCTTGCTGAGAGCTGCAAGGGATAGAGGGAGGTGGAGAGCCAAGATCGCCTACGTCCTGAAAGGACATGGCACATAAAAAGAAAAAAAAGACATCAATTACGCACATTCTTAAATTGATGTAAATTACACGAGTAAGACATTTGGGTTCATGCCTTTTTCCAGTGAACCCTTGTCTCTAACTCCACGTTAGCCGACAAATGCCATCCCCTACCTCGTGATTTCTCCACACAGGAAGTTTCCTGATACTTCAAAAGTCTTGACTTTACAAAGGCTACTGGTCGGAATAAAATTCGAATGACCATTCTTAAGAACATTGGCCTTGAAATATCTCTAATCTTGGCCAAGTTGTTTAACCGATTTATGAAGGAGGTATATTTCCTGGGACCATGGCCGGTGTCAGCGGTATACCTTGTTTTCAAGAATACGGTGAGTACAATATCATATCGCCAGAATTCTTAGTGTCTCTAGTGTTGTCTATTATCAACAAAAAATATTGTCGATTACCTCAAAAGAAACAGTCTCCAGAAGAACAAACAGAAGGCATTTTATTCCTCCAGATCAAATATTAAGTTGATCTGGAGGAATAAAATGCATACTATTATACAGAGAAGCAGTCGACAATAAATTTATTTTGACAAGGTGTGACATGGATTGGGGTTGACACAAAAACTCTCTACCTATGGTATCTCTTGAAGAATCTTCGCATTTATCAAGTTCTTCCTATCGTGTAGGACCATGAAGGTGGTCGTTAACAGCCAGTTAATTCTGAACCTCATGTGATCAATACAGGTGTCACACAGGCTCTTTCCTCAGTTCTACCATTTTCTGCATTATATTAACGATCTACCCAGGAACATTCTCAGATCATTAGTATCTGTCAGATGATCTTTCCTCTGATCTAGCTTTAACAGCTCAATGAAGAAAAAGCTGGGCTTTAACATTCAAATCCTTTCAAAACAAAGCTAATAGCATTCCATTATCACTAAGCAGGCCCTGAATTTTCTCCAGTTATGATAAATGGTTACACTCCCGATGAGGTTCCCTGCTTTGAAATCTATTGCCAAATCTCAAGCAGAACTTGTATATACTATACATAGATAGTTATTGGAAAAAAGATTCTTTGTGCTATTGTAGAAAGTACTGGATTCCTCCTGCTGCGTCAGATCAAACCAAAAATGCTGTATTGCTGCCAATGTTGGTTAGAGCTGCCAATTTTCCAGCCTTGATAGAGTTCAAAAGTGTTTACGCATCTTTGTGGGTAATTAATTATTTTCAACCCTCGCAAAACGTCGAAAGACTAATACTGTTCTGTCGCTATTTCCATGGCAAATGTTCAGACAAACTACATTCCATAGTTTCACTAGTTCAGAGCTTTACACTTCAAGAGAACTGCTACTTTACGAACAGACTCCCGGAATGATGCTTCCTCTATTACTACAATTGTAATATCTTAATAGAAGAGATAAGGATTGGCTCTAGACTTGATCCTTGTCTATTCTATATATTCTCATAATCTGCACATACCTTCTCCTCTTACATCCATGCAACCATTCAGCAACCCTCTACATTGAGTGGCTCTTGGGTGAAAATTTAGTAAAATAAAATCATATTTGTGTAATAAAGGATCATAGTCCTGGTTGATCTGCAGTTGCCTAATTTAGGCACATGGATATCTCCTTTACTGGTTTGTTATCATTTTCTGCCGTATAACTTCATTTATGTCCCATTATGTTTATGTTCAGGACATGAGTGAAGATGGCTCTCCACAATTTCTTCTCTTTTGATGTTCTACATAACTTTCCTTTTTTACCACATCTCTTTGACTCTGTAGTCTTTATTCTGCAATTAATTCATTCCAATTCTCTGAATAGTTTATTTCTTCTGCTTCTTTTACCTTCGCTATATTTTCTGTTACATTCTTACCTCATTATAACCTCTCACAATTTTTCTTGTATGTTTGCGATTGTTAAAAGATTCCCCCTGAAACTTACTTCTTTCTCACATTCTCTGCCCATAATATTTTGTATTCGCCATAGAACCAGATATCTGTTGCTTCAAGTCTATTTCATCAATGAGAAAATTACCCAGTACTCATGTAGAAGATTTGATATTGCATAGTTGCTTAGCACTCTGTCATATAGAAGATTAGATATTACATAGTAGCCCAGTACTAACTGTCATATAGAAGATTATATAATACATAGTAGCCGGGCAATCTTTTCTTTGTGTTTTTCTATCCCGTATTAATTTAAATTTCTAAAAGTCATATTTAGCTATTCCACAGTGCCTTCGTATTTCTCTGTGACACTTTTTGCCGTCTATTTTAACTCTCCCTAGGTAGTTAAATATATGCACATGCTTTATTTTGACGTCACCGATACGTAACTCGCAACTTAGGCTGTCTCTTTTGCTGACAACCAAGCATTCTCTCATTTTTAGTAATTATTCTTTTTCTTGCTATTCTCAACAACATTGTCATTGTCTTTGAGTTTTCTGCATTAGCTGATATACTGTGTTGAAAACAGCAAAAAGATGAAAGTAACGTTGAATTGGTTCAGATGATGCATAACAAGTGAAAAAAAAACATTTGTTTCTTCAATGTTTCCATAAGTTTACATAGAACATTCCTCGAATATTATTTATGTTACGAAGAAAATACTTTCCTTCCTACTTATCTATATGAATGATTTGGTATTCAAAAGTTCTGAGAATTCGAACAGAAGGCTTCATTTGTTAATCTGTCAAGTTACTGTTAGTTGGCGTTTCCTTATCTCGCCGGGCATTTCATATATTTCACGAAATCTCTCTTCCAGGAAATAACCACATTTAGAAAAACTTTCTTTGTCTAAGTCAATTAGCGCATTAATTTTCTTGAGTTTTGGGACAGCATCTCTTATATATGGTGTATTTCACGGGTACGCGCACACACAACTGTATGTATGGAATTCTGAAAATATCATAAACCGTATATTTTACGCTACTATATTAATATATAAAAGCATTATCATGCTTATCTCTAACACTAAAATACATTAAAAACGAAAGAATCTTTTGAGAAATCTAACATGAAAATATTTTCTTTCTCCCTAGTATAAAACATTGTCCCTAAACATTTGTGAAATGATTTTTAAAAATTTGCTATTAGGTTGATGCAAAAATAATGTCGTTTTCTCACATATGTTACTATGTGAGAAAACGATATTATTTTTGCACCAACCTAATATAATATAGTGTTTCATTTGACGAGAAATTATTTTGATATTTATAAATGTTGAACTAGTTGTTAGAATTTTTCGGTTTTAGGGTTTTTTTTTTCCCCCGAAAAGTGAAAAATATCTAAAAACAATCTTATTACATGAAAAAGGATTTTTTTTAATGCTAATAAGAATATGCTTTTCATATAAAAAAATATATGTATAAACATATAAAAAATATATAGAACAGTATTAACTCGTGCATAAGCAAAATTGGTCTCTTTATTGTGTTGAAGTATAGTGAACGTTAGCAGTGAAATATGACCATATATTATAGAATAAAATTAGCTTTATTTCATTATGGATCCATTTGAGATATTTGCACTCATAACATGAAATAAAGAAAATCAATTATTCTCCTTGTCTTTACAAATGAAGTATAATGTACAATTGGATAGCAAATTAATTTCTGTTTCGTACACCAAACATAACATTTTTCCCTTTCCTTGAAAGAAAATTTTCATATAGCTATTAATCTCTGTTATCAAAAGGTACATCTTAAACACACCGAATGCTATTCATATAACCATAATCTAAATGATTGAATGCTATATCTATGAATTGTATTGATCAAAAAAGTGCGTCGAATATTATTTCCAAATAACGAGAATGCCATGTTACTGTATTAAATCAAGCTTATTAGATACAAACTTTTCCTTTTCCACATTATAAGCATCCTACACGATGCAAAGACTTGTTTTTTTTTTCTGATCAACTCGAGGTGATATACTAAATAAATCTATTATTTAATGTATTTGTCAAAAGAAAGTAACAGTCAGGTGTTCTGTTGAGATCAACTTAAAATTTGTCAAACAGGTAGAATATTCCAAACATTATAAAAAGCTTTTTTTTTTTTAGCGAAATACCGAGAAATGTCACTTTATGTGAGCGCATATCAAGAGTATGCTTTTATTTATAGCATGATGGATACTAGAGAAATTTATGTGTCCCTACATCCTTCGAAAGTAATATTTTAATAGAATAGACAATCTACGAGCGATTGCAGCATGTTAGCGTTCATTGTAATAAATCAGGCGTTTGTTTTTTTAATGAAAGAGGCAGAAATCTAGCCACAACACCGACTAAAAATTCAAATTTAGAATATATGTAATAGGTGATAATATAAAACAAAAGTATAATAAAGTATGTGCCTACTAAATAAAAATATTTAGTTCTATTTTAAAATATTTGGTATAAAAAATGTATTATTTATGATCTCATGAATATAAAGTAGTCATTCCATAGCGACAAAGTCCCTCTTCTATGTAGAGATTAATTTGCAAACAATATGATGAATTCTAATTCATTTGTTGAAATAGAGGCACTACTCAATAAGCAGTATATTATAGACATTCAATAAATGGCTGATATATTTTGATTATCCTAAATATTTTACGTTTAAATATTTAAAATAGGTTAAAATAAGAATATAAAAAGAAAAATAAAGTTACAAAAAAGCGAAAAAAAAAAAAAAAAATGAGAAAAGAAAGCACGATTATGGAATTTGCATATAACATGCTGCGGTTGCATAAACTGTTGTTTGCCAAAGTATGTAATTGTGAAGATATCTTTTATACACTTTGTTTTACATGAGAGAAAAGAGCCATTTTTCATCAAGAGATTTATTGTTTAACGATACACTATTCTATCAGCTTGGTCATAAGAAAGAGTATTCTATATTCTCAGATGTAGCCAAAGATCGTACACCATAAATACATCAAATATGATATTTTTGATAAAATATAGCTGGCGATTGTGTTAATATACACATATTAAAAAACTATTTATGATAAAACTAATCTCAATTTATATTCTAAAAGAAATTTCAATTGCATAGTTTTTATATAATACTATCTTCTTGTTGTGTTTTGTTTTTGATAACATTCAATCTGTTTTATCTTTCAAAAATGTTATTTTAATTGCTTTGATTTGATGAATACTTAAATATATTGGTGTAAATAGTTTCATAATCTTACCATTACCCTTCCAGAGACTCATAGACGTTTTAATGAGGTAATTTAAGAGATGTCTTATTTCAGTGTAGATATTCTGATTTTAAAGTATTTAAAAAATATTGCAGATTAATATCTGCAATACTTTTTATAATAATTAGATTTTACAAGTTTTGAAGATTCGTCTATGAAGAAGCCAAAATCATCCCTATAGATGTGGACCTTATTGACAGTTATATATCCTTTATTATAGATGGATCTTATTCACATTTCAACATTTTCACAGATGGAGATCGTGATATAAAAAAACATCACATATTACAATAGAGTAGCTCTCTTTTGTCGGATACATAAAGCTATTATGTAAACAGAGCGAACAATAGTTTTGCAGATAGCATAAGATGCAGCATTCTCTTTAAATACGCGTTCTTACTAATTTGTATTTCTGTAAATGCGATGAGATGGCTACCGGTATTATAAAAGAAAACAGCAGCTGTACACTGTGTTAGCCGTTACTTTCGCATTATGCTACATATTTTTAATACCAGTATGCGACAACTATGTCTCGGTACTCTAGGCCGATGCCATGGCTTTGAAGCAAAGCTACAAGGTCACGTTTTTGGGAGAGCGACTACCAGAGAAAATCAATAATATGTAATGGAGTGAGCGGGTGTGTATATAGAAAGACAACGAGAGAGAGAGAGAGAGAGAGAGAGAGAGAGAGAGAGAGAGAGAGAGAGAGAGAGAAAGAGTATTTTAAAAAAAATGGGGATAGCTACGTACTGTGTGAAAAGTCGGTATTACAAGAAATTAACCGAAGAGTTGCTGCGGTTGTTACTGCTGCTGCTAATGCATCAGCTTGAGTTGTACCTCAAAACTGCAAACTCCGCTGACATGAGGATTCTTTATTGAAAATAGAATGAGGATGACGCCTTGCTCCTATGATAAACGCGACCACTCTTCAAGCAGCTGTATCGAAAATGGCTGTTGCAAGCTTTCTTCTATTTTATAAAATCATCGAACCTCTTTATTAATACATAAATACATTATTGTGCCTATTAAAGAATAAACCTTAATGATTCCCAAGGAAGCGGCGTTGCGAACTGCCGTCATTACAGGACCAGTAATTGATATATATATATATATATATATATATATATATATATATATGTGTGTGTGTGTGTGTGTGTGTGTGTGTGTGTGTCATGTATTCTTAAGACGTAAGATAAACCTGGCTCACCCTATAAAAATTCCGCACATAATAAAAATATCTTTATTAAGCTTAACATATTTTAACCTTATCATATAGCACTTTAGGGAGACTAAGTGAATTTATGTCTATTGTAGTAAGCACTTGAAAATTGTATGCAGATATTAATCTCTGATAATTTGTATCTTTGATGCGCAAAATTAAATTTTTAGTAATGTTTTTCTATAATAAAATGACTTAAATTTTGAGAAAGACTAAAGTCATGCAGTACGCATAATATCTAGTAGTGAGTAACAGCTGCTGCTGATTTGATGAGAAAGAAAGTAACCCAATACGTAGAGCATATTTTTTACCCAGAGTAAATATTTAATTTTATTTTATTTGAATTCATTACTTATGATAATGAATGATATTAGCATAAATAACTTGATAATACCAGTCAAAGTATATTAATTCACTAGTATAAAATCTTACTCATCTGTTAAATTTTGTTTTCAAAGTGAAATCCAGTTGTTAATGTAAACACAGACAAACACAAAAAAAAAAAAAAAATAAAATTTAGTCACATTTTGGAGTTGACATTTTGGTGCATTTAATTTAATCTTTAACTAGTGTTCTTTTATTTATATGTTGAATTAATAAATAAAAACAAATCCTTTTTGGTCTACCATCATTACACTATTTGCTTACCCTAGCATATTATTTAAGATACAGCAAGTTTTAATTAACTGAATAAAATTTATTATGGTAAAAATGTATAGAAAGTGTACTAATTTCTGAGTTGTCCATTATATATATATATATATATATATATATATATAATATTAAACAAACAAAACCGCATATGTTTTCCTTGAAGGCAACCTTTTATCTCCTTTTCTAATATATATATTTATATATATATATAGATATATATATATATATTATGAAATACATATATGTCATTTTGTTTACGTTAAGCTATACTTCCTGCAGATATGACCGTTCGAGAGAAATTATGGGAAAATTGTATTTTTAAAACAGTAATTTGACCTTGCTAACCAGACGCTTCCTCTGTATCTAAATAGTATAGCATGTCAGGCTATATGACGTTTCCGTGTAGGATACAGGTTCGATCCTTGTCAGTGGACACATATTTTCTATGAAATTTCTCGGACATTTCCGGTAAATGTTGTTTATACTGTTTATTATAAACAGATCATTTACTTAAATATTTGTATCTATAAAAATAACGTATAAACAGAAAAGAATCCTTGATTTCCACGTGAAAAGATAAATGGTCGACAATCCCAGTCCATATCACACTGCCGCTTCTTTGTTACCTTCTTTTAGCCACAAGCATATCTGCATCAGATAAAATCCATCTGTTGGCCCATCCAGTGTCACCCAAGATTCATTAGTGAAAATTACTTCAGAAAAGTCAATGTTCATGCATTTCTTGGTCTAATTTTGACACCTTAAAATATTTGCTTTACTGAGAGGAGTTTACCTAGGAGATGTCTTAACAAATCTAAATTTGCGAAGTATTTTAAACCTTTCGTCCTTTTTGACACCCTCAATTACAGCCTGTTTAAAGATCTGAGCATTGATCTTTCGCTAAAACTCGCTTTATTTTACGGTCCCCTCGAAGAGACAAGTTCTTAAAGCTTTTTTCTTTGCTTCAAGTTACCAACTTATAATTTCATATATTCGGTTGGTGCAAAAATAATGTCGTTTTTTTGACGTTCAACTTCAAAAGAAAAACATTATTTTTGCACCAACCTAATATAGTGGAAAAAAAAAGAAAAACATAGTTTTTTTTTTATTAGACTTCAGAGTCATTGTTAGTTTAATCTACATAACTTCAGTCAGTCTAGTTTTGTAAGTTCAAAATATCTCAAAATATAACCATTAAAAGTGGTTAGAAATTTAGTTATAGATTTTATTTACCAAGGGTGGACTAGTTTAAATTTCAGAAATATAGGTTTTGAATATTTTATGTTGGGGAAGTTTGTGATTAACATAACTTCAGGCACGCTGATTTACAGGCAATTTAATGTAGACCATTTAACTTTTAAGGACTTATTTGGTTAAATGAATTCTGATCCTTACAAAAATTGACTCGGTAGAAATCTAATCACATTTTGTTAAGGTTATGGCATCATAAACAACATTTGAATGCGCAAAATACTTGGCCAAAATTTGCCATAAACCATTAAGAAAAATTGTTTCAATTTCAGGCATCATTAGATTCTCTGTAGTAAACAGCGGTAAACTAAGGATAGAAACACATTGTTTTCTAGTCATGAAATAAGAACCGTGATTATTAAACCATTGCAGACTATGATGGTATTATGTCAGCATAGATAAAGAATAGAATATCAAATGCCACAATCTGAAACTCTTTTATTAATATTCAATGGGCATTTGATTCTACTCTCTTGAGGAATTAACATTCATTCTGATGAACTAAATGATATCACTGTCGTAGAACTTTTATTTTTTATAATACTTCTTGTTCATTAAAGAGACACTCAAACTTTGAAATTTATTCCCTACATTTATAGAAAATGTTATATATGTACAGTAAATGACAATTCTTGGAAATCAACATTGCATCAATAAATTATTAGGATTAAGCATCTTTTATTTATTTCGATAAATAATTTTAAAACCATAAATTATCATAAACTAATTTTATAGAATATTCGAAGAGCACAAGCGTGGGTGAACATAACTCCGTTGGGACATGATAATGCTTCTTAATAAATTAGACTTTAAATTAGAAATTATATTCATTTATATATAATTCGTCAGAAAATGATTTTAATGCGTAGAAAACAGTTTAAATATATCCGATGGCCTATAGTTAACATCAGTAAGGTCATGTTGAGAATATAAGTCTGAAAGCATAAATCTTTCTAAGGTTAGTAATTCTATATTAGAAATCCTAATATAGAATTACTAACTTGAGAAAGAATTATCCTCTCCACCATCTTACTGCCATACCTACTCTACATGTTTCGTGTAATTGTGCTATAAGAATTCAATGTGTTAATCTAAATGAATGTCGTGAAAATAAAACTCTGTGGCGCTACAACCCATGCAACTAGCCGACAATTAGAATGTTGTGCAGTGAGCGTAGTCACATTAATACTAACGGCAGCTCGTTTCCTCATCTTTACGTTTGGATTTTGCAATTCAGCAATACATTGATTTTTGTAGATGTTTCACTTGATTACATCGCATTAACTCATACTATGCAAGATTAAATGGACATATTGTGGCAATGCTTAATGTCTGTATAAGCTGCTTTTTTAGATAGAAAAAGGTGAAAGGGAAGGGGAATTTAAATTTATTCTTCACAGATGCGTGAATATCAGAGCACAAACATTTTTCAATTGTGGGCTAACAATTGCTTCTTTGTCTTTACAACTGTTAGGATTTTTTTATTTATTTAACGTCATAAATAAGGGTTTGATACGTTCATTTAATCTCGACTAATATGAGTAAATGGCGTTTTTAAAATTCATAAATTTTTTTCAGTTAAAAGCGCCCCCACCTCACAAAAAACCAAAGAATTTAAATCGGATTGCTACATATAAATTTTAACATGTACACAGAAAAGACAATGAAGCAATACATCGAGGTATTTACAGCTTTATATAAACAAGTTCAGTTTTAAACATCATTCAATGTATTGAAATTTCATTTTCTTACTTTGCTCAAGACTTTGGTAACAATGAATTTAGACTTGGATCATTTTTTGTAAAAAGTTTTGAAACTGAAAACGATATTAAGCTTGTGTTACAGA
>OZ010575.1:77491902-77539402 GCA_963932145.1 Acanthosepion lycidas | reverse complement strand
TTATATTTTTATCAGTTTCTTTCAGAATATAAATGACCTTAAAAGCATAATTAAGAATTATTGGAATTTAAAATCCAAAATAGTAACAGATAAATTTCCAATTATTAATATTTCTAATGTTACAGATGCATCATTTCATGCTATTTCTAAAATTTGTTATCGTTTCGGAAATCACATCTGATGAAAAATTAAAAAAAGAAATTTTAAAAAACAGAACAAAAAACAAACAAAACACTTGAACGCATTTACTTTCAAAAAGTCTCTTTGAAAATGAAACTTTTTATACATAAAGTCTATCGTGTAAAATGTATTTCCGAGCTGGACCAACGAAATGTGACAAGAAACTATTTTACAGTAATATTTTAAATGTTTGAATGCACAATTTGTGCAATTACTATTTTAGCGAATAACTTCTAATCTTCTTATCAAAAACACGCCGTCATTTTTACGGTATGTAAAAATGACGGCGTATTTTTTGATAAGTCCTTACTATTAGAAATTATTCACTTGTGAATTTTTAAATATGTTCCATTTATTAGTTTTGAAGAATCCGTCATCGTCATAACAATGCGTCTCCAATACAAGGGAGATACTGAAAAATATTACAGACAAAAATATACAAATGTATGTGGCGTATAGATTATAATAATAATAATAGTAAAGGTTTGTCAATGTGCTTTAAATAAAACGAAATCACTTTCTTTCGGAGAAAAGAACAAACATAATGGAAAATAGCAATAACGATAAGTTTTTTTTAAAAACAAATATTGCCGTGAAACTTCAAGGCGAACTTTATGTCTTCAGATTTTAATGGTGAATTCTCCACTTACTGTATAAGTGTATAAAAATGGTGGCCAAAAGTTGGTAAAAAAGTTACATCTCCTTTTCGTGGAGATATGGAAGGCAGGCTGTGTCCCACAGGATTATAAAGACGCCTCTACCAAACACCTCTACAAGGGTTCCAGGTGTATCTGTGATAATCATCGGGGTAAAATCCTAGCTAGACTGATTCTAAACAATCATTATACACCTTGTTGACGACATCTATCCTGAATCGCAGTGTCGTTTTCGGTCGGGTCGTGGCACCATTGACATGATATTTTCTCTTCGTCAAGTTGTAGAGAAGGTTCGCGAGAAAAACCAGGGGTTGTACAAGGTGCTTGTGGACTTTGACACTGTGAATCAAGAGGCTCTTTGGCAAGTTCTGAGGAAACACGGAATCCCTGAAAACATGCTATCTTCTACTTTCATGAAGGAATGAAAGCTAATATCCAGTCTGATGGTATGATGTCAGAATCCTTTGATGTCACAAATGGCAACAAGCAAGGTTGTATCATGGCCCCTGTCCTTTTTGCCCTTTTCTTCTCAGTGATGCTGAAATATGCATTTGCAACCACAGAGAGTAGCGTCAACTTTCAGTTTCGAACAACTGGTGGCCTCTTCAATCATCAGCGCTTCAAAGCCAAGACACACCTTCGTACGCAAATTATTCGTGATTTTTTGTTTGCTGATGCTGCTGCTCTTGTAGCGACATCATTTGAGGAGGCCCAACATCTAATAAATCGTTTCTCTCTGCTTGCAATCTGTGGAGTCAACCTTCAAGATAGGATATCTAACATAGACCTGTTTAACAAGTGTAATATTGGAGGAATCGAAACTTTTCCCATGCAGTCTCAGTTACGATGTACTGGTCATGTCTTGAGAATGTCTGATGACAAGATACCCAAGATCCTAATGTACAGTCAGTTAGATCAGGGCTACAAGAATGTAGGACGTCCATGGCTTAGATATACAAAGACAAGCTGATAAGAGCGGATAGAATAGAGATCAACATGTTTTAATGGATTCAGCAGTTTTCAATCTGCTTGTCTGAATCCTCGTCAAGAAGCGAGAGCAAGAACTAAAAGGTCAGCCAATCTAACAGTGATCTCATCTCACAATCCCCACTCTTGCTCCATATGTGACCTCCTTTGCAAATCACTAGCGGGTCTTAAATGCCACTTAAGATTATCGCACAAAATTTCATAACTGAATAAACTAAGCTGTCAGACCTCATACGTCGAAACCGACGGGAGAGTCCATTATTATATATATATATATATATATATATGAAGAAAAATATACGGAAAAAACAAACAAAAATCCTTATATGCAATAATGCTGTTTTAATGTTAATATGTCGACGTCGGACGTTTCGGTCAATAAACCATCTTCAGGACATATTCATAAAATATAAAATATAGTTAACATTATCAAATTTAACATGACAAAGACGATGTGCACAAGAACAAGACTTATCCAAACAGATAACTGAAAGTTTTATACGATCAGCGTTCCGTTTTAAACATGGTCACGTTGTCACCACGTAGGCGACGCTGTGAAAACGTATTCCTAAATTTGAATATTTTGAAAGAAAAATGAAAAATGAAAGAAATTCTATTTGATTTAAAATTTATATGTACGCTTGTCGAGCCCACATATTTTAAGTCACAGTTTTTGCATGAGATTTGGTAGATGCAAGCATCGGATGTAATATGTTGTTTGCTGGTGCTATTAAATTCAAGTAGAGTTTGATGTAGTCAGGGAAATATGTGAAGATGATTTCAGAATATGAGATAAGCCCGATGGAACGATTTTCTCATATAAACAGTTAGTTAAGAAATCCTTTCTGTTCTTATAGGAATGCGCGGAGATTAATAGATTCTTGTATTTTCGGATAAGCTTGAAGTCTTCCATGTTAAAAAATGAATTCAGGTTTGTATTTCCAGTAGACAGTATGTAAGCAAATATATGGATATATTTTATATTTTATATTTTATGAATATGTCCTGAAGATGGTTTATTGACCGAAACGTCCGACGTCGGCATATTAACATTAAAACAGCATTATTGCATATAAGGATTTTTGTTTGTTTTTTCCGTATATTTTTCTTCGTACTGTCGGATCTATATCCATATATTTGCTTACATATATATATATATATATATATATATATATATATATATATATATATATATATATATATATATGTATGTATGTATGTATGTATGTATGTGTGTGTGTGTGTGATAAGTCTAGATCTAACTATCTATCTTGTCAGGGGAATAGAATAGATTGATTTGATAATATTTCTATTTGCTTTCAATCAATTTGAAGTCTGTGCATTTGGTTTGGAGTCATGAAAACAGCCGAATTAAAAAAGAAGACTGTTGTTAACACGCTTACAGTCAAACAATTGAATATCAATTCGTGTGAAAATCTTCATTGACTACTGCACGTCCATTATTCTTTTGAGGTCAGCACCAGCGAAATGTGCAGTTGGGATCTCATCACTCTCAGATATTAAATACATATATATATAACATTTATACATTTTTCATTTAATTATCATTGCTATAGTCACGAAAATACCACATTAAATCTGAAATGAATCGAAAGAAATTGAGCCCATGAAATGAATACAACAAATCGTGAATGCAAATACTTTAATTTAAGAACATATTCTTCTTATTTTGGATTAACTTTTCGAAAGATGGTATCCGTTTATAATAACGCTTTCTACAATTCGCACGATTTTAGTTTCTCGACTTTTGTTTTGTTCAACTGATTTGTCCACCTTGTTTAATATAACCAACTGGAACTTTTACTTTTATTGGCACATTGTTGTTTTACCAATAAGAAAAATGGTTGGCTTCTTTTCTTGTTTGTTTTCCATCAATGGAATTAAAACGTAGCATTAATAGCTTTCTTTTTAGTTCTGAATGCATTTGTATATAACCAATTGAAATAAAATATGAACTGTACGTGCAGTTATTTGATGTCTATTAAAAGACATCTACAATCGCAAATGTACTATGTTAAGCCTTAGCCGGATCATTGTCATTACTAATACTGACTCATTGTATTTTCCTACTAGTGGCATTGAAAAATGTTTGGTCATTTAGTTAGATTTTGGTAATTGGGTCGGGCTGAGAAATTCTTTAGCACCACCTCGGACTAAGAAATCAACACTGAATGGTAACTATTATATAATAATGGTAACTACTAGTATATATAAGCAAATAATGATTTTCTTCATTCAACATTATTTCTTTTTACTATTAACGTTATACTTAGTGAGTACATGTTTTAGTTGATATCAATGAAATTAATTTCTGTTTGAATTTCTGGGATGTGGTATTATCATTATTTATACTATTTATATTCACACTATTCTCCTCATCTTTTTTGTTTTTATCACAATTTTTCGGACGTTGTGCCCTCCGACCTTCCTCCGGATATAAATAGTGAAATTAATGTCTACCAACCCTGAGTTCGAAAGTCTGTATTAAATCTTTCGATTTATAGGTTGGTAGACATCAATTTCAGTGTTTAAAAACAGGGATATCTACTTAAATACGACTATCCACTAAATATAAGTTTTATTATAATAATGTGTTTGCCCACACACGTGGGGTGCGTGTGTATAAGAGATATATCAGAAGCTATAGACCTTATACACAAATAGTCAGAACAATTTATATAAATGAACAGCAGTTAAATTATTCCCTTGACTGAATATTTTTCTTCGCACATAATACGCATAATCCATTTATTGACAATATTTGAAACTGAAAAGAGAATCTAATGAAATATCAAACTTGTTTGTTTTTATTCGAGGTATAATTTTCAAAATTGTATAGACACAAAAAAATCTATTGAGTACAAATTATCTTTGATCCCACTGTAAAGATATTTTTACATAATGTCATATCGCGAGATATCTTGTTAGCCGCTCCAATATACTTGTTTTTATCATCTACAAATTGTCTTGAATACCAAAGTAGATTCAGAAGGAAGACATTTCCTACGAAATATCTTGTCTGTCATTCTCAATTGGTCAAGAGATAAAAACAGAGGCATTTTGGATACCAATGTTTTATTCAGAAGAAGAGTAATAATAATCGCCTGTTATTGGAGACTTTAACTACAATTTATTTTAAAATCAATTCTAACGTACATGCATGTATACAGAGAAAACATTACAAATACTCATACATTTTAATTCTATATGCATAACTAAGTTTCACATTGTGCCATTTTTTTTTTATCGAGAATCTATGGAATAGAACTCTTAATTTTGAACTTTACTGACATGCATAAACAATGATTATATTTGTTAAGGTTTCATGTTTAAGCATGATCCTCTTGTGTTTGCGAAGCACTCGACTTGAAATGCCTTCCTCTAAGTCACCGTTTGTCTTCCACACTGCATTTTGGCCGAGCAGAATAAAAACAATGATTATTGAAGATATACGACAAACAATTAGTAGATAATCAAAATGTAAAAAATATATTTTTGTTTCTCATCATTTGCAGTATACTATTATCGTACACACTGCAAAGTCACTTGACACTCATTGTCATACGTGAAAATCTTTTGATGGGATTAATTCATGTCAGAAAGTGGATTTTTAATACAAGTCTATGAATGCTTTTACAAACTTGGACAGCTAACACGTCTAGTGTCAGATTTAAGTGAAACAGGTCAATCCCGATGTCATCCACTAATGGACGCTGGCAGATTTTGCCAGTCCTTGGGTTATTTCTTTGGTCACACCCCAAACCCAGCAAAGTTGATTTTGCTTTGAACGAAAATCACTAGTCTGGATATGAACGAATTTGTATGGCTATAGTCATTTTGGGAGCTAAATGTTCAGCTTTACAATTCTTGTTAATATGTGAGACTTCGTTTGTTGATTTAGTTCTATCGATTTAATGAAGCGTCCGGTGGTCCCAGTGAGCATGCGTGTGTCTATTAAGAAAATACGTGCTGGCTTTGCAGGTTTTGTCAGACCAGATGCGTAACCATGGATACATTATTTGACTGTGTGCATACTCTGTTGATGTCTATAATAGAATGAGTCTAACTCCATAAAATTAATGAGACGCTTGTAAGAGTGTGTTTGCTTACTTCAATTGGATGTTGAAAATGAAGGGGACTCCCAAATCTGTAGCTATTTGACCGTCATCGATTCGATTTTATTCTGTATGAATGTATTAAAAATATTCGTCTAGAAAATGACGAGCATCATGTCATGAGAGCCGTATTAAGTTGGCACAACACATTCTTTTTTACTAACACAAATACTCACTTAAATATATATTGAAATGACATGTTTGATTGAAAACGTGATTTCAGCTATCATATCTTAAAGGTGGGGATATGATGGGGTCATCCGGTAGCAGATTAGAAACGAAATGTCAAAGAAAACGAAATAATGTCTTAGTTGAAGTATATGTACTTAAACCTCTCTATTCTTCATAGATGTCATTTTTTATGCCTTTGTTAAGAGCCAATGAATATGAATGGCTTTATACATTATTGGACAGTGAATATTTGGATGGGAATTTCAATGAATCTATGAGTTTCGATTCAGTTTATAATTCAATTTCAAAATGTCAGATAGCTAGAACAACGTCTAAGTTGGAGAGTTGGTCATTCTTTAGTGACACAACACATAAATGTAAAAGACGGCTTGAATAGCAATCATTTCTTAACGATTTTCAAATTGCACCCACCATATTTGCATATGATCTATTTCGTTTATAAACATTCAAGTTGTTTCAAATATACACCATTAAATTCCTGAAAAGCTACACACACACACACACACACATGTGATAGTCTAAAAGAAGAAATGAATACACTTATGTAACTCATCGATAGAAATATATCGTAATACATACATACATACATACATACATACATATATATATAATCAAATTTAAAAAATGCATGTATTCATAATAAATGTACAAGATATCTAATACAGGTATATAAATAAATTACTTTCAGTAGCTTAAAAAGTGCGTCCTGTTGTTATCGTTAGCGTTAGAAGTATTTATTTTTAACTAATTTTATTCAAGAATATCTCTTGTTTCATGACAGCTGTAATTTCAGTATGAATTATTTAAAAATAATTGTTAAAATTGCTGTATTTTTGTTCCTTAATTCATTGAAGGAAAACATTTTTAGTAGATTAAAAGCGTTTATTTTAAGAATGTTAAAATGTAAAAACATTCAGTTTATGGAGACGCTAGTGGGAATGATCAAACATGTTAGAAGTGGTTTTCAAAGTTTTCTGTTGAATTTATTAATTAATAATTACTTTATGATTTGGTTTAGACCAGTTAATGCATAATAAAATCAAGACACCGAGAATAAAGTTATACAATGTGTGAAATTTAGCCAATATACTAAAAATATCTAAACCAAGCGATGAAAATAATTTACACTGACATGGATATGTTAACCATTTTGATGTGTGGCTTCTACATAAGAGAAATAACATACGACACTGTATTTCCATGTAAGATTCATTGTTTAAAACTTTAAACTTTTGAAAATGTTCTGTTCTTGAAACAAATGTATCCACTTTTCATCACCAGTAAAGGTGATGAAAAGTGGATACTTTACAACAACGTGGGACAAGTGAAAGGAACTCGTGTCTACATCCAGACAAAATGATTCTATGCATATAGACGGATTGGAAGGAATTTATTTTTGCTTGTTTTAGCAATGAGCATGTTTTGAAAGGAAAACCATTGATTCGAACTATTACTATCACAAATAGATTGGTTAGAGTAATGGACCAGAAATGTTCATGTTAAGAGAAATGAAATCAAGAAAGCGTGAGAACGCATGAGTTTTACATGTTAGATAAACTTTCAATCGTCTGTTATGTCCATTAGAACTTACACCTTCGGATGATCATTTATTTAGCTTTTTATAGAATTCTTTTAATAGAAAATAATCCAAATTTCTAGAAGAATGAAAAATGCACCTTGAGCAGTTCTAACAAAGATAAATGCTCTGATATCTCTCTTTATATGTGCGTGCGTGTGTGTTTTTAGGCAGCATATCTTCATTCAAGCAAGTTTCATTGAATAATATTGGCATATTATGTCTATTTTTATAATAATCCTCTCTAGTTCTCTAATTAGCTTCCTGGTGTTAACCTGAAATTCATCAAGGAAGGTGCCGTATTTTTCGTTAACCCAAGTATTTCGATCACCTCCAAGATCATCGACTACATTTTTTACATTAATTAAAATACATTAAAGAAACTCTCATTAATAATGACTTTCCTAATTACATCGTTGATGAAGAAATTATACGAAATATTAACATAAATAAAGAAGAACATAACACTTCCTGAAATAACCCTAAACATGTCAACCTACTATACCGTAATAAAATACATTCTAACTAAAAACAAGATGAAAATATCCGAAAAAAAAGTACTAATATATTCTCCACTGATCCCAGCAAAAAATAAAACTAATTATATATTATACTAGAATCAACTTAATCAAACACCATAACTCTTCTCCGTCAACTAGCCTTTTGGAAAAAGACCAACATTGTATATCAGTTTAAACGTCCTTGAAGTGATATGTCGGACTGACGACAACATTATCAAGACGTCTTGCACTTCATTTGTCGGATACAAGTTCTATCGCACAATATTTAAAGACATATTTATGTCCCTCTTCACAATACAGGAAAATACTTGTTGGCAACACTATGAAAAACAAAAACTTCAAATTCTCGAGGTCCTCTATATCAAAAGCAACCAAGTAACACTGAACAAAATTTATTACGAGTGTAGTAGCAACGTTTTAAAATGCATTTTACCAACATTTAATGCCATTCTCATTTTTACCATCTCTGGTTAGATCCCTTGTTTTTTTTTTTTAAAAAAAGACCGTAACTACAACGGTTAATTTTAAAACAATTATAGAGCGCGTTCCTGCGTGTTTACAATCATCACTGTCTCAACGATCACACACACACACACAAATATATATATATGTGTGTGTGTGTGTGTGTATATATATATATATATGACGTCATATATGTAGCCTAACGGTAAGGCACGTCAGCGTAAATGACGGTTCTGTATAGGATGCAGGTTCGAATCCTGTCAAAGAACGAATATTTTCTATGAAAATTTCTCGGACATTCAGGCCGGTAAATGTTATTTAATACTGTTTATTATAAACAGAGCATTTACTTAAATACTTGTATCTATAAAAAGAACGTTAAACATAAAAAATGTCTGTAATATATATATATATATATGTTATATTTAGGCAGAAAGTATTCATCCAAACATGTGTTAATTTTCGCATCGCTATTGAAAATCAAAATAATATTGAAAACTATTTTCCGGATATTTTTCTGAGGTAAATATTTTGAGGTTTTAAAATATTTTTTTCTGTTTTGGTATATAAATTGCGTATCATCAGCTGCAATGACAAAATATAAATCAAATAAAATCTGACCAAATGCAGTAAATAAGTTAGAGACTTTATTCTACGAACTCCTCTATTCCATAAATAGTATGTAAAATATTCATGCGTAGCCAAGTAAAGTTATTTCAAAAACTGTAGTCTGTATATCTATCTCTATAAATTGGCTACGTGTGAACACTTATCAAATGGTTGCTTTGATGCTTTTCTCGCTGATCTAAGCAGAGTTCAATGGCCTCTTCCTAAGTGGAGAACTGTAGCAGATGGAGGTAGAATAAAAAGAGACAAAGGTCTTAAATTTTGTGCGTAGACGATAAGATGTGAAAAGTCGCTTTCCAATTCACACATATTGAAGAACAGGAAGCTGTGTAGAAGTATGATCAACTATACTCCGAAGGAATATGCCATTAAAATATACATTTTTTTCCGAATATTAGTGCATTTCATTCAATTAATATAGAATCATTTTTTCATAATTTAGGATTCATTTAATAAGTTTTAAAAATCAAAAATAATTAAAAAGAACTTAAAAGTAAAAATTCAGTCAACCAATATTGGAACTGAAACAAATAATGTTCATAAGCACTAAAAGTTGTTGTAGTTCTCAGATTTTATTCAAAATTGTATCCTCAATTTCTTATTCGGAACATTTAGGCTGATCGGTTCTTCGGCCTTCCTTAAGTTACTTGTAGTCATTTGTGATTTCCCTAAAAGTTTAAATGTATCACGAACCTGGTGCGAGAATTTAAACAGGTTCATTTAGGCTTTAATGAAAGTTTTTTTTTAAAGTTAGGATGATTAAAAAATTAGTTGACAAATGTCGGATGATCTAACGGTTATATTTAAAGCAACAACAAAGATGAGGATGTTTGTCCGAATAATTCATGGATTAAAACATTGACTGCAGTCAACTGGGTGCTTACAGTTTGATTTATAGAGTAAATAAATGTATATGTACTCATTGTATTTTCACATTTGTCCATGATAACATATATTGGCCATCTGGTATCATCAAACCTGCTCAATATCCCAGCACTCTCCTTGGCATTCTAGCTGCTATTATTGCTGAAGCAATGCAGTCGTATGGATAACTTTTGGCAAACATTTTCTTAGGCTCTTCGAGACAGTTTCAAATACTCCAACGTCGATGGCTACATTTATCAGAGTATTATTACCACCAGATAGCGAATAAGTGACAGCAAGTCTCTTCAAATCTTCACCTTTTTTTAATTTCCATGCAAAACTCATTACCGATTTGATTTGGATAGTTTCAATTTTTCCTTGAATTTCTAATTTGTCTAATCTCGATTCTATTTTTAACATAGTTCCAAGTGTATCAACTATTATAGGTACAACTCTAATAGTGTGTATATTTATAATATAAATAAATTGCTAACGTTTTTACCATAGGAAAACAATGTATGAATTTGCAATATAAATGAACGGTAGTATATATAACTAAAGTAAAGAATTGCAAATTCCAGAAAAAAATGGTTGCCAAGGTACAGGAATTACCTTGGATAGATAAGAGTAATGTGAATTTTCCTTTCAGTTTCACCTGTTTGATATGAGCAATGTTACACAAGGAACAAGAATAACCCAATTGTTGGTAGCACTTATCGTCAGTTATAGAGTGACATCTGCTATTTTGAGAGAAGAGACGATTCCAATTGAATTTAATTTATTTTTCAGTTTTTTTTTTCATTCTATGTCTGGAAGGTAAATGTACAAACATGACATTCTGAATATTTAAATATCGTCTTAAGTACTGATAAAAATACTTCTCTATGAAAAAAGAAAGCTAAGAAATTATTTCTCCACGAAATTCTAACAAAATATCTATCTAGACAAGCGGTTCTCAACTTTGTTTTACCCATGGGCCTCTTTCACTTTTAATCATAACTGTTCGCTGAAAAAAACCCGCTTATTTTATTTTTACTAATAGATAAGTTTAGAAATCTTTATATAATTTTCCTTTATGATCCTTCCGTTAAATATCCTTCTCAGTTTTATTCAAATTTTACAATAAAAACATCCGATAGAGTAAAATGGACGTTAATTTACATCGCTTAGTCTTGTTTCTTGCTAGTTTTAAAGTTGTTTTTCTATTTTTAGCATTTTAGTATGGCGTTGCAACAACCGTTACGAGGTGAAAATGCTCTATGGTCCACTAAAATATTACCATAGAACTTCAATTTGCTATTTTATTGCGTGAACCCTTAATAATGTTACATAAACCCCCAAACTACTGATCTAAACGCCGGCATAAAATGGGCGATAATACGACATATAAATGAAATGCCATTTATAAGTAGAATGCAGTTCTGTCTACATTGATGAATCGGTGATGCTCCTCTAGAAGTAGGAACGACTTCAAATGCAAGTAAAATACTTTTGCTTCTGGTTGAAAAGGTTAATAAACCAACATACATTTAATCTCTCGTCTGTATTTAGGGATTAAATAAATATATTAAAGAGATTAATCAATGGATTCCGAGATCAAAATACTAAAAGCATAACTCAGCATTTATTTCCTATTGACGCGTATGCATCTTTCCCAACTGTCTTCTGCCAGCGAGTGTTTCAGAAAATCATGATTTAAGAGAACTACGTGTTAACTGATTGTAACAATCGGCCTTAGAACATCGACGAAGAATGGGAAAGATATTTTAAATCAAGGCACACAACTTCAAGAAGTGATTTTCAGGCACTACGCTGATTGGGAAGGGGGGTGGAGGTTCATGGAAGTTATATAATGTGTCATTAAGGATCTTGGAGAAGATAATGCAAGGTTATCACTAACTCCAGCCATCACACCTACATGTTTTGGCAATGCAGACGCCATTATAGAAGCAAAGGCTATTTCAGTTACTTTGGTTTAGGCTGAACTGATTACTTATCGACATTTGTGCTTGGAATGGATTTCATACATTCATCCCACTTTACTGATGATTTCATTCAATTGAATTTATCAACAGATTCTTCTTTTTCTTTCAACTTTGTTTTTTCCGATAATAATATTGTGTTCCGATTTGTTATGAAGAATTTGAAAGCATAAGAATTGGTAATTCCTATGTTTTCAAATTCTTAATAGCAGGGAGAAAGGTGACAGAAACACAGGTTTTCACTTGGTTAACTCAAGATCTGGTTTAAGGCTTTGGATCATTCTTTTTCGAAAGCAGGCACGTACCAACATAAGAAAAAAGCCCGTAGACAGCAGAATGAAGCTGCATCATTTTTCGCATATCTAAATGTGCTGCTAGGGAAACTTTGTAACAGTTTGTGTTTGGCTCGTGACTTATGGTATCTTGTTTTACATGTGTAGAATTCCGATGTAATATTTACATCAAGTGAGCGTTCAATTGCGATCGAAACCGTAAGCAAAATATGCCTTTGTCTTGATAACACATTGCATGTTGCCCACATTTTCTCAGGAGAAACTAATAGCTTCCACAGATTCATTGTAGAAATAAATGTGTATTTTTTTTTTGTGTTTTGACTGATATTGACTCAGCAAAAAATTTCTTTTACAAAGGTCAACTTTGTTTTTTTATGCAAGTCAATATTTTCTGGTATAAATCAACCGATGCTAACGAAAACTTTATAAAAGAAAATTTAGAAAAATCTGTAAAGATCGGAATAAATGATAATCTGAAAGTGCAATATCTTAGTGGATACATAGATAAATGCGAAATTCTCAGCGGAGCTGTAACAATTTGGATTTGTTACATTGGGAATAACTATTTAATTGAAGTATAAGATATATTATTTTTTCCTTCAGACTTGCTATATTATTTTGTTTTCATTGCAAAAACAAATGTTTTTGTGCGAATTAAAAAATGTAATTAAAAACATTTTGTTATTTGGAAGTTAATTTAACATTTTTTCATTTAAGGTTAGTTTAATATTCTTCTCTATGAAATTTGTATTTTTAAAAGCAAATACATAAACGATCAGTTTTATTTTTGCGTAATCTGTATTTATCTTTCTAAGAAAAAACTTTGAATTTTTACCATGCTTCTTGTGTTGAAATATAACATTTTAATTATACTTGATTTAAAAAAAATGATTTATTAATTCTAAGTTTCCTAGTCTTTCTTATTACAAATTCTCTCCAAAGAAAGTTAATTTTAATGTTCTGTTATATTTAATTTTTGACAGACTTTTCTTCGATTCAAACACCTTCAGACCCAAACAAAAACTAAAATCTTCGTCTCACGACGAGACTTTAAATAGACTTCCAGTTCTAGGTGTGAGATGCACAATGACTTGGCCTTTAGTAGAGAACGCCATGCTTTCACGTTATAGTAATGTATTCATTTTTCATCGCTTGTCGCAAAATTAACATTGAAGTTTGAAGCTGAGCAAGTTTCTGCAATTTAGAAGTAAGATTACTGCCTGTTATGCAGAAAATGGTTTAAATAATACCTTGATAAAAATGCATTATTTAAACCAGTTTCTGCACAACAGTTTGCAACTATGCCCTTCCATGCAAAGACGTTTTATGAAAGGGCATATTTTATTTTCTTTGTCATTATAAAGATTAATTAATCTTTCACTCGCCAGTAGTTTAACATCACCTGAAGAGACACATTTATGGTGTCGAAACATAATTGTAATTGTGTAGCGAGTTTTATAACATGTTATAATATCCTAAAATAAATAATACTTAGCTCTACTGTATATTGGGCCCTCTTTTCAATTGAATGTTACGTACTCCATTTGTCCTCATTTTACGTGTATATATATATATATATATATATATATATATATATATATATATATATATATATATATATATATATGTATATGTATATGTGTGTGTGTGTTAAGTAAGAAAGATTACCCATCTAAAAATAATTACAAATTACATTCATAAATTAGATTCAAACTGATAAAGATGTTACCGTAACTGTCTTTTACAATATTAAAAAAAGTACGATTGGTCGGGTATACAAACTGTTATAATTTTAAAATTTTTTAATATGTTCTCTATAAATGCGTTAATAAATATAGTATTTAACTTATATTAAATCCCTAAACTATTTGTAAAAAAAAGTTAAATATTTAAATTGCTAGCAAGCATCAAATTAATTTCTTCGTTTTTTTTTTAGACATCTAAATTACTATTAAGCAATAAAATCTATTCTTTACATAAATTGCTAAAACCCAGTTTCATAATCTTTCTCTTTACTTCCCTCTTCTTTCTTTTTCCTTTTTCCTTTTTTCTCTTTCTTCTCCCCTCCCATTTCAATATATCACTTCCGTTAAGTTAGCCGTCTAAATAGGTCATGGTCTGGTCACTCCTCCTCCTCCAATACTAAGTATGATTGAGAGAGATATGAAATTAAACCCTCCCTAAACTCTACCATGTCTCTTTAACTACTGCTTTTACACTCTCTGTTAAATTACAAAAACTTGAACTACCCATCAATTTTAATTTCATTTTTCGTTTCATTTTTGGAAGTGCTATCTGATGAACCGGCGTCCTTTAAAAGGGCTCTGGTGAAATAAATTATTATAATGGTACCTTAAAGTGGTCTGTTTTTCTTTAAAATATTAGGTCTGGATTTACATTGAGCTCTCAGGATTTGATCCTCCTTGGATTACCCATACGGATTACCAAGTTTTTCATAACTTAAGTATATATATATATATATATATAAAGAATGCTTATATATATATATATATATATATATATATATATATATATATATATATATATATATATATATAGAGAGAGAGAGAGAGAGAGAGAGAGAGAGAGAATGTCATCGTATTTTAATAATTTATTTCCTATGTGAGTAAACTACTGAACGAATATATATTAGGACAAGGACAGAACAGGATGATAAACTGTTAAAAGTTACTTAAACCAACAAAGACAGAAAATCGTATAGCGTCATGTCTGAAATGACACAGCACATAAAAGATCTATGTCGTTCTGACAATTTCTCTAACATATTTATCCGATAAAATATCCGTTTTCTGATTATTTGAGACGAAGTATTCTCATATTTTATTTTTTTTTAAACAAAGCAATTATCGGTTAGCAGATTTCCTGCAAAACACACCTGAAGCAGGACGATGAATGCAGAATTTGAAACGTTGTACTAAAAAAATAGTGAAAACTAAAATATATAATTTTTATCTGCATTTGTCCTTATTTCTACCTTATATAGGAAAGAAGATATTAAAAATCTAAACTACACAATGACTTTATATTTAAATACACATATATCGGTATGCGTGTGCCGATTGTCTGAGAAGTCTGTATGTAAATAATTGCCTGAATGAATGTTACAAAAGTTGGACAAAGATAAAAAAAACAAGCAAAAAAAAAAAAAAAAAAAAAGAAAAGAAAAGAAAAAGAAAACACAAGTCGTGATTGTGGTACAAAATTGACATTGAATATTTATACATTAGAATGTATCCTAACAAGTAATGAATACACAGGTAGTAAAATTACTGAAGAGACATTTTCAAAATACACATAAGTTATTTTCTATAACAGATATAAAATGTTAGAAACATTTCGTGCTTTATCCATTGCATATTTAATATGAACAAGAATCCAAATAGTTAACATGAAATTGCAGAGACTGTAGTTATTAAGAGTATTTTTCTTCTAAAACGCGATGTTTTTATCTGATGAGTCATGAAGCACGTATCTTTGAACTGGCAATGTACAAAAAGATATTCGCTCAGTGAATATACTGAGTTTAAAATGTTCAAGGTTTGGTCGAAATATTCCTGTTGAACTGATAGTTTTTCACTTTCATTTTAATAGACATCGCCATGACCAGCACAACTTCCTGTTCCGTTGGGTTTTTGTGGGAAGGAAGAGTTTTAACACTAACGGCCATGTCATAAAAGTACTTTTAATCTACAATGAATGTATCGATTTTCTTGAAAGAAACATTTTATCGTCGGGAAAGTCTCTTGATATAAATGGAACTCTAATATCTGCTTCCTGTTGGCTAAACATTTTGGAACCATTTACATTTTTCATAACATTTTAGTTTCTTACCAAAATATTACTTTTTGTAACTACACACACGCACACACGCGTGGAAACAAACACATATATGTTACCGAGTATACAACTATTTCTAACATCATGAAAATGGGGCTGTATGTACGAATATCAGGATTTGTGTTTGCCTTGTAAATGTGATATGATGAACATTTTATTCAAGGCTTTCGAAATATCGTATTAGAAGAAAATCAAGTTAATTTATCTTTAGTAAAGGTTTTATCAGCTTCAAGCTGAAAATGTCTCATTATGTCGCATTTGAATATACAAAGGAAACTTTGTCAAGTGGGGATTCTCTAATAGTTATTTTTGTAATTCTAGAAATAGAAAAATAAACACACACTACTTATATAATTGATTACAAATGCTCTTTAGAACTAGGCAAAAATAATTTAGTTAAAACTGAAGTTTTACTTTTGGTTATTGAATTTTTCTTAAAAATAAATAGAATTTAGGTTTTTAAAAATTTGTTGTATCCTTTTCGATTCATCAGAGGCTTGGAGTATTGTTTCAATTTAATCATGGTGTATATCCTCATTAATTATAAACTATGAAGAAAACCTTTTGCTTCCCAAAATTTGAAAATTTCATTAAAATTATTTTCCGAATAATGACTAAATATACGGTTTACTATTTTAATTATTGCAATTTATTTTAAAAAGTATTAATATAGATAAATTCAAAAATTGATTGGTTAAGATAATAATCGCAACAAATGGAAATAATAACCTGAATATCACTTAATTATTTCTTAATAATGCCGAAAAGAGACACGAGTTAATAAAATATGGATCGGTGAAGCAGAAAAATTAGATAAAGAAAAGAAATAGGAAGAAGAAGAAGAAAATGAAAAATAAAGCTGAAATGATGAAGACATCAAAGAAAAAATTGGGAAAGAAGAGAAATATGTTTATTTTAATCAAATTAAATGGTTTCTGATCCCAATTTCTGGTTGGACTGAAAATAGCTTTCGCCTTTCTCATATCTTTTTTAAATGCCAGATTTGGTCATCCTTGAAACCTTACAAAAGATTGGTTTTCATTCTTTCGTTAAGAAATCATTTTATTACCGGTTAATTCAATATTTGCTGAAATCGTTTGCTTTGGGAAGCCGAGTATTTTTATTGGATAGAAAGTTGTTTGATTTTCGTTTCATTTATTTTGATTTTCCTGCAAAATAACTTTGCAAGCTACAACTTTTAATAGAAGGTGATAGGTTGCTGGTAATCAAATAATAAAAACGCAACTTTTGTTGAATAAGGTTTCTTAAATCTAATATAAATTATGCAGTACAATAAAGGAAGTTGCTTACACATGACGTCTTAAATGACGGCGTGTATGAAACCGATATTTTAAGCTCTTACAATTATTAATTAGGGTGTCACATTTATAATTGTCTCTGTTATCATTGTTCTATTCTCTCCCCCACCTCATTGAATTAGGCTCTTTACATACCGGCTTCGCAAACATCTTGAAAAAACGAAAGATGATGATACAAACTTTTATCACCTGTGCAGTCAAGGAGATAACTTGAGTACATAAAGGTAGACAAAAATATACAAATACACATGGTGCATATATATATATATATATATATATATATATATATATATATATATATATATATATATATATATATATATATATATATATATATATATATATGTATTAATTGATGAAGACTGAATTTTTTTTTTGTTTTTCTGATATGTGTACAAGTGTTTTTCTTTTTTCTTGGCTTAATGAATGTAAAAATGTATACCGTGTACAGCACTTATTATAGTAACATAAAAAAAAAATCATTGAACATGGTTACTAGTTTAGTCGAAAGTGCTCGGAATTAAAACAACTGTTGGACAATTTTTACATTCATTTAAATCCGGAAAAGTAAACAATTTTACAAATGAAAGAAAACAAAAAACTAAATAAAAGTACCTTGTCTATTTTGTTCTATGGAGCCTGCATTAAAGAGGGGCTACTTCTCAAACACACAAAGAAACACACAGACATACACACAAACACATGCACGCGCGCACACACAGAGACATACACACAAGCACACATATTTCACACACACACACACGCACATATATATATATTTCTTTGTGTCTGTTTCACTCTATCGTTTTTATGAATTTTGAGTTTTCTTATATCGATATTATGAGTCTGACATGTTCTCTGAAGTTGTTTTCTTTTCTGAATTGTATTTCATTTTTTTCTCTTTGCTTCTCATTCGAAATTATTAAAATGATGCATAAATGCACAATCATTGCCACTTCTTGGTAAGAACGTTACCATCACTTTATTTGGCCGTGAGTATGTAAGTGACTCAAAAAGCCGGCTTTCCTGCATATGTAACAGACGAAGGACTTGTGTATATAGTTCTTATGCACTCTTCAGGCATTCTACTAACATAAAATTGACATACATTTCCTGTTGATTATTGTAGATAGCTGTCAACTTTAGTTTGCTTGGAATTGCTCCCAGTTGTAAGATCTTCAAAGACTAGTAAATTCCGCTGTTACATGTATGCTCAGGCTGAAGATTACTTGGATTGAGGTGATATCCTTTTTTTTTTTCAAAAAGCCCGTTTCAAAATTCTATGACTGACCCTTTTATCTCAAACACCTTACAACCATCGTTTAATTTACTGAAACCAATAATGATTGATTGATAATTATCTTTTTATGCCTCATGATTTTTTTTTTAATACAGTTACAAATTTTGTAATGTTGTTTTATATTTGGCAGTTTTCCACGCCAAATGTTGATCTTCTTTTCTGTGCTTCTGAAATACACACGCTGCCTATTATAATTATTAAAATTTAAATATTAATACAAGTTTGACTAATTCTTTTTTCGAGCAATCACTTTCGCAGTTGGCAGGAAGGCGGCGAATTACCGCTTATATATGTGTATAATTAATGAGGATATACACCATGAATTTTCTTATCAGTCCTTAGGGAAGATAAACAGCCAACTGGGTGTAAATTACAAATCTCGCGAGATACGATGATTGATGAGAGTAGGTTTCATCGGACATTTTTTATTGCTTTTATATTATGAAAGAGATGATGTAGCCATTCTTCCAAATAATTTAAATTTTGCACATTCCAGAAATGTTTACTCTTACCGCTACCACTTACCGCTATATATATATATATATATATATATATATATATATATATATATATATATATATATATATATATATATATATATGAGGGTGTGGTGAAAAATCCTCAGCCCAATCAAAGCCCTTCCACACAAAATTATGATGTTTGACCATTTTGACAATTGATTTTAAGAAGTGGATTGAACGTAGGACTTTTCACCACTTGCTTGTATATGTAAAGGATAAGGTTAACTAGGGAAATAAAGAGGATCCGAGTTGGAATTCCAGTCGAATCCATTACATTTACTTACGTGCTAATACCCTTGGGAAATGTATTAATACTCTTCTCCCTCCAGGTAAGGGTAAATAGCATTTTAGCATTTATCCATGAAGGACAATTCAAAACTAGGTCTCTGTATTCGACCCTTCAAAATGTGTGGTTGGTTCTGCACAAAGCCTTCACCACTATAATCAAATAATATGACCCTCATACGTCGAATACGATGGGAGAGTCTACCATATATATATATATATATATATATATATATATATATATATATATATATATATATATATATATATATATATATATATATAAGTATAAATGACAATAGGAAAACTGTAGTAGTTGCTGACGCATTTCGTCCAATGTGGACTTTCTCAAAGCAAAAAACGAAATGCATTTATTTAAACAAAGTAAATAATAATAATAACAAAAAATGTCTTTGTAACTAGAAGAGTTTAGAGGACGCTATTTTCATAGTGTTAACTGAAAATTACGTCAATTACTATCACGTGTGGAGATATTGTCATTATAACTGTGTTGACGGATTCAACCATTTTCTTTTGATTTTACGATATTGTTGTGTACGTTTGTTTGGAAGAGTAGTAATTCTGTTATTTTATATATAGTTTTGGGCAGTCTAAGGATAAAAATGAGAAAATAGGACAAAAGTGTAAGGATAAAACTGCAATCAATTTAGTTTTAAGATAATCTCAAAAGCGAATTAATCTGCAGCAAGGTATTGAATGTTGAATATAATACATAGAAAATTTACTTCGAGATTCATGCTGCTATTTGGAGGAGGAAAAAAGCAGATTGCATAAAAGGACATTTTCATATGTATGATTAATCTGATTTCTCTAATCCTAATTATTGTATTTACTAATAAAATTAATGGATAAAATTGGAACATCGTTGTATTTTAGGCCTTGAAATGTCAAAATATTCGAAATTCTTCACGTCAAATATATGCCCAGACGTCGCCATATCGGAAAATTACAAGTTGTAATTTCGAAGGAAAATGCTCGAATGCATCAATAAATATTGATAAGAAAAATTAAATGAATCGTTGGAAACTAAATGCTTACATAATAATAATAATAATAATAATAATAATAACATGATTCTTCAGTGCAAGCCAGCAATTAGTACTGGTGGTAATACTTAGTGAGCACAAATACTACTACTACTACTACTACTACTAATAATAATAATAATAATAATTAGATGTTAATAATTTTTTGAATCTTGTAAAAACTTACAGCAACATAACATTTGGAGGCTGACGTTGAAATGGTGCTCAAATCTCCATATAATCAACGATGTTAGTATTAAGTCTGATCATAGAAGGGCGGCCATTTACAAACGGTAAGTGTTGTTAGAAATTTGTAGGTTTGTTCCGTTGCAGTTAGCAGTAAATGCTGTTTGAAATGAAATGCCCGATCAACAAAATCTATTAAGTTCAATTTTCTTTTGTCGCTTGCTTTTGAATTCGGTGTTATCTTTTTCTGCTACGCTTTGGGATGTAAAAGGCAAACATTTTTTATTGTCATTATAAATCATAGACTTAGCTGCAGAAACTAAAAAGAAATAGTTGATACAATAATTAAAAGTTTTATGTAGAAATACTTTTAAAGTTTAAGCTTGGTTCACGTAACGTCAATGATATAGCAAGCATACTGTTGTGGTAGGATCCACCTAATTTGCATAGTGGAGTACCGACCATATAAATATGGTTGGTACCAGGAAGAGAGGGAAGGAATCAAGAGATTCAACCAGAGACTCTGCCCGACTGCGACTCAGTCAACACATTCTCCAGGAATGGTCTTCCCAGGAATATACAAAAGACTATATGTAAATATTGCGTACACTTTCTTGTTTCAATACATTTTGTTCTAAGTACATTTTGTGTTGCATTATTATTCCATGCATTAGTCAAGTTTCAACAATGGCGACGAGGATGAGATCCACTATGCAAATTAGGTGGATCCTACCACAACACATACAGACATACACGGTCATTGCTGATCAAGTAAAATTTGAGTGATGTTTTTAGTCTTAGTTGGCTGTGTGCCAATTTACATTATAATTCATCGGACAGATATGAAGCTGATAATTTTAAACAAAAGAAAAAGGCATTATTTATGAAAGTAGTTCTCAAAAAGTATCAAGCGATCTGTAATTTTATGTAAAAAATCAATTCCTGAGTCACTCTTGAACATGCATATAAAGTAAGTGTTTAACAATAAAATGTCAGACACCTTACTCTTAAATTATCTTTTTATTAGATTTGAATAACTCAAATGCAATAAATTATGAAGAGTCTCGGCTTTTAGAGATTACCGTTTGACACAAATATGGCTATCTTGTGATTTGATGCATAAAATGCACCTCACCTTCTTAATTGTTCTCGGCACTTTGTATTGGATACAAATTCATTAGAAGTAATTAATCGTCTGTTCCTCTAATTTGTCATAATTTGAATTGATTAGTTCATTGGCCTGACCTAAATGTAATTCTTATCTGAATGATTGGAGACTGGAAGGAAACAGGAAGCGTGAAAAATATGCTAAGCCATCAGCTCGAACACAAATCAGACATATTTATGCTGTCATAAGATGAATATATTTTACTCACTGACATAAATCCCACAAGCGTCCAGTGAAATTGAAAAAAAAAAAAAGAATTCAGTATTGAATTGTTGAATTTATGTAATGAAATACTAGATGCACTGAGTTGAAATTAGTATTTATTTTTGTTTGATTACAGACTTCAGTCGACTATATTAATATAGTCAACAGAAGTTTGTATAAGTCCTAATAGGTCAAAATATTGGTAGTAGATAAGTAGAAACAAAGTAACTAATTTTAAATTTCAGGGAGCGATAATTACAATGAGGTATAAGAAATTTCTTGGCCCGTCCAGGAAAGGATTAAAAACAGTAGGATGTTTGTTGATTGGGTTAAATTTTAGGAAGTGGGTCGTGTTCAGTTCGCGCTCTTATGATTCTGATAACAGTCGACATTTACTGATGTCATATGTGGAGGTAAAGAATATAATTAATAAAAGAATGTAGCAAATTAGCTCAGAAGAGCATATGAAGATATTTGTGTAAGGAAGGTGACCCGATAGGAATTAGGCAAAAGAATTAATCATCCAAACCAATGGCTTATATGTGAATCAAAAACATAATATAAAATTAAATCTTTCTGATTTTTTTTTATATTCAACTTAAATCCAGATCCATTAGAAGAAAATTCATTTGATAGTGGATGTTATTGTTCCAGCAAACTTCAAAATAAAATATAAAACAACTTATAAAAAAAAGTATCTAGACCATAAAGTTAACTGTGTACCGATTATTGGATCATTTGAAAAAAGCTCCGAAGAGCCTTTTAAAGAAGTAATCATTTGAAAGTTTTAAAGAAGTTAATCATTTGAAATTTAATAAAACTTATGAACAGGTAGGAAGTATCAATTACATGCATAGAACTAAGTGGAAAATGCAAAATATAATGTTAGTGTAAAGTATGTGAAGTTTTCTAGAAGTGTTCCTTCCGCTTCCAGTGAATAATCGTAATTGTTACTAACAGCGCCATGTACAAAAGCCTTGAATTTTTAACTCATTCATTGAAATATACCCTCAAAAGAAGGCTTGAATGTTATAAGAAAAAGAATAGCAATATTTTACATATTTATTAAATATGGAAGTATGATAAAGGTGAATTTCATACCATTGGCGTATATTTGAATTTTTGGACAATATTTAAGCTAGTTCGTGAGATATGCATTTTTGGTCTAATACAGCCTAAGTAAGGCGTTTGATTCGTACGTGCTGCAGGTTTTCTAGTTCAGATTGAAAGAAAATACTGAATTTTTCATCATTCCATGGACTTACGAAAAAAGAATTAACATTTAGGTGTAAATATTATTTATTAAAACAATTATTAGATTTGAAGTTAAATTTTATCTCATTTCAAAAAGTTTGTCTCGCTGAAATGTTTAATGATAAATTAATCTTGAATAAAAAACAAGTTACATAATTTTGAAACATAGGAAATATCAATTACTATTTGTCACATGATTTAATAGAGTTTATTTGTTTTATGTATTTGTAAATATTTAAAGTTTTCCAATTCTTTTCATTACATCCAAAGATTCGATGTATTTTCTGTATCGCAACTTTTTTTAATCGGAATCACCCCCAAGCAAAGCAGTACAGCCACTAACATGCAAGGGGTTACAGGGTGTGGAGGAATTAGGAACAGAAACATTAGTAATGAGTAGAAAGAGAAAAGAGCGATCAGGAGGACAGTAGATATCGATTGACATTGCGTTTACATTTTTGCAGATTAGAGTTGGCTGAAAAGAATGGAGCTGGAAGGGAATTCCATAGACGAGGAAAAAATGTCAGCATAGAAGTTAACGGCTACATCTAGCTAGCTCATTTGTAAATTGAAGCGTTCTCATCGCCAGTCTAGTATTGCGCTTAAATTCATAAAGTCTAGGTACCATAGCGAAGAGATCATCCGAAAAATTACCATGAAAGTATAAAAAAGGCAGGTGGGAGAGTGACTGAAGTCGAGCCGTCAGATTAGGACCAAAAATATTGCTGATTCTTCTTTGGATTTTATCGAGGAGCTCCAGGTAAACAGCAGGGACACCGGTCCCTGTATGGCAGCAATATTTGGACGAATGTTAGACATAAATATGCAAGATAGATTCCGGAGAGTCAGGCACAGTGAACCAATTTTCTTAGCAGCTAACCTAGCAATGGATTCAAACTGGGATTGAAAAGCTAGTAAAAAGAAAAGCCAGAAAAAAAAAAAAAAAATAGAAATATTAATATTGGATGTTGTATGTGGTTATCTTCACGGGGTTGAGGAAAATGCCCTGTGATTTTGTCTGTTGGACTTTTGTTAAAATCGAACATTTTTAAAAGCGACGTTTTTATGACGTTCAAAATCCCTCGGAAACGTTTTGGGTTTTTACTCCGACATCAAATTATGTTCCAGTAGAGGCACATTCGTTGCTTAACTTCGCTCGTCATTAAGCGTAAACCGGTTGAGGGAATCATCGACAGCTGTAGGCAGATCGATAGTAATCTTTAAAGGAAACAAATTCTATCTTTAAAATTGTGGGGTCTTCGCTATAATCTTCTTGTCAAATTTTAATGCGTTGTCATTTTTTAAGTGTTCATTTGAAAATCCAGGAATATAAGGAAAATCTTAATTCGTTTTTTTCTTCGTTCATTTCATACATCATCCCACATGATCTCATTTCTTTCATATATTAGGTTGGTGCAAAAATAATTTCGTTTTCTAACATATGTTACTATGTGAGAAAACGAAATTATTTTTGCACCAACCTAATACTTCTGTTTTCTGCCTCTTTAGTTTTCTTTGATTTTTTGTTGTTGTTATTCTTTAATATTCGTATTTTTGTCAGGCAATTAGATATGTGTAAAAGTTTCCCAGCCCTCTTTACTTGAAAATATATTGTTGAAAACTGTTTTGTCGCTGGAAATTTTGTGTATACATCTAGTGTTTACCTCTTTTATCTTTCCTTGATTGTTTACTTTTTCACAATTATTTTTTTTCTTTTCAATTTCGTGTATTATTTTCCCCTATTTTCTTCATTGCTCTTCATTGCTTATTTCGTTTAGCTTATCACGAAATCCTTTCTTTCGTTTCACGCTATGTCTTAATAAATTCATCATTTTATTCCATTTCAACATAACGTCGTCTTTCCACTAGTCTTTCGATCTCTCTCGTCCGATGGCTATTCAATTTTATAGCTTGTTCTTCTTTTGTTCATCTGCCTATCATTCCCTATAGAGTATTCCAAAATCATGGATAGATTATATTTCAGAAAAAAAAAAAAACCTTTAATCCTAGTTCTTTATACAAAAATTGCTGTGAGTTTTTCCTTCTATGAATGCTCCAAAAACACAATTGTTAGGTGAATGATTCTTTCCTTTTCTGTTCTCATTGCCTTATTTTTACATTGTTTTTGATTTTCCGTAACATTTATCTTTGTTTCTTATTCTGTTCATTAATTTTCCGTCTTTGAATTCTTCGTTTATTTTCCTGTACCTAATTCTTTTCTTCATCCCTTGCATCTTTTACTTCCTTTTTATTCATTCTCTTGTTTATTTATTCTCTATCGCATTCTTTCACAATTTTTCGTTCCTTTTTCTTTCTAATTTGATTATTTCAATAAACAAGACGCCATTCGAGCGTTATTAATGGATCGGGGAAAATCCGTGGCTGACGGAATATTTAACTGTGAACGATAAAGACAAAAAGGTCGGAAACAACAGGTGGACATTCTCAAGAACATAACCACGGAAAGATAAGGGGTGCTGAAAAATTATCGGCCTGGCAAATAAGGGATTAAAAAACAAACGTTTGTTGTTCTAGTAGTGGATTGGATCGAGAACTTTTCAGCATTGTTTTGTATATTTGTATATATTTACAAACAAATACGAGAATGTGCTGAAAACTTCATAGAAAGGAGTGATGCTAGAACTGTGAAATATTGCCTGCTTTAAATTTAACTCTTGTTATTAATAACTGCATTGTTTATTGACAGGCAAATTTAGATCTGACTGTTCAAAGGAGACTTCAAAAGTAACTAGTAGCGACTTATATTGAAAATGGACAACATTTGGCATTAAGGACCAGCTAAAAATGTTTAACCTCTACCTAGGAAAACATTGGCCGTGTTCACCGCATGATAATGGATTACAGGTGATTGGAAATAAAATAAAGCAAATAGCCAATGCTATTAGCATATCCCGTGAGAGAGTTGAGAGCATTTTGCATAATGAATTTGGCACGACGAAGTTTTCTGCTCGATGGGTGCCTTCTGACATCTTATCAAAAGCGCAACAGTGATGGAAATATCTGACATTGTTTGAGGCAGATTCACCGAGATTCCTTGAACGTTTCCTAATCCAGGATAGTGTTAGGTTCATCACTTTAAACCAGAAATAATAGAAACACCCCTCCGCACCTGCTCCAAAGAAGGCCAAGGTTGTTTCATCTGAAGGGAAAGTGATCTTCTCAATTTTTTGAGAGTTGACTGTAAAATAGTTTATCGAGCCTGTGCGCCCGTTGTTTTATAAGTGTCCATTGCCAATAAATTCGAGAAGTAAAGATCCATCGTCCATAACTAGGAAAATTTAACTAAAATGTATGAATATATAAAACTTTTGATACCAAGTGACATTATTTTGCTAAAAGGTAGCGAATTCCATTCATGGGCTGATATGGTTAGGATACTTTTTATATAATCAGCAGTCACAGATACAGATGAAAAGAGTCACGGGTAGAATAAACGATGTAGAGTCGGATGGAGACGGAATTCTCACTAGTCGAAGGAAGGATCTGGTCCGTTAGTCTGTCGTGAAAGGAGACAGAAGTAACAGCAAAGATGTCTAACCCACCTCCAGGCAATGCTAGGTGAATCCATATATATGAAAAAAAAAAAAACTCTGTTTATCGGAACCAACAAATTGTTTTTCTCACCAAGGCGTTATCTCGAGACTTTTCTTACCTTGCGATATTTCACCTTCAGTTTCTTTGTTGAACGTAAACCGGACCTTTTCCAATTTTGTTCATATTGATGCAAATTGTAATCTAACCACCGCATTGAGCAGAGAATGACTAGTTGGTAAAAACACTGTCCGAGCAACCCGAACTTATTTTTACACCACTATTGGCTGTACATTTTCACCGGCGATTAAAAAAGGCTACACGGAACTGTCTTGTCACAAACGTTGATGTCGCCACTGTTTTGGGGATGTAAAATAGGCGAATGGGTAGTAGAAAAAACAGTAATTAAACATAAAGAAAATTATCTTCAGTTGTCAAGGATCATTTTTGAGGACTTGTTGATATCAACTCCTTCGAAGTAGATATCAAACAATTCCTCTAAGTTAACAAGAAACGATATTTTCGACAACTACTACTTCGTAAAATTTGCTTGCGTGTCTACACTTTCCTAATTTCCAAATTATTAATAAAGAAACTACGTTCATTTTTAAAAAAAATTAAATTCATTGATTAGGGATTATAGGAAATGTTTTACGGAACGAGTAGGATTCACGCCAAAATAAGAAATTTTGGTGAGAGGAAAGGGAAGATCTGGAATGGCTACCGGCCAATGTTTGTTCTTTTTAGTCCAATTTGCCTGTCGAGAAAAGGAGATACAACTTATTATTGCTCTTTGATCATTTTGCAAACATTAAATGTTTCTATTGATTTTCAGGCTGCTGATGACATGGCTGGTTGCTGTGCTATTTTTTTCCTTTTTAACTTAAACGTGAAATACGAGCCAAATAACTATGATCGTCATTTCGCACACTTATTAATATAAACAACAATATAGACAAAATGAGGAAGTGGACAAAAGATAGACAGGTGTATTTAACAACAAACAGAACGTTTCGTCAGCATTAATACCTTTTCATTCTCCTTTAATAATGTCAATACCTTTCCATAATAACATTAATACCTTTTCATTCTCCTTTAATAATGTCAATACCTTTCCATAATAACATTAATGCCTTTTCATTCTCCCTTAATAATGTCAATACCTTTCCATAATAACATTAATACCTTTTCATTCTTCCTTAATAATGTCAATACCTTTCCATAATAACATTAATACCTTTTCATTCTCCTTTAATAATGTCAATACCTTTCCATAATAACATTAATATCTTTTCATTCTCCCTTAATAATGTCAATACCTTTCCATAATAACATTAATACCTTTTCATTCTCCTTTATTAATGTCAATACCTTTCCATAATAACATTAATACCTTTTCATTCTCCCTTAATAATGTCAATACCTTTCCATAATAACATTAATACCTTTTCATTCTCCATTAATAATGTCAATACCTTTCCATAATAACATTAATACCTTTTCATTCTCCTTTAATAATATCAATACCTTTCCATAATAACATTAATACCTTTTCATTCTCCCTTAATAATGTCAATACCTTTCCATAATAACATTAATATCTTTTCATTCTCCCTTAATAATGTCAATACCTTTCCATAATAACATTAATACCTTTTCATTCTCCTTTAATAATATCAATACCTTTCCATAATAACATTAATACCTTTTCATTCTCCCTTAATAATGTCAATACCTTTCCATAATAACATTAATACCTTTTCATTCTCCTTTAATAATGTCAATACCTTTCCATAATAACATTAATACCTTTTCATTCTCCTTTAATAATGTCAATACCTTTCCATAATAACATTAATACCTTTTCATTCTCCTTTAAAAATGTCAATACCTTTCCATAATAACGTTAATATCTTTTCATTCTCCCTTAATAATGTCAATACCTTTCCATAATAACATTAATACCTTTTCATTCTCCTTTAAAAATGTCAATACCTTTCCATAATAACGTTAATATCTTTTCATTCTCCCTTAATAATGTCAATACCTTTCCATAATAACATTAATACCTTTTCATTCTCCTTTAATAATGTCAATACCTTTCCATAATAACATTAATACCTTTTCATTCTCCCTTAATAATATCAATACCTTTCCATAATAACATTAATACCTTTTCATTCTCCCTTAATAATGTCAATACCTTTCCATAATAACATTAATACCTTTTCATTCTCCTTTAATAATGTCAATACCTTTCCATAATAACATTAATACCTTTTCATTCTTCCTTATAATGTCAATACCTTTCCATAATAACATTAATACCTTTTCATTCTCCCTTAATAATGTCAATACCTTTCCATAATAACATTAATACCTTTTCATTCTCCTTTAATAATGTCAATACCTTTCCATAATAACATTAATACCTTTTCATTCTCCTTTAATAATGTCAATACCTTTCCATAATAACATTAATACCTTTTCATTCTCCTTTAATAATATCAATACCTTTCCATAATAACATTAATACCTTTTCATTCTCCCTTAATAATGTCAATACCTTTCCATAATAACATTCATATCTTTTCATTCTCCCTTAATAATGTCAATACCTTTCCATAATAACATTAATACCTTTTCATTCTCCTTTAATAATGTCAATACCTTTCCATAATAACATTAATACCTTTTCATTCTCCCTTAATAACGTCAATACCTTTTCATTCTCCTTTAATAATGTCAATACCTTTCCATAATAACATTAATATCTTTTCATTCTCCCTTAATAATGTCAATACCTTTCCATAATAACATTAATACCTTTTCATTCTCCCTTAATAATGTCAATACCTTTCCATAATAACATTAATACCTTTTCAGTCTCCCTTAATAATGTCAATACCTTTCCATAATAACATTCATACTTTTCATTCTCCTTTAATAATGTCAATACCTTTCCATAATAACATTAATACCTTTTCATTCTCCCTTAATAATGTCAATACCTTTCCATAATAACATTAATACCTTTTCATTCTCCTTTAATAATGTCAATACCTTTCCATAATAACATTAATACCTTTTCATTCTTCCTTATAATGTCAATACCTTTCCATAATAACATTAATACCTTTTCATTCTCCCTTAATAATGTCAATACCTTTCCATAATAACATTAATACCTTTTCATTCTCCTTTAATAATGTCAATACCTTTCCATAATAACATTAATACCTTTTCATTCTCCTTTAATAATGTCAATACCTTTCCATAATAACATTAATACCTTTTCATTCTCCTTTAATAATGTCAATACCTTTCCATAATAACATTAATACCTTTTCATTCTCCCTTAATAATGTCAATACCTTTCCATAATAACATTAATACCTTTTCATTCTTCCTTAATAATATCGTAGTTACAATTGAATGTAACAGAGCAACTTTTAATGATTTTAAAAATGATTTTAAATGTAAATTGTAGATCACAATTATAGAAAAGCAATGTATGTCAGTTTGTTTCGTTCTTCTTCCATCAGCAATTATTTAGACATTTTCTTTTCTTATCAGTAACGCGTGTGAGGAATAGGAATTGAAAGGTCGATGATATGCATGTCTAACTCTCAAATCCATGTTGTTAAATCATTCTCCAAAGAATAATAATTGCTGAACATATCAGTATGCAAGAATGCACTTGCACAAGTTAATGATACATTGAAAGAAAAACACAGATTCGTGATATGACTCATTTGGTAGTTAGACTATTGGAATACATGGATATCATTTAAACTATCTTTAGTAAGACATTGCCTATATCACAATGTTTTAGAAATATATATACACAAACTTATGGCCTTTCTGATCAGAAGTTTAATGTTTTGTAATGGCTGAAATTTCGATATGTGGTTACTATCATTAATCTAAAAGTCGTTCGGACAAACATATTCATAGTTTTTAGTCTTATCGGTATGTAATATTGATTAAAATGTATTAGGTTGGTGCAAAAATAATGACGTAATAATGTCGTTTTTTAACGTATTTTTTAATATCAAAAAACGACATTATTACGTCATTATTTTTGCACCAACCTAATAGTAGTAAAACCAACAAAGTTTAGGATTTTAATTTGAACAAAAATATGATAGTTCAGAATAATAATAAAAAATATGACTGACTGACGTGCTACTTTAGAAGAAATATCGTCATCTTAAGGTTCAGTATTTCTACATTAAATAATAGCCTTAAGATTGCTTGAGGTATTTCAAAATGTTCTTTTCCGGTTGAAAAATATTAAGTTTTCAAAGCATGACAATTGTATTCACTTTTAAACAGCAGTTAAGATAGCTCCATTTAAAGAGATTTTCTTTAAAAGTTCAACTTATTTTTTCGTAAATGATATATTTTATTATTTAAATGAAGTAATCAATAGATTAACGATTTAATTTTTTCTTTAAAGAGAGATTAACCTTAATATGAATCACATTAACCTATACGATGGCGTCTACTCAGTCTTTAAGATATCCAGAAACTATTCAATAAGATCATATATTAGATCGTACTCGATGTAATATATAAACAACCTTGTTGATAAATTACTCTATTCTACTTTATTAATAATAATTATAAGTGTTTTTATTTCCATTTATATAAGACTGAAATTTGTACTCCCTGTTTGGATTAAAGGGATCAAATTTAGTGAATTATGAGTTCTTAGAGATATAGAGGCGCTTAACGTAAATCTCGTTTTATCTGATTTTAGATGATGTAGATTTTGTTCTTGTGAAATAAAAATCTTTTCCTGATGACATTGATTCATCGGCAATTTTCCATTGAACTTTTTTGTGTTTTGTTTTCCTCTTTCAATTTCCAAAAAATGTTTAGAAAGTGAAGTCTTATTTCGTTTATCAGCATTAGTAAATGATTATACAAACGTTTTTTTTTTAAGTATTCATTGTGCTCCTAATATATATTTTAACAAGACTCAGATTTTCAATTGATGAAACAGAACACAAGGGATTTCATTAAGCACTTGTTAGATAAAGGACATTGGTCAGGATTTCTACAATTACATAACTTAGTTATACGAGACAAATTACAGTACTAGCATTACAGTTATTACTGTTATATAATTTCAATGTTTAATTGTTATGTGATTTATTTTCCCTAGATTATTAGTACAACTATAGGTAAGTTTTATATTATTCCGATTTAAAATTTTACTTAATGAATTACTTTTAGGAAAATGGTTATCAATTAAGTTAAGAAACTTATGTCTAAATGTAGTACGAAGTAACTGATTGAATGGAGGTGTATATATTTTATATATATATATGTTTCTTTGTCTTCTATGGAAGATTTTCAAAAATGTAAAAAGAAATGATGTTTCATAAATTGTATTTTTAAATAAATTAGTTTATTACCACCGTCGTTAACCATTGATGAGACGTCTTTATGCATTTTTGTCGTGGTAACTTGCATGTTCCAATGTAACAGTTTTAAATTATATATATATATATATATATATATATATATATATATATATATATATATATATATATATGGGATAAGTTGATATTATATACCAGGCAATATTTTAGAGCACTTAGAATTTGTATTTATATGCAGATGAGAAATACATTGAAAATACTTTTAAGCTCCTCCAATAACTTAATAAAATATATTATTTTACCAACCAACTCTATCACAACTACAACACAAAAGCTTAACATAATTTTTTTGCACCTACTTCTAAAACAATAAAAGACTTAATACAAAACATATTAATAAGCTAAAACTTGGAAAATTTTACTTTATCACCTGTAATAATTGCCACGAGTAATACATTGGAGAAATCTCGAGCAATTTAAAGAAAAGATTATATTAACAGAAAAAAATATTTTACAAAACAACACATTCAATGAATTAATTGCTCACTGTAATGAGTCTGATCATAATTTTGATTTTAAAATGCTACTTCATTTAAGAGAAATCAATTTACTAAGACGTTTCACTTTTCTTGGCAGATCTATTATCAGAATATGGTATAATTGTTCACTAAAGTGATAAAGCAACATAAACTAAATTAAAATGAGTAGACTCTATAACGAAACACTTAAAAACAAAAAAATTAAAAATTTCAGTGCTCTCTCCTTTGTGCGCATGTGCATTTACATCAACGTAAACATCACTTTAGTTCGATGAAGGCCTAAACAATGAAACGCGTCATGGGAAAAAAGTTTTTCACTGTCATTAATTCTCCATAAATATATATATATATATATGTGTGTGTGTGTGTGTGTATGTGGTGGGGGGGGCTCATGACTTTATGAAACATCAACAGTTCCATCATTTTATTCCATAAATATATTTCTGTCGCTATAATTAGCATAAAAGAGACACTGAAAAGGATGCTGTCTGGCAAAACTGTAATATTTTTCGGAAACATTTTTCTTAGGTTAAGACTTTGACTTCCATATTATAGAGCTATAAGATTATCTTTTCAAAGTAAAAAAAGCAAAAACAAAACAAAATGGTGTGACAGTTACTCACGTGCATTGCCGAGGGAGAAACTATCTGTGTCGTCGATTTCCTCGCGGAGGAGATTCAATTTCAGTTGGGCGGAATTCTCGATTGTGTTAAAGCGATCCACAGCAAAGCGAAACGCGGTCTGAATTTTTTCCGATTCAACGTCGAATACTGAGCCTGAAAGAAGTAAAAACACAATGAAGGTCATAAAAATAAGTGAAACAAAAAAAGAAATCCGATAATTTATACTTATTTCTTAGCTATTTAGATTTATGTTTTTGAATGAGTAAATCTAAATGATACGTGCCGGGCAATAGAAAACCTTTACGGTTTTGCCTGTGAAATTATATATTTTCAGGTACTCAAGTTATTTGCTGCCTTATTTTAATTTCAGAATTACGATTCCATATAATTCTGTTTATATAGCTGAATATCTAATGAGCTTAAATCGGCCATAAATAAATAATCGTTTAAGGTAGATTTTTCACTGCATAATTAATTATTCAATTTGCAGTCATTCATTAGTATGAAATACTATGTTTGAAAATATGCTTGCTCAATTGCGCATTTACACAAGAATAATGGAATTTGATTCGATAAGTCTAGAAATAACTCAATATAATCTAATTTGTAATGCATTAAACTATCTAATGGAATTTTACAGGGCAGATGTCAATTTTATACGCAGGGTGAGCTTTTTAATAATACAAGATAATGTTTCCATGTTTCTTCCTGGAAGCTAGTTAGCCCTGTATAAATGTTTGAATTTTCGAACCCTTTAAAATAGAACTTTTTATATGAACATATTCATACCATTGTAATATCTGCAGTATCTACCAAAGATGTTAACCAATATTCTTTGCATGTACAACTCTTTTGGTATTAAATATTCTTCATGAGTTGTGGGCTAGTAAGAATTTTGACAGTAGGCTTTCTGCTTCTCATTCCATATTCAAACGATACAAAGTTAAGATGGCGATAACTGAACTAAATGAATTTAATTTTTTTTATTTATACTTTTCTTAAGAAGATGAATACCAAATGCCGTTAGTTTTCAGATTCACTTATATTTTCTCTGTAGTAATTGTTAACAAATAAGTAATACTAAAAGGAAATAGATTCTGAGTAACTGTTAAGTATTCGATATATTTCCAGAAGGATTGATTGATAATAATCTGTTTTACATTTATCTCCAGATAATCACGTTCGATGTAAACTCATTTTCTCCTGTTGCTTATTGACATAAAAAAAAACTCGATGCTGGTTGGTAATTCTTCCTTTCTTTAATCTTTAAATTAATTTTTATCCCACTTATTTGACAATATATTTAAATATTCTATTTCTCTTGCAAATTCCTTCTGATTTTGGCAAGACAGTGCATTTTGGATTTCACGTTTTCTTGTTAGAATTCACTATTTCAGCAGTATAAACAAGCAATTTAGTAAAAAATAATGCTTGCATAATTTTCAGTTTAGGAAGCAACTTTTCCTCTACATATCTATACAAATCTGACAAAGAACTTAAAAGATAGATTATTGGTCAGTTTTTAAAAGGTGGATCAACCGAGAATTTTCGCACCCCGTCAGACATGTTTATTTGCGTGTGTACACGAGCGCACACATTTCTTTGTCCATACATAGTAAACGCGTAAAAATACGCTCACAGTTAAAGAAATATATTCAAATTAAGATGTGGTACATGATCACAGTGGCTAGCGGCTCGGATTGAGGAATCGGAGAGCTGAGTTCGAATTCCAGTCGAATCCATTACATTCACTTAAGTGGGTCCCTTTACAAAGTTTTTTTTTTTCCCCGGCAGAATCTTAATTCCGATTTGTTACTAGTTAGAACAGTGTTTAACTTCAAGTGTGAAAAAAATCATTGTTGAACTTAGTCTGATTGATCTGAATTAAGCTGAAGAGCTTATATAAATATATGAGGATATATATGGATATTTTATAATTGTTATTCCCAAATTTTTCTTTTTTTCTTAGTAATCGAGTTAAAATGAGGAAAAAGGTCGTTGGATCAGTGTTTATAAATTTCATTGGTTGTTGGAAGCTGATCAGTTTAATGGATGCGTTTAATTTGGAAACTTAACAGAGATGCCGTGAAAGCATAGCTTTTCAGTAAATGGGTTAATATTTGTTTGGAAGAATGAGCGAAGTAAGTTTTAAAGACTGGAAAACAGCGAATGTGAATTAAAACTTAGGAATAGACCAAGTCTGTCAGTCAAGGAAGAACGAAAATAAAATGAGAGAATCTAAGAAAAACTGTAAAATGATAGATGAAAAGAAATGAAGAAAAACGCACAGAGTTGAGAACTGGCGAGACATCACTAAGTGGTTGATGAAAATTAGGGACAACGTAATCCCTGGGGAAAGATTGAAACACTTCAATAATTTGACCAGAAATGCCATAGCCTTTCAACTTGTGAAGAAGACCAGCATGCCAAACCCTGTCAAATGCCTTCGAAATATCCAAAGAAACAGCTCAAGGTTCACTATACTTATATAAAGCTTGATACTCTTTCAGCAATAATCGTTAATGCATCAACAGTTGACTTAGAGAAGCGAAAGCCATAACTTTTTGATATGGGCAGCTGTTTAAAAACATGACAATTTCGCTCTTAAATTACCTAAAACATAACATTACTATTCAAATATGGCCTTATTAGTCGTTTCAGTATGAGAATACTATTGATTGCTTACAAATCACCATTATATATATATATATATATATATATATATATATATATATATATATATATATATATATATATATATATATCCAAGCAAGTTTTGTTAAATTCAACCACAAAACTATATTTAATTTTTTACTGTATTTTCAAATAAATTTTGGATACCGAAATCTAAGTTGTGGCAGACAAATTTTTTGGGGTTTTTAATCATTTCACCGCAAGCAAGGCAATAAAACCACTCTGACGCTGAATGTTAGGGAATGTGATAAAACTACTATTAAGGAGAGCGGACAATTAAATTAAATAAGAATAACGAAGACAGAAGTTAGCGATTGACATTGCATTTAAAATTTTGAAGATGAAGGTTGACTGGGAAGCATGAAGCTGGAAGAGAGTTCCACAAGTGAGAAGGACGAGAGAATAAACTGTTAGCATAGAACTTACGGTTACATCTCTTGCTATTTCAACAGTAAAATGATGAGACATTGCCACCAATCTAGTACCGTGTTTAAATTCATAAAATTAATGTTGGAAATTTTTCGGGATGAATTAGACATAACCGAATTTATTATTTCTGACACCGGAAATGAGTTCCAGTAAGGTATTGTTAGTTAAAAATAAAAGAATGATTAAAAACGGTTTAACAGACGATAAATACAACGCTTTTTATTGGAGAATGTACGCTTAAAAACTGTCAATCTGGCAGAAGGTGATGTACCCACTTTTATTATGTCTACGTGATTCATTGCTGAGATGTAATATTCTAACCAAGGACTAATTTCTTAGTAAACCATTTTTTCCATATTAGATATAACCGAAAAACGAATGATGATGTTGTTCAGATACGTTATTTGGGTCAATAAATATCACATGATAATAACCAACGATACAGCATGTCAATTATCTGTGTCTGCGGATGTTTTTTATATGTCTGTCTATATGTTCATCTTCTTTACTGATAGATTAGATCTATCTTTTTGACACTGAGTATTGTTTTACATAAACACTATGTTCCTTATCATCAAATATAAGGGTTATTATTAGTAGTAACTTAATAATAAACTTCTGCTATCCTCGCGTTTGTGTATTGTGTCGTCTGCCACAAAAATGAAAGAATATCCCGATACTAGAATCTCTGGATTCAAGCCAAGATTTATTTAATAGTGGACTTTTCTAAAGAGACTCAGATGGAAGGCGTTTTATTTCCTTAACATTTTTTATTGCTTTTAAAGCAATAAAAATATTTCCCTTGTCGATGTTTTCTGAAAGAAAGATGCCAAGAAAACATTTTTGAGAAGTGTACACCTGGATGATTTTATCATGTGAGAGATGCTAACTTGGTGACTAGATTGGGATTTTGCGCTTCTTCTGAGGGAAGATTCGTTAGCCCAGTCCTAGTTAAATTAGAATAGTTTTATTTTTTATTAAGTTAAGCCAGTTGAGCTCTTATGCTTATTGGTTCTTTTTATTTTTTACTTAGCTCCCCACATTTCCGTTTCTCATTTGCTTCTTTACTCCCGATTTGATAACAGAATTCGCTGTCCCCCGGCGATATGGGAATATTTCGTTTAAATTTCATTTTTTTTATTTCTACATTTTACCAAATGATTTTTTCTGCCATATTAGAATATGGACGCTAGGGGACGCATATTAACACATTTATTAAATATATATTTATTTAAATTGTTGTGGTAAAATTTTCGATCTCGTGCCACAATGTTTTTATATAAATTTTAATATATATATATTGTGTCAAAACCCATGGAAAGTGTGTCTTATCGTCTAGGGCCCCTCTAGCTTTGCAAGTGTTGTAATTCAAGGTATCATTGATCGCAAAAGGGGTTGGAGGACCTCAGAAGAGATATTGAGTTATGCTGTCTTGATAGCTCTCCACAACTTACTGATAAACGATCTTGCTTGCGAATAGGCCTCTCCACTACGTCCATTAAATGCTCGTTTGATTTTATAGTGAACGTGGTGGCCGGACCATTTATCGGAAATCTTTAGCATGTTTCTCAGACCAGTCCTGAGCAATCCATGACACCGATGCATTTTCCCGCTGAAATAGGCCATCATTGTTGAGGTGCATGGAATCCATCACGTCACGTTAAAAGAGAGTCATTCTGGTTAGTCTTTTTCCTTTGAAAGTTAAAGAAAACTGAACTGTCCTGCTAGATTTGCGACTTGCATCTTCTGCATTGAATGTGCACATAATTTGAACTGATGTCGCTTGTCTGTTACCGTAGACAATTCTAGTTAGACGCTTCTGGTGATGATCCTGAAAGGCACCCGGTCAATCAGTGTTATGTCCACTGTGTGCCTTTCCTGAGGTATTCACGGAACTCCTGTGTCACCAAAAATCGTGAGATGTCTAATTTCCTCACAATTTTAACCAATAGAAAGCGCTATCTGTCTCAACATCATGCTTTGTTCGTACTCCAATAATTAATATCGCTTTGTCATATCGCTTTGCCTCGTTGGTGTTCAAAGCGACTCACCAGATATTAGAGTACAGCTGCTATAAATATAGGCAGTTCAATGACATCAAAGTACGGTGGCACCATTTACCATTACTTTTCCACAGTGCTATCCGACGATTTTTGGCAAGAAATCTCAACATGAAAGTGACAGTGGCAATCTTATATAACCTTTTTGGTCTTTAATTGGTTTTAACTGTTTTAGTAGAAGTCAATTTAGGCTGGTTGTTTAATTTAGCTGTTTAATAAAATAAAGAAAAACATGGATAGCAAATCAAACACGTGTGCCCACTAAAAAAATAACATTAATAGTAATAAGATAAAATGTCGAATAAAAATCCTTTCAAAAATGACTGTTTACATTTCAGGTAGGAAACTGAAGCTAGCAGATATAAATTCATAGAGGTCCCAACGAGAAATGTACTTCCTTTAAAATAGGTCATTCATACATGGCACTGTCGTGCTGCTCTACATGGCCGAACTGGTTTTGGCTCAAAAAATTGTTTCCCTGATAGGGAGATACAGGTTCGATTCCTGTAGGACGTACAATTTTTCTTTACTAGGTCTTCTCAGTTTAGATTGGTTGTTATTAATTTCGCTTTTCAATAAAATAAAAATCTGCGATAGATTCAAATATGTTTACCTATTCAAAATAAACTTTAGATTATTAGGTTGGTGGAAAAAATAATGTCGTTTTCTCATATATGTTACTATGTGAGAAAACGACATTATTTTTGCACCAACCTAATAATAAGAAATAATGTCGGATAAATACACGCATATATATGGACGTGATTTTTGTAGAATTTTAACAAGTGTTGATATATGAAATCCATCTGTATGTAAGTTTATATGTCTATATACTCTAATGCTTTTTCAAATAAATCGAAAATCAAAGCCATAATGGTGTAGCTTCCGTCAGATATTGTCTCCATTTGTGAGCAGACGACAAAGTATCTTATCTGATTTCGAATCAATAATGTTTTATCTTATGATATTTGGGTAATTTTATTTTTTTCTCTTTCCATTGTATCTCATCGTTTTACCAATGATTATGTTTATAGTCGAAATACTCACAACTTCGACCGTCAGATCTGAAGAACAAGAACGTCTTCTGCGGCATATCAGAAATATCATTAATGAATCACTTCTAGAAATATATATTTTCATTTGATTTCTATAAATTTTCTGTCAGTGAATACTTGACAAATAAGGAAAATAATCTACATATGTTTCAATATTATCGCGTGTATTGTTCATAGGTTTGTATTTTGCGTTTCTTTTTATAATAATCTTTCAGTAATAAACTATAAGTTGTATATTATTAGGTTGGTGCAAAAATAATGTCGGTTTTTGACGTATTTTTTTGACGTATTTTTTTAACGTCAAAATCCGACATTATTTTTGCACCAACCTAATATTTCTGTCAAACTTTTTGATCTTAATGATAGCGTATATACTTATGCATCTCGAACATTCAGATTTGCATAAATGGAATAATTAGTGGAAAATATAAAAAATGAATTAACATAAAAGCATAATGTATGTGATATATATATATATATATATATATATATATATATATATACATATATATATATATATATATATATATATTTAGAGAGAGAGAGAGAGAGAACTATATACTGACAGGAAATAAAATCTCATGATTCGGCATATGCATGCTAGTGGGCAATTCTGGTAAAATATTCAGTCGACCATTTTCTGAAGTACTGTCATGTATACCAATACAGCTGCGGAAAGGTTCAATGTGGAGTACAATACAAGCTATATAATGCCATAGAGGCACAATATGTGTTCGCTTTGTTCACTTAGATACCTTCGAGTGGGATCAGACTGTGGGTTCTCAAGAGGCTATATTTTCATTTTAGGAGAATTTCTGCACATGTTCGACGTGAATTATTACTGATGCTTCGATCTTGAAAACAGTGAGCAAATGAACATTGATTGCACGTCTTTCCGGCCTCTTTCTTTAATTCTCAGAACAGCCGGAGAAAAACTGAAATCAATTTAATTTCATTATGAAACTTAATATCTATATATTAGGATTAAATAAAAAACTAGGAATTTTCAATGATTATATTTTTACAAAAATAACAATTGAAACAGATGCGCTTTTTTAAGTTTTAATACCTGGGCAAGAAATGACTGTTTGTATACATGTATATATATTTCTCTATGTATCTATTTTAATTAATATTTTCTGGTCATTTCTAGCATCCATATAGATATTTATTTATTGTATACTTATTTTATGTGTCTTCTTGTGTATATTCGACGTAAATTATCACTGATGATTCGTTCTTGAAAACAGAGGTCAGATGAACATTCATTGTGCACCACTCTGGCCACTTTCTTTAATTCTTCGAACAGCTGGAGAAAAGCTGAAAGCAATCTCATTTCATTATCAAACTTAATTCCTGATTCTAAGTAGAAGTGTGCTTTTTGTTTCTATCCTCCTTAAAACTTCGTCGTTACTTATATGTTTAGTCTACGGTATTCCCAGAATACTTCCGTAGAACCACATTTATGTTGCCCCAATCACTTCATCTGTGATCTGCCATATTGGACTGATATTACACACACACACACACACACACACACACACACACATATATATATATATATATAATCCATTGTTAGCTTAGCTTGTTAAGAAGGTTGGTTCACTGTGCCGTGCGAGACAATTTTTATCTCCAGAATCTATCTTAGATATCTAAGACTACCATTCGTCTATGCTTAGAATATTGCTACCACATATGGCCCTGCTATTTACCTCCAGCTCTTTGATAAAATCCAAAGAAGAATCAGGAATATTATTGGTCCTGATCTGGCAACTCGGCTTCTGTCACTTTCCCACCGCCGCAAGGTTGCATCTTTGTGTCTTTGCTATAAATACTTTTATGGTAATTGTTCGGATGAGCTCTTCTCTATGGTGCCCAGACTTTTTGAATTTAATGCAGTACTAGACTAGCGTCAAGATCTCATCAATTTACAGTTGAGCTGGCTAGATATAGCTGTAAGTTCTATGTTAACAAAATTAAAATGCAATGTCAATTGCTATCTTTTGTGTCTTAATGGCTTTACTACCTTGCATGGGGTGATACCAATTGAAAATATATATATAAGTTACTTATAATGAATTACTGGATTTGATAACATATAATACTCTTTGTCCTATTGGCATTTTATTATGAAATTTGCTGAGGTTCAGATTCCGGTAATTTACAACATCTGAGTATCATGGGAGATATTTTTTTAACACATTTGCGGAATAAGTGGAGTTATTTAAAATCATTTTATATGAGAAGATATAATCTCATATAAAATGATTTTTCATATTTAATGGAAATATATCTCATTATTATTTTACAAATTTGAAACACTTCTTTTCGTGCTATTTTGATAAAATATCACCTGCCCATTTGTTTCAACGTATAATAAGTTGAATATGTTGAGTTTTCATAGATTCTGTGTGAGAAAACTATATACAAATATACACATGAAACTTAGTATACTTATTCATTGCAATATTTTTTAATGCTTATATTAAATTATATATATAGAGATGAGATATCAATTAATTAAACAAGCCAATTATCATCGATTCATCAATTCCAAGACCTCTCGGTGTAAGGCCCATGTGTTTTCACCATCGATCCTTATAATAAGTGCATTAGTTAGCATTGAATTGAAAATAACAGGAAGTAATTTAATTGATACAAATACTAAAATGCGGTAAAGAAAAATTGAATGAAGTAGCAAATTGGGAGGAAAAGGAAATTCACCAGCTGTGGGCAACAGAGTTGAATGGAGAAGAATATCATTCGGGCAGTAACTGATGGAAGAAAAAAAAAATAGATGACTATGACAGCGAAACCTGACTTTCTCTGCGTGTGTTTGTGTGTATGTGTGCGTGTTTGTGTGTGTGTGTGTGTGTGTGAGAGAGAGAGGAGGTAGTGGGCGCGAAAATGAAACCGAGAAAATGGAGGAGCTGTATCATAAAAGGGACAGGAAGGGTTTGGAAGAGGAAAATGATGAAGAATTGAATATTTATTGTATTTTAGATTGATACAATAACGAATTGCCTTGAAATTTACAGGAAAATATAAGTACCAAAACGGAGTAAACAGAAATGATGCTAATGACATTGTGAATAAGAGAAAAATGAAGCAGAAAAATGTCCTTGTCAGAGAAAGAGAGAACGAGAGAGAAAGAGTAATTGAGAATGAGAGAGATATAGAGAGTTAAGTGAGAATCAGACTATATTTGGAAGGAATTGGATAGAAATTTATGAATAGAAAACAATATTACTACCACAGGCGAGTATTCATGTTCTAAAATGTTTTCGTTTGTTTGAAGCAATCGATTTAGCTCTACAAATTTGAAAACCGAACACTTTCTCTTAAACACAGTAAAATATTATGATTCGAATTCATTTTTTTTTTTGCATTGCTTTTAACCCTTTCGAGAAGTGTTGTTGCAGGATTATAATTCTTGTTTTAGATCTACAATGTCGTTTGCCTCGTTCCGATTTATTTGCGTTAATTTCGTTGCATTGTTCACAGCTTTTATCGCATTTTAAGTTAATTTTGATATTTTCTTTCCATACTCTAGTTCTCCACACTGCTTTTCTCAGAATATTCCTACTCTGTTCACATTTATGGACGTTTGTAAGAATTTCCCTTAAATTTGTGCGGATTTTGAGATGAATTCGACAATCCTTTAAACTCAAATTGACTTTAGATTTTAACATTTTTTATAGTCAGCATTTTCTTTCAACATTGTTTTCCGTATATATATATATATATATATATATATATATATATATATATATATATATAGATAGATAGATAGATAGATAGATAAAGATATATAAAGATATGATTTGTGGTACAAAATTTTATGACCGCCATGAAAAGACAAAATTTATTTTTATTACCATTCATGATGATAGATTAAAAGTAAAAGTGAAAAAAGGGGCTAGCTAACTGGTTTCGAACCACGCTCAACATAGCTAAATCGAGGTTAATAAATTATAATAGAATTATCACTAAAAGACGATTGGTGGCGATATTGCTTAGATGGAAATTAGTTGGAAACCCAGTAAGAAATCCTTTTGTTTACACAGAGAGCGCTTCAAAGATAAAATATAAATGGCCTCCAACACTTTTAAGTGGTAATTCGAGTGGGATTTGCTAAGAATAGTAAATGAGTCCACACTGAAATTAGTGGCACAATTATGGCTATTTACTTCGATGGAAGACCCATATGTATTGGTCAGAATATCTGAAGGAGTGTACTTAAGATTGCAGATTTTCGTTGGAACGGGTTGCTTTATTTTGATATCAAGCCTTTGAGTCGTTCTCCCTATGTAGTGCGAGCCACAACTACATTTAAAGGAATAAATTAAAGAACTATTATGATGTGGAGGAAGAACGTCCTTCCGCATGGATGGAAGGATAGACTTGGCAGAAAAGACCACACAAATGTTAGCAGCAAAGTAACAATGTCGAACCGCTATGGAAACCTGTCTGTAGGCATTGTTGTAGAGAGTAGTGGTAATAAACCTGACGTCATCATCCAACTTAATCTTAGAACAGATCATTAAAGCCTTATTGTTAAGGGTTTTAATTAAATTAATTTTACGTTTTCCGGAACAAAAAAGAATTCCAACGGGTATATAAATCGGTAATGGTCGGTTTACAATAAACAGATGTAACAAAATCCGACGAATATCTGCTAACCAAAACATCAAGAAAAGAAAAAGAAGAATCAATTCCCTTTACTTGTTTAAATTTTAAAGCTGGGCGCATATTATTAGGGGACGAAAGAAAATAGTCCGCTTCAATCTCGTTATCAAAGAGACAAAATGTGTCATCAACGTAACGGAAGTAAACGTCAGATTTATTAAGTTTCAATAACACACTCTCTTCGCGGAATCCAACAGAGATGTTTTCTAAAATGGGTCCCAAGTGGAAACCCATCAAAACACCATCAACTTGCCTATACATGATGCCGTCGAAACTAAATTCAACAGACATCGTGGTGTAAATTTCATCAGTTCGACGAAAACGTCCTCAGGAATAATAGGAGGAGACAAAGGAGATAAAGGACATCAGCACACATATCAATAATCTCAGCAAGTGGAACGCAGGAAAATACACTGGAAATATCGTAGGAACACATAAATTTATCCATCGACGAATAAGGCTGCATAAAATCAGAGAATTCGAATGAATCTTTAATACTTTAATCCACTTAACTAGATGTTTTTAGATAATGTAGAATCAAATTTATCTAAATGCACAAATTTAGAGAAATCTCCATGAATAGTCATCATCTTGTTACCATAATCTTGATGATCAAGAATGACAACACCAGAGCCTTAACCAAAAATTTAATTAATTTAATCACCAAAATTACGAAGTGCTTTGATTACCTGATATTCTCTGTTCCACTTTGATTCATTATGAGAAACAGGAGTACATGCGTAAGAATGTAAGAATCTAAGAATTAAATATTGTTTTACTTGGCTTTAAGGTCACTGAACTTGCTAACAGATTCAGTTTGAAGCTTGGCTAGCTGAGCAAGCAAAACCTCAAACTCTGAATAAAGTTCCTCTCGTTTAATATGCGAGGGAGGAACACAAAAGTTCAACCCATGCGAGAGGATCGACAGTTTCAGCGCGGACAACTGGTGTGAAGAAAGATTCAGAACATTTTGACCAATACCAGGATTATCAGAACCCTCAAATTCTTTATTCTTTAATTAATTAATTAATTAATTAATAATAATAATAATAATAATAATAATATATACCTGCAAAATTCGCTAAAAAATGAGTATATATAATGTAAAAATGATGTAAACTTAATAAAAAATCTTCGAGGATAGACCAAATGATTTTTTGATTATGAAGTTATATTTTTTGATACAAGGAAGACTCATCGAAATTTTGGTAAAAAAAATTTATTTTTTTTTGCGTCGAAAGGTGATCGTGAATTAGTATGGGAAATTTTAACTACTTTTTTTGCGGTGAAACAATATTAAATTGGAAATTCTAGCAAAAATTAAATAATTCTTGATTTTAATGAAACATTCTGGACATACTAACAAATGTAACATATATATATATATATATATATATATATATATATATATATATAGTATTATTTAAAGAATATCAAACGCTTAAAATCACATAGGTAATAATTTTTATTTCACGAGAACTCTAAAAATGCAGGTCTCAATTTTCAAGACCTATAAACAAAATAAGTGTTTGATATTCTTTAATTAATAATAATTTTGCTCTGTCTTTTGACATAGAGCTCTCCCTGGATCTATATCCTCTGAAAATTCCATACGGATTACCATATTGTATTATTACTATATATATATATATATATATATATATATATATATATATATATATATATATAATTTTGATGAAAGGGTACCTTGGGAAACTCTGGACTCGGGATGTTGAAGCTAGCATCAATCAACGAAGTGAAAAACTTTTACTCGTATTAATCCTATATATATATATATATATATATATATATATATATATATATATATATATATATATATATATATATATAAGCTGTCTCTCTGTTCGTTATCGAACCCCTCTTAGGGTTTTGGAGATAGACACCTAAGGCCATATATATTCTGAAATTACACTACCCAAGGTACTTGGATAAGTCTATTTTATTTTGATAAAAGGGTTTCTTTGGGCGGGTGGAGGCACAAACCACCCACTGATTTTTCCCCTTTGATATAAGTTGAATTAAAATTTGAATAAGGGAATGATTCTTAGGGTACTTGGATAAGTATATTTCACTTTTATCAAAGGGGTTCGGGGGGGGGGGAGCACCCCCCCCACTGAAAGTTTTTCCCTTTGATTGAAATTAAATATAATTTTGAACAAGGGAATGACTTCTATACAAAATATAGAAGGAGAAAGCCAGAAGATGGAGGTCACATCGGCAAGATCAAAATGAGATAATGTAGATGTCAAGTTGAGCAAGAAATCACCAATCAGTATGTAGTGCCTTCTTCTATATGCCGTGTCCTTTTATGGATCTCTATTTCTTCCTATCCCTTGTAGTTCTCAATAAGTTTTGTATTTTTGCTACTTCTACCAGACCCTGTTCGGCCATGTACTTACTTACATCCTACTAAATATGTCATCCGTTGTCCCTTTTTCACTCTATCCGCCCTGTGAGTATCAGATTTTTCAAGCTCTCCTCCTGCATTACATGTCCTAGAAATGTTAAGTATGTTTCTTCTTTGTTTGCATCCTCGCCAAAACCTCATCGTTGCTCACACGTTCGGTCCATGGTATCCTTAGTATCCTTCTGTAGAATCATACCAATGTTGCCCCGTGTCTTGTTTTCATCTTTGAGGAGACCTTCCAATATTCTCTGCTGTAAAGCAGGACAGATATCACGTAGCAACTCAGTACTCTTTTCTTTGTTGCCAACGAAATCCTCCTGTCTCGTAATGCTCTGGAATGCGTCCTTGGACATCCCAATATATCTTCGTATCTTAGCGTCGCACTTATCGTCCTCTGTCAGAACACTTCCCGGATATTTAA
>OZ010575.1:77321902-77486902 GCA_963932145.1 Acanthosepion lycidas | reverse complement strand
AAATTCTGTGCTTTCCTTTGTTTTCTTGTGGTCTGTGTAACTTCGGAATCGATATAAATGTGAAAGTTTTGAACAAAATCTAAAAGAAATCAGTTCTGACTACTAACTAAATTTTCTTACATTTTTTTTTAAATCGTTTCACGTCGAGGAAATATTTGTCATGAAAATATTTGTAGAAAAGACCAAAGAAGGATCCAAAGAAGGACGCCATGTCGAGTCAGTGAGAAAGTGACTAAAGTTGAGATGCCAAGTCAGGATCGATTACATTGCAGATCCTTCTTTGGATTTTGTCAAGAACCTTGAGATGAATAGCGGGAGCACCTGACAGGATATCGCAATGGTATTCAATGGACAGTCGAATGGTAGATTTTTAAATTTACAAGATGGACTCTGACGAGAAAAAAACTTCTGCCAGGACACAGTGATCCAAATTTCCTTGCAGTAGATGTGTCTATTGATTCCATGTAGTCGTTCCACTTCAAGTCAGTTGAAAACTTGACGTCAAGGAGGTGCCGTTATTTATTATAACGTGAAGAGAATCAAATCAACGTTATTTTTATTTTTTTTTTGTTTCGTTTGGTCATTTTCTTTTCTTTTTTTTTAGCTCATTGCCAAAATATTTTCGGAATAAAATTAAATTTTAAGCTTTAAAGGAATATCATTTACATATGTGCTTTTGTGCGTCTATATATCTGTGACTAGATTATACTATATTTTCGTCTTTCACTCTATCTGAAAAAAAAAAAAAAACTGAATATTGTTTCGCCGATGAACGTTGATTCCATTTTCGACCTTTAACAACGGCAAAGACAAATGCTGGGCAGAGTATTGCAAGGCAGGAGGATTTCTTTGGTAACAAAGAAAAGAATACTGAACTCTTACGTGATATCTGTCCTTCTTTATGGCAGCGAATGTGGGACGATTTCCTCAAAGATGAAGAGACTCGACGCGACGGAGATGTGGTTCTACAGAAGGATGCTAAGGATATCATGAACTGAGCAGGTTGCAAGCAAGAGGTGGCTTATACTTAACATCAGGAAGAGGCAGCTGAAGTTACTGGGGCACATCATGAGGAAGGAGGGTCTGGAGAATCTGATACTCACGGGTCGAATAGAGGGAAAAAGAGACAAAGAAAAACAATACCTGGCGGGCTTAAGCAAGTGGATGACAGAACGTGGTTTGGGGGAGGAAGTAGAGTGAAGAAACTTGTTGAGAGCTGCCAGGGATAGAGGTAGTGGAGAGCCATGATCGCCTACTACCTGAAAGGACATGGCACATAAAAAGAAAAGAAAGAATGTCAAATGCATGAATATTCAAATTAGTGTCTATATTCATAGACACTAATTACTGCAAAGTAACGCGATATTCATGCTCAGAATGGTATCTATACAAATGCAGGACGTGTATCTATGTTTTATAGACTATGCAAAGGCGTTCGACAAAGTACCCCACACAGATCTGTTGGAACTGCTCAGCAACCTTGATATATTTGATACTTTTAGGAAATATATTAGAATAATCAAGAACCTATACTGGCTGCAAACAGCATGCATGCGCATAGAGAATGAGTTCAGCGAATATACCAAAATAGAAAGTGGCGTAAGACAAGAATGTGTCCTCTCACCGGACTTATTCGACCTATACAGCGAGGTAATTCTGAGAGAATTGGAGATCCTATCGGGATTCAGCATTGGCGGCCACAATCTTACCAACATAAGATACGCAGACGACATAGTACTGATTGCAGACACGGAAAAGAAACTACAAAACCTCCTACAGAAGGTAGCGAGGGAGAGCAAGAAGAAGGGACTAAGCATAAATTACAAGAAGACAGAATGCATGGTCATCAACAAAAGGATGAGCTCGAAATGGAATTTGCAGGTCGGGGACACTAAAATCAAGTATCTTCGCAAGTTTAAATATCTGGGAAGTGTTTTGACGGAGGACGGTAGGTGCGACGCTGAGATCCGAAAATGGATTGAGATCGCCAAGGATTCATTCCAAAGTTGGCGAGCAGTGGATGGCAGAAATGGATGGCCGAGAGCCACAAGGGATAGGGGAAAGTGGATAGCTATGATAGCCTACTACCTGGAAGGACATGGTACATAAAAAGAAAATACATCTCTGCACATTTTATACAGTTTTTTTATTTTTATTTATAGTCTGTTCTTCTCTCTTTAAAGAAGACATTTTCACTTCAGCTTGTAGTGATCATTAAAAAGAAAATATTATTGTTATTATTAGAATTAAATTATGAGACACATAAATCTTTTATCAGTGGTGATTTTAAAGCGCGGTCGTGACACACATTAAAATCTAAATACACCCCATTACTAAAGTCTGACTCGTAAAGATTTCTAAGTTATTGATATCTTCTGCTGAAAGATATTTGGAATGGAAGCAAAGCGGACAGTAACAGTATTAATATCGATCCTCTGTGGGACAAGATACTTTTATCAGATTTACAAGAATCTTGTCAGCCATTACTTCAACCCCGACTTTGCCAACACAGTTGAGACCTTTTCTACCGAAACAACATTAAAAACAAGCCGAAACGTATAGGATATGTACGTTAGCATATAGGTGAGAATACGTTATTACAGGCAATGAAAAACGCTTATAGATTGAAACTATCAGAAATCATTCAGCTGGCCAAAAAAATGCAACATCTCTCGTTCGCAAATTTTGATACGCAATCAACAACTTTGACCCTTGAAAATATCTTCGTATTAATATTAGTAATCGTCTTTTAAGACATTACCTGTTGAAGGCATTGGTAGAGAATTTTTGCTTCCACAGCAACTGATCGCGAATTTAGGAAAATATCTAACGACTTTGATTCGAGTCAAATAATCAACTCTTCAAACAGTAAATATTTTCAAATTAGAGATTTAGTGTATTTCTTATTGTCTGCTGATAATTCCAGAAAGCTTTGTGCCAGACGTTTAAATTACGTCATGGGATTTCTGGTCATTCAAGTGCTTGAAATATCTAGTTTTATATAAAATTATTTAATTAGTTCCAAGATTAAACTAGTTTAACTGGACTAGTTAAGTAAATTTCAAATAAATGTACAATAAATGTAATTGTTTTAATTCTGTTTAAATATATCAGATTATTTATTAAAACAACACAACTAGAAGGTTAGTAAAGAGATCAACTGAAATGTATTTGATGAGACAGTTTATTTGCATTAGGAATTTTTTTGTTCATTAATCAATTCCATTTCTTGTAAGATATTTTAAGTAGAACAGGAGTATTTTTATTTGAAATAAACTGTCATATATCCTCGCCCTTTTCATGATCGATTTTTTTTAGTTCATTTCAGTTTTAAAATATAAGTTGTCTATCAAACAAACAAACCTCTGGATCAGATGAAATTGAAAGCATAGGATTGGAAGTTTTTGTCTAGTATCATTTTTGTAGTCTTTTTATTACAAGGTCAGGTTTTTAAAAAGAACTAACTTTAAAGTCAATTCAGAAAACAGTTTTGTGGATCAAATTCAGTGATAAAACCTGCATCTATAGGTAAAGTATAAAAATATTCTAAGGTACTAGGATAAAGCTCAGATGTTTGAGGTTGAAGCATTAAAATCAGTCACGAAAAGAACTTTAACGTTGAACAGAGAAGTTATCTGTTCAGACACCAAACAAAATCACTACGCTATTTGCAACGCTTCAAACACATTTGAATTGTGATATGATTTAATCATATCACAATTCAAATGTGTTTGTCGTAATGCAAATATATCTTTTCATTTTCAGCAATATGTGTCTTTATCGTAACTGCTTAAAACGATCATATCCAAATAATACAGATAATACAGAAATGGTTCTAACTCTGCATTCTGTTAAACATATAATCTTCTCTATAAAAGCTTGGCATAGGGTTTAAGATGAAATAGTGCTAGCTCTTTGAATATAACTGATGAAAAGAGAATCTCTATTGGTTTTATGAAAGGAAATATTTCATTAATAAATTCTGAATCGTGTATCATTTTGTAGGAGATATAAGTTATTTATATATGCTTGTCACCTGTATTGTTTGTTATACGAGGATCGTTGGCCTTTTGTGATTATCTTTTCTGAGTGTATCAGTGTTTCTACTACGAGTCAAGTAATCGATATGCCGACTAGAAAGATTTGCAAACTAATCAATCAAATGAACAATTCGTAAACTAAAGAAAATGTAACACTCGCGCCCACAATATTGATCAGTCTACAAAACATCACCCAGACGAACACCAACCCCGCCCCACTTGTCATGTTCCCTCCTGCTATTTGCAGATATTTCTACATTTAAGTGGAAAGTGGATTTTGCAAAGATGAATTGACTGCAGTGAAAATGGGATGTGAAAGATTCCATTGCTCTTGAAATCTGTTTCCAATCATTCAAGGAAACAGAACTCAAATTACACTTCCGGTATCACATGAGACAGATATCAACAGGCTTAGATAGATAGATAGATAGATAAATAAATAGATAGATAGATAGATAGATAGATAGATAGATAGATAGATGAAACAATTGACTAAATACCATCAATTTTTATATTATATCTCAGATTAATAACATACTTACGTAATGAAAAATATTCTTACATAGAAATTATTCTTTCATAGAAATTAGAAAATTTGAATTTTATTTTTATGAAATGGGATTTTGCGTTGCAGTTGTTAGCACACTCTCTTGTTTAGTGAGTTAATTTTGAATTGGTTCCTTTATTAATAATACTTTGCATTGAAGATTGTATGTTCAACAAATATCTGAAATTGTCTCATCGTATTTTGAAATGAATATACTATGCATAAATCATTATCGATCGAGCGCATCAAATTTTTGACTTTCGCTTTTTTTCTCACATTTTAAATTAATATTTCCACGATGATGTTAAGTTTTAATTACACACTTTATTGCCATCTGAAATATAAGAGCTCATATATATATATATATATATATATATATATATATAATATATATATATATCAAATGTATATAATATAAAAAAAATAAGATTTTTTTATAAAAATGAAATTATGAATAAAAGAAGAATTTAAACGAATATATGATTGCGAGCATAATACGAATTCTATATAATAATGAATAATGTAATAATAATGATTGTCAGCATAATACGAATTCTATATAATAATGAATAATGTAATTATTAGGCAAATTACTGTTTTATAAGAATCCGTTTTATGACATCGATACAACTCTGTGATTTTGAATAGGCGTTGTTAAAAATGTCTGTTTCTTTTGTAAAAATGCCTACAAAAGAAACCATCCTTTTGTCAAAACAACTTAAACGAATATTTTATTGTTTCAGTGACATAAACAAATCGCTGACTTTTTCCCACCTTGTGAATTGAGATATTAACCTGAGAAATTATGCAAACCAAAACAGATATAGTTCTATCTTTTTAGTAAATTACACATTTTATGAACAACACATTTTAGATAATTTTTAATGAAGCTTTACACCTGACATTGCACGTTGAAACTTTTTCATATCGTTCTACAAAATTCTTAATTTAATTGAAATTTTAAAAAAATCATCCAAGTAGTATCGGTGATCAATATCAACATATCAGTATTTTTTAATAATTCGCCTTATTTTTATAATCACAGATAAATATCTTGATTAGGGTGAGTGAGTTGGGTCACGAGATTCAAACTCAATTGATTAGAATACCGTTACATCAAATATTGTATTTGGATAAACCTTGTTTAAAAAGAAACTGCTTTACTTATTAGAAAGATCCTAATATTTATTTGGACAGTCAAATCTTGGATAAAGTCAACTCTTAGTAATATTCAAGTCTATCCTAAAATTAAACTCTTGAAAAATGGTTTTCATTTTATAAAGATTAATGTTGTGAAATCATATAAATTATATTCTAATTCACATTGCGAATAAATGATCGCTAGCTCAGTATGATCATTTTCAACGTGAACCAAGTAGCGAGTTATTGAACGAGAGACGCCTTTCTGGACAAATCTCTTATCACCCAACTCATCCCTAATGCAGCTTCAATAACATTCATACGATGATCATTTGTCGCAGTCAAAATCTGCAGAAGAGTAATCTCTTTATTTCATTCATTATTAATCCAACCCAATTTTATCACACATTTGATTCAAAACCACACAAAATTGGACATAGCCGTGAAAAAGTAATTGTATATTAAGGCGTGAGAGGACCCTAGAGAATATTATACATTATACACTTGCTTCATTCGAATTGGTGTCCTCCCTTGTCCTAGTTGTTATAGTCACAACTTTTCAGCCTTCTTCAGATACTTATCATATTCAGCAACGCTCTCGAAACTGAGAACATAACACTTTAGTCAGTCCATTGGTAGTAGACTGTTTTCATTCTGCTTGTCCATTGCAGGGGGATAATCTCTTGTTAACTCATCCTTGTGATAATGCCGTTCTTGCTTGTTTAAATGATCTCGCCGATGTAAGGATTATCACTAATTTTCTTGTCTGCCTAATAATGCTTCCAATTTGTCCAATTTAAAAGTTTTCATAGTATTTACATATCCATCCCTAATATCCTTCTATTTAGTTAGGTCTCTGCCATGAAAGTTTGTTTTCAGTATTTGATTATATTTACCTATTTTCCTTTACATGTTTTCCTGTAATAGACTCTCTTTTTGACACGCTTTTTTATTAGATTTTCAAAATATTCTATTATAAAATTTCAACTTTACTTATGTGCCTTTAATAACATTGCCTACTCGCCTGTGATGTAAAGGCTAAATTGGTCATCATTATCAATATATAAATTACTAAGCAATTTAATTAGGAACCTCATAAAAAAAAACAATCGTTTCTTTATTAACATCATAATAAAACCAGACTGAAAATGAAGAATAATACACGTTTATTTTAAAATTTGATTTTTAAAACTGAAATTTTCTCTAATGATCAAGAACAGCCAAGTTAGGTAAAATATAAATAAATATCAAGGTAAGTAAGAAAACTCTATTTATCTAATATCGCAGTTTTAATTAATTTTTCAGGGATTATATCGGACACATATATAAAGTATGGTTTTTATATTAGATTAGACGGAGCCGTGAAAATTCTACAAGTTTTCATCGCTAAAATTTTCATTTTTCATGCATATTCTAATGATCGCCATTATTCCTTTTAAACTAAAATGTTATACAAACATGGATTAGTTTCATATGCAAAAAAGAAAATGAGGAATTCACAAACACATTCTGTTGAGTCTCTCTTATTTTTCTTTTGCTACATCTCTCCATAAATATTTTAATGTATTGCAATTTGTACGTTTTTCCATGTCTGTCTTTTAATCATTTCTCTATTGTTTCTTGATATTCAACCAACAATCCTGTCTTCATGCATGCACCCCCATCTCTCTTTCTTTATCTTTCTTTCTTTCTTTCTTTCTTTCTTTCTTTCTTTCTTTTTCTTTCACCTCTCTCTCTTTCTTTCTATCTCTTTCTATCTCTTTCTTTCTCGCTCTTTCTGTCTCAATTTCTCTCTCATTCTCTCTTTTCGTTTTTCACTTTCTTACTTTTTATCTCTCACTTTCTTTCTCAGTCACTATCTCTCTCTCTCTTTCTTTCTTTCTTTCGCTCTCTTTCTGTCTTCTATTTTAAAGGCCGAAAATCGAGCCTATCTTACACTTTGATCATCGGAAGAAAAACCGTATATACAAAATAATAGAACAGATTTATTCTATGTTCTTATTTGAAAGAGCAGCACGCCAGAAAAGTGACGACGGGATACAAATATACGAAGCCCAGTATCTTCATAGGTAACCATTCTGATATGTCTGACATGCAACATAGTCAGATGTGTGTGACATGATGACAGGTTTTACTAAAAACAGCGCACAACCTTGCAGATGGGGACAGTTAGAAATAACTTTAAGTCGGGTAACCCATTTCGTTCAGACGGTCCCCGAATGAGGATTTTCCCCAGTATCTAGATGTGACTCCCAAGTCGCCTTGGCTAACTCACTATTCATATATAAAAACAACAACAACAACAACAAAAAAACAATGAACAAGTCCTCTTGAAACCAGGTCATGAAGCTCTTCCATTGTTAGCAATGAAGATAAAGCAAAGTGACAAGCAAATCTGTGACAACTAAATTCACCAAGGGAAAAAATGTACACGATACATTTGCAATCAACTAGGAACAGAAAGCTAAGACATCCAAGCCTGGGAATTATTATTATCAATATTATTTGGTACAATTTTTTAAAATTATTTTTGAAGGAATAAGCAATTGAGATTATTCAGTGTTCCCAAAGATTTTCTTAACTGGATATTTTTTTATTATAGTTGTTTTAGTGGATAGGTATTGAATAAGTGTTTCTATATCCCTCCGGTGTATTAGGAATAATATTATTTATTTTTTATTGATAAAGGCGAACAGCATCACTATCGTCATTGTGTTCTTGATTTTCTGCTGGCAATTTTTGTCAACGTTTTTGCGAATTTTATGAAATTTTGAACAAAGAAAAGGAAAAATAACTTATGAAGCATTTTTTGAGAGTGAGATTAAACAACATTTTTTATTTAAAAATAATACAAACTTCATTAATGATCATGGTAACAAAAACAAATACTTGGAAATAAATATCATATTTGATACTTTATTCCTTTCCAATAATCAATTTTATTATATCTATCTATCTATCTATCTATCTATCTATCTATCTATCTATATATATATATATATATATGTGTGTGTGTGTGTGTGTGTGCGTGTGTGTGAATTTATTTATTATAATTCTATTAGGTTATTGCAAGAATAATGACGTAATAATGTCGTTTTTTGACGTTAAAAAATACGTCAAAAAACGACATTATTACGTCATTATTTTTGCACCAACCTAATATTTATTGTAAATTCTCTTCCAATTCTCTCTTGTCACATCTGGAATATATTTGTCAGACGATCCACTTAGAAGTAGAGCCTCTATTATATGATATGCAGATAATTCCGTTCATAGTTTCTGCTATTATCTCTATAGATCCCCACAAAGCATGGGAACTTGATAGTATCCCTGTAATAATCCCTTAAGAAATGTGCTCCTGAAGTGGCACCTGTTCTCACTAAACTCTACAATAAATGCCTTGCTGCTTCTTGCTTCCCTGCTTATTGGAAATACTTTTATGTCGTCCCTGTCATTAAGAACTCATGCGATTCTTCTAAGTATTGGACTCATAGCTATTACCTCTTTTTGGCAAAGTACTAAAAATTCTAATCGACCCAGAATTGGTTAAGCAGAGTCTTACAAGCAATATGACTTTCGCTTCTCTAAGTCAACTACTGATGTATTAACAATTCTTGTCGAAAGAGTCTATCAAGATTTAGATAAGAATGGTGAAGCTGTTGCTTTGGATATCTTCACAAGTTGAAAGATTATAGTATTTCTGGACAGATTTTTGATCTGATTCAATCTTTCTTATCAAATTGAAAAACGAAAATTGTCTTGAACGGTCATACTTCTGGATCATTTTGCATTAATGCAGGTGACCCCAGAGCTCTATCCTTGGAACTAAGTTCTTCCTGATTTTCATTAACGACCTTCTCGATGTCCTCAGTTTTCAACTCGGTACCTATGCTGATGACATACTTATTTACTCCCATCTTGCTTACTATATTTCTGTTGTAAAACTCGTTTGACTCAAAACCCCAAAACTGGAACGGTAATGATTATACTTGTAAAATCCACGATATCTCAGTTAAAATTAAATATTTAGGTTTAAAATCTGAGGGTTGATTTATTTGGCATCTTTTTATTTATTTTTATATTCCGATATCGAAATGAAATCACATTGTTGCAAAATATATGCAACTTCGGTATTTTATAATATTTTTTATTTGATGTAGCTTCTTTTTTTTTTACCGACAGAAAAAAGTTGTCTAACAGTGAAACAATTGGAGTCACATCCGTGAAAGTTTGGATTTCTCTCCTCGTTTAAGTACAGAACAAATAGTGTTTCTTGGCCAAGAAATTCTTTGCCATTGTTTCAAAGAAAAGACTAATAGAATTGATGGCCATTTATGGATATGTTGGATGAAAAATGATGCATAAGTAAAATAAAGGCAGCGATTGGAAAACAGACGTGTGCTTTTGCCTGAAATAAATGCTTCCGGGGAAAAGACAAAATATCGCCCACTCATTTCTCGTCGGAAGTATTCAGCATTTGAAGGTAAAAACCTGAGATAACAATCATCTTTAAGAAATCGACATCGATGAGGAAATTAATACTTTCATTAAAAACTAACCAACGAAAAACAAAAATGATCTCAAGATGATACAGAAATTTTATAAAGGGTAAAATTAGTGATTTGTGAAATACAAAATATATAAAAATGTTGCATTAATAAATTTCTAACTTCCAAAGATACTAATCGATTATCAGTAGACTCACATTTTCGATTTACGAATAACACAATGTTTGATTATTAGCCATCCTCTAACACATTGGTGTGGTTTATTTTGTGTTGCTGCCATTCATTGTTACGATTATAGGAGACGGCTGTTGTCAACAGTTCAAATATTACAACTGCTTTGAAGGAAACATAGTCTTCATTTATGTATAGTATTTCATTATATGTTTCCATACATCAGATAACACGAGAAAAGATGACTGGGAAAATATTTATTCTGTTCATTATCCTGGTCTTGTTCCATCAGATTTCCAGCTATTAGGGAGTTTAAAAAACCATCAAGAAGAAATATGGCAGTAAAATATATATATATATATATATATATATATATATATATATATATATATATATATATATATAGAGAGAGAGAGAGAGAGAGAGAGAGAGAGAGAGATTCTTACAGCAGAGATATATTTTAAAGTTGAAGATTTTAGAAAAACCTTGAATTTTTCTACAATCTTTTGATATCGATAACCTGGAAAATGTGTGTGTGTGTGCGTGCGTGTCTGTGTGTGTGTATGTGTGTGCGTGTCTGTGTGTGCGTGTGTGTGCGTGTCTGTGTGTGTGTGTGCGTGTCTGTGTGTGTGTATGTGTAAAGAAAGGGGGGGCAATGGAATAAATACATATGGATTGCATTACAAGTTTGAGGCTCGTTGCAGTTGTATTCTTGGCTCCAATTCTCTTTGCCTGAACAACAGCACCTACCTAACTGACATAGGGCCTCTGCGTTACTGAAATTGTTGCATGGATATATCTATTCAGGCAATTATTTGTTGGGTGTGACGGCAGCGGATTTAGTAACGTTTGCAACACATGCTAGACAAGCTCAACGGGGTTTTTATCTAGTGAGCAATCGAGTATTTTTGGATTCGGTTTCGTGCTTTGGTGCTAACCACTGGAGAATTGATGAGACTTGCAAATGATATTCAAAAAGACTGTCACACCTATCAATATAAACTCCAGTTTCATTAGTGGTCTTTACAAATAGAACATTCTCCACGCTACTATAGAACTACCACCAGCTTGCACAACATCCTGTCAACACGCTGGATCAATAACCCCATACTGTTTTCTCTACGCACAAACTTGACCATCTGCGTAAGAGTTGGAAACATGACTCCTCTGAGTAGGTGACGCAGTGCCTGGATTCCATGAAGCAATAGCAATATTCTCTGGCTCAGATTAGTCGTAGTTACCAATAAAATAAAATAATGTCTTAATTACATGGAATTCATTCTGTGCCGTTCATTATCTGTAGGATGAACGTTATCAGTGCTGAATTGTTATATTATCGATGCATTGTTTCTCTTCGTTGTGTCATTACCATTTTTGCCAGTCGCTGTTGGTTCCAGTCTTACATCTACTGTGAGCTCCCGCATTTTCCACGTTCGGCTGATATCTGTACTGAATTCACTTATTCCTGTTATGCCTTTCCGACTTTTGCCTGAGAAAAAACAAGATGGAATATTCCATTTTTATGGCACCAACACTCATTCACTGGTCAAATGATGTTAATTCTTATCTGCATCCCATGGTTGCCACAGCTAGACTGTCACATATATAATACGTCTTTACCTATTACGAGACATATACATCATCTATTTCTAAAAGGGGGGAAAGTTGATATAATTCGGCGTATTGCTGTCTGCATTTTTTGACACTTTTGACCAACCAAAGAACCGTTATAGAAATTCCAACGAAATCAGGAAAACAATGATACTCGTTTGGATTGTAACTATTCTTTTAATCGAAAAAGAAAAGAAATTATCCAAATTAATACAAATCTTAATTTCTTAAAGTCTACGTATAATTAATTTCTTGAAAAATAATCTCAAATTTTCGGAACAGTTAGAGTTGCAGATATACATACAGACAATATCATTTATAGTAAAAATATGGTAAATTATCAGGACTTATATTTAACAAAAATCAGCATATGTGGAGATAAAAAAAAATGATAAAATAATATATATGTTGCTTATACTTTATCAAATCAGTGATATGACTGGAGGTAAGTATTTTTCGTGTGACCTTATTTTCATGAAACACATCAATGTGTATTCCACATATGAGAGTGAATATGTGAACGCTTTTATTTACACCTATCACAGTAAGTATTAATTTTCGGATTAATGTTTACAAACTGGAGCATAATCATTTGTGTAGAATACATTTAGCTATCATAAATTTATTACTTCAGATAGAAAGATGTGTTTCTGTTTTCTTGTTTAACGTTTTACAGTGAATCAGAGATGAAGACAATTATATAAAAATCCGCAATTTTTTTTCAGTTTTCATGAAGATTTTCAGGACAATCTAATTGACTTTAATTTGATAATTCTTTCATTGGCAAAGTTTCCAAGTTCCAATAAAGAAGGATGGATATTAAAATAATTGGTTGCTTAATAATTTATTACGTACTTGAAGAGCTTTTTCGGTTATTAATCCAAATATTAAAAAAAAACCCTCTCCCACCTATTTGCTGTCATTGGAATCTAAACCCATTAATATATCACGGAGTGTGCAGTCCTCATAGATGGGCAACTTATTCTATTTTTTTTTTTTCATTTGTATATCATGGAGAATTGCCAGCGAAGCCATCATGTTTGCTTGACTAACTCTATGAACTACTAATACCTTTTGATATCATGAATTTGAACAGACTGACGGTCGATTTTTGTATGGAACACTCAGTGATGATCTAAGTCACTACTAATTAGCAACCAGACGAAGAATTCTAAACATTGCCCCACGTTTCCTTCAGTGGTATGAAATTAGAAATAATTACTTTTTTAGTTATGCACTTAAGTATATTTTCATGATCATGATCTACCAAGAAAACCAGATGAATATATATATATATATATATATATATATATATATATATAGAGAGAGAGAGAGAGAGAGAGAGAGTGAGACAGAGTAATTTAGTCACGCTTATTGCAGATTTTAAAAGTAAAATGGATTAATTTTATCTTGTATCGGGTATGAACAGTTAAATAGCTAAATGTAGACTCGCACTCACATCAACTACGCCTATAGTAATAAAATGAATTCAATAAATAACGCATATGAATCTGAAAATGACTTGATGGACATTAAAAGTGTGAAAAAGTGCTTATTTGTAGATATACTTATGCAAATTAAATTGTATATATTGTCATCATCCAACCCGCATCTCTTTAGCTTCATATTTGAAACTGAAATATTTAAATATTTTCCTGTTCTTTTAGAACGCTCATATTTTGGCAGTGAAACATTTTGACATTTTATATCGATGAAAATTATTTTTTTCAATCATTCTCTTTTTATTATGCATTGTTTTGGAAAAATAAAACTTTTTTATGATCTTTTCGGAGGTGAGATGAATTTTATCATCATCATTATCATTATCAGCATAGAAATAAAAAAAATATTAGAAACGTTAATATATTTCATTGAAGATGTTCAATGCTTTTGACAATTTGGGTAAGTGTTGTGGCTCATCTTGTAAAGCTATCGATTTTTTAAAAGTAACTAAATCGGTCTGAATAAATATGACTGGTTAAAATTAACAACAAATGACAACAAAAACTTTTTCTTTCAAAAACTGCAAGACATTAACATACTTGTAAATTCTGATATTAGGTTGGTGCAAAAAATAATGTCGGTTTTTGACGTTAAAAATACGTCAAAAACCGACATTATTTTTGCACCAACCTAATACAATCATTGCCCAGCTAACAGCTGACTTCATATATAATTACGCTGGTATTGTTTAAATAACCGATCCTAATAAAAGTCTATGAAGGTCTTAAAGTAATATTTTGATCTAATAAAATCATTTCATATTCAATAATATAAATATCAAGTTATGATGCTTGTATCGAAGTCAGTTTTTCATTATTTGTCTGGATCAATGGAAACGTCTGCGTCAGATAGGTCCCTCGTGTACTTTCAAAAATGATGATAACCAAATGCATTTGTAGATATTTTTTTTATCTTTAACAAAAGAATAGAAAAAGACCGGGTCTGAGGTTTAATCTTCCACAATCTACAAATGAGGCGTATGCATTTCTCTGGGAACAAATTTCTGAACTCACAACGGAAAAAAACATCTTCTTTTTTCACTTATGGCAAGTCTGCTGCAATCATCAAATAGAAACGACTTCAATTGACACCATAGAGAAGTGGGAAATCTTTAGACTGAATAAATTTTAGATACTATTTTTGTACAGTTTAGTAACTAAAAGTTTTATTCCTCTCTTTGGTGGCATACTAGTAAAATCAAGCGGTTTAAAATACTATTATTGCTGATTCCATTTTAAGGAGAGAGAAAGTTGGTATTGGTTTGATGGTCAAAAGCTGGGTAGATTAGTTACACCTCGAAGAAGAATCTTTGAAAAGTCTCCTTCTTTCGTTTTACTTGAACTTTGTTAGAAGGTAGAGATTTCTAGAATTAACTCTAGGAATGGAACAAATGATGTATATTTTACAATATAATTTATAATATAATCAGGTGTCAAGGAAAAACATTGAATCGGGAAAAGCATATTCCATACTCTCTGTCCAAGTATATCTGGTTTAAACATTTTGTGGGGATTCTATAGCGCTAAGCTAATCAAACATGGACAACTAGTACCAGAATTAAATTGCCTATAATGTTCTTTAGTTGAAGTGATTACTACAGTTATTCCTCTTTCTTTCCTCCTCCCTTTATCCTCTTCGTCATCTATTATTCTTCCTCTCCCTCTTTCTTTCCCCCCCTTTATCCCTTTCCTCGTCTATTATTCTTCCTCTCCCTCTTTCTTTACCTCCTCCCTTTATCCCCTTCTTCATCTATTATTCTTCCTCTCCCTCTTTCTTTTCCTCCTCCCTTTATCCTCTTCATCTATTATTCCTCCTCTCCCTCTTTCTTTTCCTCCTCCATTTATCCTCTTCTTCATCTATTATTCCTCCTCTCCCTCTTTCTTTTCCTCCTCCCTTTATCCTCTTCGTCATCTATTATTCCTCCTCTCCCTCTTTCTTTACCTCCTCCCTTTATCCTATTCCTCGTCTATTATTCCTCCTCTTTCTCTTTCTTTTCCTCCTCCCTTTATCCTCTTCGTCATCTATTATTCCTCCTCTCCCTCTTTCTTTTCCTCCTCCCTTTATCCTCTTCCTCATTTATTATTCCTCCTCTTCCTCTTTCTTTTCCTTCTCCTTCTCTTTCTTTTCCTCCTCCTTTTATCCTCTTCCTCATCCTACTTTGCCAATGTCGTCGTTGTCACCTATCCACCCAATAACTATAGATGTCTAGTAATTGACGTAAAAAAACAAAATGATCGAAGAGTAAAAGTAGTTTAAAAGCTATGAAATCTATGTACAACTTCATTACATTTTGACAAATCTAATTTCTCTGTGTGGTCTTTCAATAACATTATAAAACAGTAAGTTTTTCTACTAAGAAACATAAATATTATTTGTTCCTAGGAAAGATATATACCATCACATGCATAACACACAGTTGAATGTACTTGGACATTATCCTCGTTACAATCAGAATTATAGAAATTTTAAGATTTTATATCGGTTCCTTTCACATTTATTTCAAGAGGAAAAGTAATAATCTTCGCATACATTGAACCTTTAGCAAATGTTTCACGGGAGCATTTAAATTAATAGTTTAATATAATCATGTAATTATTTTTTATCTATTTGATTTTTTATGGATATCAAGTGACATAAACTCATAAATGATGTCTTTTTCATTGTATCTGGTTTTTCTTTCCAGAATCAGGTCTAAATTCTTTTTTAAATTTACGATATAAGTTCTCTTAGTTGTCAACTGAAAACCTACTTTTTATCGATTTGCTTACTTCATCATCATAGATAGATTATTATTATTACTATATTGTCTAGATTAATATCAAACAAAACTGTACCAATATTTGTGCCATGCATTGAATTTTGTCTGGGAATTCTGGTTTGAATGAAGAGCTGATAATATGCCTCCATATTCATAACTTTCTTTCTGGCGAAAGAAATTACCCGACTAATTTTGACATGAGGCATTTTAGGAAGTGAAAAGCGTAGTATTTTAAGATTATTGCATGAAATTATTTTATTTTCAGGATTAACAGTAACGAGAGCTGTTCTTTTTGTTTTTTCAGAATTGAGATCTATCAACAAGTCAAAGCAAAATGAATCAGACTTTGTTTTCTTTTTGTGATGAAAAGGGATTTAAAAAAAAAATCAAAATTTAACTTTTGTATTTTGTACCAAATATATTTTTTGAAGAGTGAACAAAAGTATATATATTTATATTGAAATACAATACATATATATACATATATACAATACATATATACATTTGTATATTGATATACAAATATAAAATTATATATATAAAAAATAAAAATAGCTTGTTAAAACAAGCTATTTTCATTTTTTTTTATTTTACAATTTAATATTTTTTCTTTATGAATTGCAACATTTTGATACGTAATTTTTCTTCACCTTGTTTTTGGTTCTTGTAGAATGAACAGGCCTCATTTCTCTAAAGCCTTATATGATAATTATTTTAAAACTTATTTGATATAGGTTTAAAGGCTTTAACCTGGTGGGCTCGTTTTTAGTTTGGTAAAACCCGTTCAATTGAGAACTATTTGTAAAGGTGTGACTAATAAATGCCTTTTTCCAAAGAAGCAATTTTGTTTAGGTAGCCTTTCTATTAAAAGAAAACTAATTGAAAGATATTCTTTTCATTACTTCATATACTAACCAATACGCATGATATCCAAAAAGTAGAACACGCTAAAGACAATTCCTGAAGATTTCATTTGTACTGCACTTAGTGACGCATCTAACTTTCATATTCTAAGCTATTATTTTTATGCACAAGTAAAAACATCGTTACAGAGTAATGGTTTGCAAGTGACTCCTTTCATTACTTAATTCTTTGTAAATGTGGCCTTGAGATTTACAATCAACGTTAATTGCGAAAAAAATGAATATCTGAAGACTCAACCATTTTTACATACATACAAATACAAATTTTAATATTAAGCCTACTATGATGCGAAAATTAAAGGTTCTCTGGTGTCGTAGCCCGTGACACACGCTAAAGTGTAGCCCATCAGTCACTATCATTATCACTACTGATATTATTATTATTATTACTATCATTATTATTATTATTAGTAGTAGTAGTATTAATATTATTATTAGCAGTTGTAGTCATTGAAGTAAAATTATTTATTGATGTTATTGTTGCTGTTGTTGCAGTCGCAAATGTCGCCGTCATTTGGTTTGCTTCATTTGACAGGTTTTCAGGATTTCATCTATATCAGCATGAATAAATTAGTTTTGTAGGAAGTTCTATCTTTTTCAGTTAATTTTCATTCATAACTATTATTATTATTATTATTAGTTATTATTGTTAATTTTATTTTCTTCTTTAACAAATTTGTTTAAAAAATATTATTTTTATCAAAATAAGTAATGAGTTTTGCTATTGTTCTTTATTGTTATTGCTTGTAATAGTGCAAGATGGCCGAATAGTTAAAAAAATCAGGAAATCATAAAAAATGAAAGCGATGAAACGGTTTCAAATTCCGGTAAATCCAGTTGTTACTTGTGCTGAAGTAGACATTACATCATATTTTTCGTCACTTTTTGCTACTGTCAGTCATCATGACTTTTTTTTTTTTAGTTCTGGCATAGCATGCTGAAAGTGGCGAAACCAGATGTGCTGTTGTGTTAGATTGCCTCTTTAAGAATCAAGATTGACGTTCTATTCCGAAATAACTGATCATTTAATTTTCTTATTGGACGTGAAATTGAGTTGTTAAACTATTAATCAAAGTTATTTATTCATTTTTTAATTTTTTATTCCATTTAAACCCATCATCATCATTGTAACTTCATTCATTTCATTTATATTCTATCACAAATGGCATGTATATTTTATAATAATAATAATAATAATAATAATAATAATAATCAGTACACAATTATTTTTGTTCTCTGCCTGAAATATCAAAGTAAATTGCATTTTCAGTTACACATTCAGTTATAATATCAAGTATTATTTGTATCGTCGTCGTTGTTGACATGAGGGTTCAGTTTTTTATTTTATATGACATCACAAGAGATCTTTCATAAAGTAAGCAATTTAAGTAAATAAGTTTTATGATTTCTGTTTGATGGCTCAGACAGTAAAGAAATTCCCTTATATATCAGTAGTTGTCATTTGAGTCTAGGTGATCAAGACAGTCCTTGATCACCTGCAATATTAGTGCATATTCGGGCGCTTTCAAAATCATAAGTAACCATGTGTTTTAGAGATCTGCATGCGTATATTTTACAAGTATAAAGAACATTATGATTGTATCAGTATTTAAACAACATAAATCTCTGTGCAATTGTTAAATGCATGTAAATATCTAATATACCGTCATATATGTAAAATGGCTATTATACCATATAAAATAACTAATAGACAATATACCGTCATATGTGTGTACAGATTATTGTTGGTGTGTAAACTTCCAATGATGACATCAGTAAAGCAAAATAAAAATGCATTTAATTAGAATCATGGAATTTTGGATTCATGCTTTAAACTGTGTATGAAATTGTCTGCAAAAACAATTCTTTATTTGTAAGAAAACAGCGTAAAATGCATTAAATATTTAAAAAATAAAACAATACAACAGGTATACATACACAATGAATTCTCACCTTCATAATTTTGATAGTGTTAATTTAATTAGAAAAAAAAAACAAAAAAACATTTTGCATTTTTTTCACAGTTTATCAGAACAGGGAATATATGTCAAAGGGATAGTTCTAAAGTTTGTGCACAATGTAGACATTTGTTAGGATTAAAGATTGAAGAAATGATTAACTATTTATCTATCTTCATGCTTACACACACAGACACACAGACAGACAGTCAGACAGACGCGCACACACGCACAAATACACGCACATATATATACACGCATGTAAATATGTGCGTTCATAAAGAGATGCGTAACCATGTTTGTGCACCATATATGTATTTGCAGTCAAGCATACAAAAGTCATCATCATCATTAAACTTATTCCTGATCAACACGATCAGCTAGTGATCTTACTTTAGATACGTGTTTAGTTTCAGAGTCGAAACCCCCTTTACATTGAAGAAAGAATACTTGTAATTCACTTACCTATTGATATGCGTTTTGTAGACCCCTTAGCTCCGATAGTAGCTCCGGATAGAGTGAGGATAACGAAACACAGCAGAGGGAACGTGCTGGCCGTTGGTAGTCCGATGGCAGGAGCCATCCTGGTTTGTTGGTACCACAGTAGAACTACACGGTGTTGTAATCGTTGTCACTGGTCGTAGGGTCACGCGGAAAAACTGGGATCAGATCCTCCATAGTCTGGGTGGTGCCTTCGTGACGTCACATGCTCGGTGGGAGCCCACCATGTCGGATTTTTATTCTTTATGTTTTATTCTTTTTGAAGGTGCACTGACGGCTTTAAGGGTGGTTTGTGTTTCTATAGAGGTATGTCTGTAATGTATCTATATATCTAACATATACATATATATATATATATATATACACACATATATATGTATATATATATATATATGTAGTTGTATTATTTTTTTGCTCTTTTTTCTTATGGGCTGTTGTCCAAAAGACAAGTGTTGCTAGTTTCCTTCCGAGCGTTGTCGGTTGGTCTGCAGCACTGGTCTGCTACTGTGCGAAGATGGTAATGCTTTAGATGCACAGAGAGAGTGAGTGATATATAGAGAGAGAGCGACATAGTAGTGGTCTATTAAACGATCAGCAGTAGCGATAGCAGTGGTCCAAGTAGTTGCAGTAGCATAGTTTTGTCTCTCCAGTAGTTTCTTTACATGGTTTTGTAATTTTCGTAAGGCCTACAAAAAAAAAAAAAACTAGTTACTACAAACGACTAGACAAATAGTAATATATAAACTTAGATAGTTCTACAAGGATTTACTGGTAGGTTTGCATTGGTGATTTTCTAACATTTTTATATGTACGTATGTATATATCCTTTGATTAAGAAAAAACTTACAAAATACCAGTTCAATTTAAACACGCTAATATCGCGATTTTAAGATAAAAGAAAAAGACATTTTTCATTAAAACCAATTACCAGTTGCTTGATATAAAGAAAAGATACTACACTTTGATCTATGAAAAATTTAAGAAATAATTTTACATTATTTCATTTCAAAAATATTCATCATTATCTCAATTATATGTAGGCTTTATTGAATTTGTGTCGAATAAGGCGGTGTAGACAAAAGTAAATTACCAAAATTAATTCTATTTCTTATATACTCATAGATATAGGTGCACGTCCCACTCTCTTTATGCGCATACCTGTGTGTGGAAGAGAGAAAGAGAGAAAAAAATGTAATTACTTTTAGACAAGAAGAGTGAAATCGGCAATTTCATTTTTTTTTTTAAGTATTTCATTAATCTCTTGTTTAAGTTTCGAGTCAAAAACTAAGGTTACTGACCGCGAATGAGAACCATTGCAGTAAATTTATTCAAGTATTTGTAAAATCTACAATATCCATTTATTAGTTCACAGCTATGATGAATAAATAAATAAAAGGCTAACCATAGACATGTCGCAAAAAATAGCCCATTGTTTTGAATGTGAAAATTCAAAATCTTTATGACAGATGACAAGTAAAAATGAAAGGTGTCAGATGTGAATTATATTTTAATGGTCTTTCTATAATACATAAAGTGGTTCATAAGGACCACTTGTTTACATTCTGTTTTCTCTTCTTGGTTTACCAATGTCATTCATCCTGCCTCTTTCAATTTTGGAATTTTTTAAAAAGTTTTCAAATTCTTGCAATGCATATGTTATTTGTCAAACAAACGTCTGTATAAATGGATGAACGCTCAATCTTAATGTTACCTATTAGAAACCACTGTCAGAATGCAAAATTAAACTGACATTGCTTTATATGTCTGTTTATTGCAGTGACATTCTTTATTATATTTCAGTGAATTTGTTGGTTTATCTGAATAACATGGTCATGTTTTGGGTACAAAATCTTCTAGCTTTGCGTAAACTCAAAAATAAGTTTTGTATATGAATATATGAATGGTCATTAACCTTTATCAGTTATTTTTCCTGACCCATATTTAACATGGCAGATGTCACAAAAAAGGTACACAGATATAATAACCAAATAAACAGGTTTCTTTATTCAGCTCTGTTTTATTTTAATTATGAAATTGACTCTCATCTCAAAAGATAAGAGCACGATTTAATTAATACAATACTGAGGAATTTTGAAGCATCATTTAAAATCATCAGAAAATTATTAATAAAATATCTTACTCAATATATAACATTTTTGCTAATGACTTAGTTTTAGTGTTAAGGATGCAATTTATAGATTGAATTTTAATTAAAATTTTTAAAAATTCATATTTATATGAGAGTATCGGAGAAATTAGAGACAAAAATAGACAGCGAAAAAGACATTTTGTTGTCATCGTTGGAAAGGTGAAAGGACAACATAGGTATCATTTGGTATTAGTGACATCGATAAAATTTGCAAAGAGAGTGGGAGGAAGAGAAGGAGAAATCTTATTGGCAGGGATTTAGAAAATGGACCTGGATGGACCCGAAAATTTTTCACTAAAATAGTCGGTGAATTAAGACTACTATAGTAATATCAGAAATATAATAAAAATTATTAACAGTAACACTTGTAGTAGTAGAATCTATAGAACGGCATACATTAGAAGCTAATGGATACTACTATTTATTGTTAAAAAATACTGGTGAGTGATGTAGTCGTAACGATTGTTAGAAAAGCAACCAAAGACAATAGAAACAGGTGGAGAAGAAGAAAAAGTAACCAGGAGAAAGGTAAGAAAATTAGCAGTAGTAAGAGGCAAGAGTTACTGATGATGGAGATATTCCTTCTTTCATAATGGAATGCTGGGATAGAGAGAAAAGGCCAGAAAACAGGACCCATGCATGTAGAGTAAAGACTTTTCAAGGAGAATAGATGAAGAGGAGATTGAAGGACAGAAATAAGTCAAGCATAGGATTGATTAATGACGAGATAGAAAAAAAAAACAAAAAAAAAAAAAACGCAAGAAATGACAGATTAAAGAAAAAAAGAAAGTAATAATATGAGAGGGAAAGAGAAGGCAGAAGGTAAATTGAAGAGAGGGAAAATCTAATATGGAGAGACAAATTCAAAGAAAATGGGTAGAGAAAGATGATGAAAAGCTGATGAATGAGTGGTTAAAGAAATGTGAGTAACTGAACGAGATACGCACACACACACAATATATATATATATATATATATATATATATATATATGAGAAAGTATTTACAGAAGAAGAAAGAGTCAGAATTAAATAATAAAACAAGGAGTAGAGAAAGAGATACATAACGAGAAAGAATTAGGAAGTAATGGAGGACAAGGAATAAAAAGGAGAATAAATAAAGCAACAGCTTAGTGTGGATAATTATGAAATACAAAGTTATAAAAAAAAAGAAAAAAAAATCGAAAGAGAAAAGTAGACAGTTGGAAAAAAAAGTTGTTATTAAAGGTGAAAGAAAACAAATGTATTTAAAATCGAGATGTTTGAATAAAATAAATAGTAGCCATCTTTATAATGTCTCTCTCCAACATGATTGTCTACTCTTTTTTTTTATTTCTCTCTAAAAAGTTTTTAAAAGTTTGAACGGAGAAAACTAGGCGATACCCGCAAAGCAATGTTATTTAAGTACAACTTACGGTATTAAGAGAATGAAGAAAGAGAAACACTGTACAATGTAAAATACTTTAAAGAACAGGAAAGTGATAAAATAAATAACAATGAGGAGGATATATGAAGAGAAAGAATTTGAGAGAACGAGAGTAAGGCGACAGATAGAAAAGAGGGTTGAAAAAGTGTGGGTGGAATTATATTATGAAAGTGAATTTATATATAGAGAGAGAGAATCGAAAAGTTCATGAGTGCCCTGCTTTGTGGGTGTCATAGTTACGTATTTCCTATCAATGTCAGGGTTCGAACCCAGATGAAAGTCAAAAATTCTAAGTCTTTTGATTGTCATTACATAAACCTTCCTGATTTTAAACCTTTGTCATATAATCGAGAAAACTTTGGCTAAAACGTGAAGAGTAAATTGGAGAAGTAAGTCGATGAAAAAATACAATGAAGGGAGGAATTAAATCGAATAAAAGCAAATATGGAACCAGAAAAATAAATAAATATGAAGGGAAAATGCGACAAGGAAATAAAAACAAAACTAATTCATTAAAGACTGACGTATTCTAAGAAGTCGGCTGTCTCCTTAGATGAATGACAGATGTCTTATCTAAATGGTTAAGTAAATCTTCTTGCGGATCAAATTGCTTTAGGTTTGTGACAGATTAAGCTAAACGTAGCAAATAACTATTTCGTGGGTTAAATAGTCGTGTTTCTCAGTGGTTTGATGTTCTAACCCCAGTAAAAGCTAAAATTTCGAATACTGATTGTCTAGGTACACAAACCCATCTCACTTAGAAGTTTGGCGCAATATAATCTTTCTCATCCTATTTCTTTCTATTTGGCTATGCGCAGTGCCAAACTAAGCCTACTGAATATTATGTACAGTAAAAGAGAGAGTGAGTAGTGAATTAGAATGAATAAAAATAGAATATGGAAAAAGAGAGAGAGAGAGAGAGAAAGAGAGAGAGATGAAATGAAGGGTTAAAGGTTTTATGAAAGTCGTGATAAGTGTAAGGATAAACGAAAAGAAATAAGGCAAGACAAAACGCGTACATATAGAATAGAGAAGTTCAATAGATATTTACAACCTTACGTATTAAGAATTTTACAAGTATTTATAAATACTAATAGTCATGTGGTCAAAATGGCCCTTCAATGTCTCAGTTTCAGTATAACAAAAAACATCGCTATTTGTAGCCGAAACACATTGTTCACACTAATCGAATGCAAATATATTGAATGTATTTTCAAAAGAATGGCTGCAGAAGACATCGGGTAAGAACATTTGGTCGAAACTTTTATACCAATGGGTGTAACTTGAACTAACCATGTTATGTGTGATAATAATAAACCTCTTCCAATGAAAGACCGTTTAATTATTAACGATTCAGTTTTGCTGAATATAGATTTTCAAGTTTATATTTGGCGTTGTTTATTCATTACACTATGGTTAATAGATCAAGACCAATCCAAACTAGATTTAAAGAAACAACGTTGATATTTGGTCAAAATCAAATAACGAATATATCTTCATGTTTGAAGGGAAGAGGGGGGGGGGCTAAGAAAGCAGAAAAAATAACTAAGGCGGGAAATTTCCAAAGTAAAGGATCAGTGAGAATCAAATGAATATCATGCAACTTTAAAAGAGAATAAAATCTTCAAACTAATTTACGTGAAATGAATTGGGTAAAGTAAAAACAAGTTTATGTGAAGTAAATCACATACAAAGTAAGGAACTAATTTATTTTCTTTCGTTGATGCGAGTTAAAGAAAGACGCGAATGAAAAGGGAAAAAGAATAAGAAATAGGAAGATTTGAAAATAAAAGGGAGACAAAATGTGAAGAGAAAAGGGTTGAAAGAAAAAAAGAAGTAAGATTATTTTTTGAAGGGATAAAAATAAAAAGAGGGTTAAAAGAAAGAGATTAAAAAAACACTAATTGACTATAAAGAATGAGTTGAAAGAAATATATGCACACACACACACACACACACATATATATATATATATAATATTATGGAAGAGCACTCAGTTCTAGAAATAAAGCGATTATATGTATAGACAGTGTGTTTTTTTCTTTCTTTCTTTCTTTATATATATATATATATATATATATATATATATATATATATATATGTATGTATGTAAGTATGTATGTTAGTGCTCTTTTTGACAATTTTAAATTTTGACGTATGAATGTCCAACACTTCAGTTTAGTTCTTAAGCGCTAGGCTACTGACGTAGATATTTAATTATATAGGTAAAATCTTGTGTAGAAACAAACGTTTTTTGGAAGAACTGATAGCAAAAATGGAGCATAGGGTAATATGAAGTCACCAAACGGCTCTACTTAGTTTTAAATTCAGTGTTCCTCCTCCTTAGACTAGCCACCATCCAAGACAAGAGGACCCAGTCAAAAATTCGTGTGTGAGAGTTAGCAGGTTGTCACTTATACGGTTTATTATGTAATCTTCGGACAATGTCTGTTACCTACATATATAAGGTGTACTTGTTTTAGGTGTATACTGGATTTGTGTAATGATTAAAAGAAAATGTACAAAGTATTGATGAATACAAAATAAATCTATATATATCTCAATATAATAATACAAAAGGGTAACGTGGAAATGCAATTTCAAGATTTTACATGTAAAAATCTTGGCACATACGAGAGAGAGAAAGAAAGAAAAGAGCCGTGGAGGAAGTAGAATATATATACATACGTACATATATATATATATATATATATATATATATATATATATATATATATATATATATATATATATATATAAGCAAGCTTAGAAGTATGATCTGATGAACCAGGTTCCCACATACCTGGGGAAATAAATTATAACCAATGGACCCTTAAGGTTGTCTGTTTTCTATTTAAATTGAATTAATATATATATATATATATATATATATATATATATATATATATATATATATATATATATATATATATCACGTGCTGAAGAAAGGTATGTTTTTTTTCAAAGTAGCACGACAGTTAAACTGTGTAAAGTCGCCAATATGACAAGCTGGTGTGATGCAAATGTCGTATGTCATCTCTGTGTATGTTACGACAACCGTAGTAATGGACAATATTAATTTATCGACTCTGATTTTGGTTGATTTTTCCATTTGTTTATATACACATATGTAGATCTGCTTTGCAAAGTCTGCTCTGCTTCTTATTGGATCCTGATTGTCAAAGTTCGAATAACGAATCAGAAAGCTATCTATTTTTAGAAGTGGGTAAATTTTGGACTCTGTTGTTATTTGTTTATTTCTTTTTTTACATGCTGGTTGTGAAAGCTTACTGAAGACTATTTCAAACTTTTAGCTTCCCAAAGGATGTAATCAAAGCAATCCTGCCTACCGCACAGACATCACATTGGTGCTTGAAAATGACTGGGTTGGTCGAAAGAACTTCAGCAAACAACGTGAACTTCGGACAGCTTATTCACAATTTTGATCCCAATACACGACACCTTATTTGAAAATTGTAAAAATACGATATCTATCTATCTATCTATCTATCCCAGTCTGTTCATATCTATCTATCTATCTATCTATCTATCTATCTATCTATCTATCTATCCCAGTCTGTTCATATCTATCTATCTATCCCAGTCTGTTCATATCTATCTATCTATCTATCTATCTATCTATCTATCTATCTATCTATCTATCTATCTATCTATCTATCTATCCCAGTCTGTTCATATCTATCTATCTATCCCAGTCTGTTCATATCTATCTATCTATCTATCTATCTATCTATCTATCTATCTATCTATCTATCTATCCCAGTCTGTTCATATCTATCTATCTATCCCAGTCTGTTCATATCTATCTATCTATCTATCTATCTATCTATCTATCTATCTATCCCAGTCTGTTCATATCTATCTATCTATCTATCTATCTATCTATCTATCTATCTATCTATCTATCTATCTATCTATCTATCTATCTATCCCAGTCTGTTCATATCTATCTATCTATCTATCTATCTATCTATCTATCTATCTATCTATCTATCTATCTATCTATCTATCTATCCCAGTCTGTTCATATCTATCTATCTATCTATCTATCTATCTATCTATCTATCTATCTATCTATCTATCTATCTATCCCAGTCTGTTCATATCTATCTATCTATCTATCTATCTATCTATCTATCTATCTATCTATCTATCTATCCCAGTCTGTTCATATCTATCTATCTATCTATCTATCTATCTATCTATCTATCTATCTATCTATCTATCTATCTATCTATCTATCTATCTATCCCAGTCTGTTCATATCTATCTATCTATCTATCTATCTATCTATCTATCTATCTATCTATCTATCTATCTATCCCAGTCTGTTCATATCTATCTATCTATCTATCTATCTATCTATCTATCTATCTATCTATCTATCTATCTATCTATCCCAGTCTGTTCATATCTATCTATCTATCTATCTATCTATCTATCTATCTATCTATCTATCTATCTATCTATCTATCTATCCCAGTCTGTTCATATCTATCTATCTATCTATCTATCTATCTATCTATCTATCTATCTATCTATCTATCTATCTATCTATCTATCCCAGTCTGTTCATATCTATCTATCTATCTATCTATCTATCTATCTATCTATCTATCTATCTATCTATCTATCTATCTATCTATCTATCCCAGTCTGTTCATATCTATCTATCTATCTATCTATCTATCTATCTATCTATCTATCTATCTATCTATCTATCCCAGTCTGTTCATATCTATCTATCTATCTATCTATCTATCTATCTATCTATCTATCTATCTATCTATCTATCCCAGTCTGTTCATATCTATCTATCTATCTATCTATCTATCTATCTATCTATCTATCTATCTATCTATCTATCTATCTATCCCAGTCTGTTCATATCTATCTATCTATCTATCTATCTATCTATCTATCTATCTATCTATCTATCTATCTATCCCAGTCTGTTCATATCTATCTATCTATCTATCTATCTATCTATCTATCTATCTATCTATCTATCTATCTATCTATCTATCTATCTATCCCAGTCTGTTCATATCTATCTATCTATCTATCTATCTATCTATCTATCTATCTATCTATCTATCTATCTATCTATCTCAGTCTGTTCATATCTATCTATCTATCTATCTATCTATCTATCTATCTATCTATCCCAGTCTGTTCATATCTATCTATCTATCTATCTATCTATCTATCTATCTATCTATCTATCTATTTATCTATCTATCTATCTATCTATCTATCTATCTATCTATCTATCTATCTATCTATCTATCTATCCCAGTCTGTTCATATCTATCTATCTATCTATCCATCTATCTATCTATCTATCTATCTATCTATCTATCTATCTATCTATCTATCTATCTATCTATCTATCCCAGTCTGTTCATATCTATCTATCTATCTATCTATCTATCTATCTATCTATCTATCTATCTATCTATCTATCTATCAATCCCAGTCTGTTCATATCTATCTATCTATCTATCTATCTATCTATCTATCTATCTATCCCAGTCTGTTCATATCTATCTATCTATCTATCTATCTATCTATCTATCTATCTATCTATCTATCTATCTATCTATCCCAGTCTGTTCATATCTATCTATCTATCTATCTATCTATCTATCTATCTATCTATCTATCTATCTATCTATCTATCTCAGTCTGTTCATATCTATCTATCTATCTATCTATCTATCTATCTATCTATCTATCTATCTATCTATCTATCTATCTATCTATCCCAGTCTGTTCATATCTATCTATCTATCTATCTATCTATCTATCTATCTATCTATCTATCTATCTATCTATCTATCTATCCTAGTCTGTTCATATCTATCTATCTATCTATCTATCTATCTATCTATCTATCTATCTATCTATCTATCTATCTATCCCAGTCTGTTCATATCTATCTATCTATCTATCTATCTATCTATCTATCTATCTATCTATCTATCTATCTATCCCAGTCTGTTCATATCTATCTATCTATCTATCTATCTATCTATCTATCTATCTATCTATCTATCTATCTATCTATCTATCTATCTATCCCAGTCTGTTCATATCTATCTATCTATCTATCTATCTATCTATCTATCTATCTATCTATCTATCTATCTATCTATCCCAGTATGTTCATATCTATCTATCTATCTATCTATCTATCTATCTATCTATCTATCTATCTATCTATCTATCTATCTATCCCAGTCTGTTCATATCTATCTATCTATCTATCTATCTATCTATCTATCTATCTATCTATCTACCTATCTATCTATCTATCTATCTATCTATCTATCTCAGTCTGTTCATATCTATCTATCTATCTATCTATCTATCTATCTATCTATCTATCTATCTATCTATCTATCCCAGTCTGTTCATATCTATCTATCTATCTATCTATCTATCTATCTATCTATCTATCTATCTATCTATCTATCTATCTATCTATCCCAGTCTGTTCATATCTATCTATCTATCTATCTATCTATCTATCTATCTATCTATCTATCTATCCCAGTCTGTTCATATCTATCTATCTATCTATCTATCTATCTATCTATCTATCTATCTATCTATCTATCTATCTATCCCAGTCTGTTCATATCTATCTATCTATCTATCTATCTATCTATCTATCTATCTATCTATCTATCTATCTATCTATCTATCTATCTCAGTCTGTTCATATCTATCTATCTATCTATCTATCTATCTATCTATCTATCTATCTATCCCAGTCTGTTCATATCTATCTATCTATCTATCTATCTATCTATCTATCTATCTATCTATCTACCTATCTATCTATCTATCTATCTATCTATCTATCTCAGTCTGTTCATATCTATCTATCTATCTATCTATCTATCTATCTATCTATCTATCTATCTATCTATCTATCTATCTATCTATCCCAGTCTGTTCATATCTATCTATCTATCTATCTATCTATCTATCTATCTATCTATCTATCTATCTATCTATCTATCTATCCCAGTCTGTTCATATCTATCTATCTATCTATCTATCTATCTATCTATCTATCTATCTACCTATCTATCTATCTATCTATCTATCTATCTATCTATCTATCCCAGTCTGTTCATATCTATCTATCTATCTATCTATCTATCTATCTATCTATCTATCTATCTATCTATCCCAGTCTGTTCATATCTATCTATCTATCTATCTATCTATCTATCTATCTATCTATCTATCTATCTATCTATCTATCCCAGTCTGTTCATATCTATCTATCTATCTATCTATCTATCTATCTATCTATCTATCTATCTATCTATCTATCTATCCCAGTCTGTTCATATCTATCTATCTATCTATCTATCTATCTATCTATCTATCTATCTATCTATCTATCTATCTCAGTCTGTTCATATCTATCTATCTATCTATCTATCTATCTATCTATCTATCTATCTATCTATCTATCTATCCCAGTCTGTTCATATCTATCTATCTATCTATCTATCTATCTATCTATCTATCTATCTATTTATCTATCTATCTATCTATCTATCTATCTATCTATCTATCTATCTATCTATCTATCTATCCCAGTCTGTTCATATCTATCTATCTATCTATCCATCTATCTATCTATCTATCTATCTATCTATCTATCTATCTATCTATCTATCTATCCCAGTCTGTTCATATCTATCTATCTATCTATCTATCTATCTATCTATCTATCTATCTATCTATCTATCTATCTATCTATCAATCCCAGTCTGTTCATATCTATCTATCTATCTATCTATCTATCTATCTATCTATCTATCTATCTATCCCAGTCTGTTCATATCTATCTATCTATCTATCTATCTATCTATCTATCTATCTATCTATCTATCTATCTATCTATCTATCTATCTATCCCAGTCTGTTCATATCTATCTATCTATCTATCTATCCCAGTCTGTTCATATCTATCTATCTATCTATCTATCTATCTATCTATCTATCTCAGTCTGTTCATATCTATCTATCTATCTATCTATCTATCTATCTATCTATCTATCTATCTATCTATCTATTTATCTATCTATCTATCTATCTATCTATCTATCTATCTATCTATCTATCTATCTATCCCAGTCTGTTCATATCTATCTATCTATCTATCCATCTATCTATCTATCTATCTATCTATCTATCTATCTATCTATCTATCTATCTATCTATCTATCCCAGTCTGTTCATATCTATCTATCTATCTATCTATCTATCTATCTATCTATCTATCTATCTATCTATCAATCCCAGTCTGTTCATATCTATCTATCTATCTATCTATCTATCTATCTATCTATCTATCTATCTATCTATCTATCCCAGTCTGTTCATATCTATCTATCTATCTATCTATCTATCTATCTATCTATCTATCTATCTATCTATCTATCTATCTATCTATCTATCTATCTATCTATCTATCCCAGTCTGTTCATATCTATCTATCTATCTATCTATCTATCTATCTATCTATCTATCTATCTATCTATCTATCTATCTATCTATCTATCTCAGTCTGTTCATATCTATCTATCTATCTATCTATCTATCTATCTATCTATCTATCTATCTATCTATCTATCCCAGTCTGTTCATATCTATCTATCTATCTATCTATCTATCTATCTATCTATCTATCTATCTATCTATCTATCTATCCTAGTCTGTTCATATCTATCTATCTATCTATCTATCTATCTATCTATCTATCTATCTATCTATCTATCTATCTATCTATCTATCCCAGTCTGTTCATATCTATCTATCTATCTATCTATCTATCTATCTATCTATCTATCTATCTATCTATCTATCTATCTATCCCAGTCTGTTCATATCTATCTATCTATCTATCTATCTATCTATCTATCTATCTATCTATCTATCTATCTATCTATCTATCCCAGTCTGTTCATATCTATCTATGTATCTATCTATCTATCTATCTATCTATCTATCTATCTATCCCAGTATGTTCATATCTATCTATCTATCTATCTATCTATCTATCTATCTATCTATCTATCTATCTATCCCAGTCTGTTCATATCTATCTATCTATCTATCTATCTATCTATCTATCTATCTATCTACCTATCTATCTATCTATCTATCTATCTATCTATATCAGTCTGTTCATATCTATCTATCTATCTATCTATCTATCTATCTATCTATCTATCTATCTATCTATCTATCCCAGTCTGTTCATATCTATCTATCTATCTATCTATCTATCTATCTATCTATCTATCTATCTATCTATCTATCTATCTATCCCAGTCTGTTCATATCTATCTATCTATCTATCTATCTATCTATCTATCTATCTATCTATCTATCTATCTATCTATCTATCTATCCCAGTCTGTTCATATCTATCTATCTATCTATCTATCTATCTATCTATCTATCTATCTATCTATCTATCTATCTATCTATCCCAGTCTGTTCATATCTATCTATCTATCTATCTATCTATCTATCTATCTATCTATCTATCTATCTATCTATCTATCTCAGTCTGTTCATATCTATCTATCTATCTATCTATCTATCTATCTATCTATCTATCTATCTATCTATCCCAGTCTGTTCATATCTATCTATCTATCTATCTATCTATCTATCTATCTATCTATCTATCTATCTATCTATCTATCTATCTATCTATCTACCTATCTATCTATCTATCTATCTATCTATCTCAGTCTGTTCATATCTATCTATCTATCTATCTATCTATCTATCTATCTATCTATCTATCTATCTATCTATCTATCCCAGTCTGTTCATATCTATCTATCTATCTATCTATCTATCTATCTATCTATCTATCTATCTATCTATCTATCTATCTATCTATCTATCCCAGTCTGTTCATATCTATCTATCTATCTATCTATCTATCTATCTATCTATCTACCTATCTATCTATCTATCTATCTATCTCAGTCTGTTCATATCTATCTATCTATCTATCTATCTATCTATCTATCTATCTATCTATCTATCTATCTATCTATCCCAGTCTGTTCATATCTATCTATCTATCTATCTATCTATCTATCTATCTATCTATCTATCTATCTATCCCAGTCTGTTCATATCTATCTATCTATCTATCTATCTATCTATCTATCTATCTATCTATCTATCTATCTATCTATCTATCTATCCCAGTCTGTTCATATCTATCTATCTATCTATCTATCTATCTATCTATCTATCTATCTATCCCAGTCTGTTCATATCTATCTATCTATCTATCTATCTATCTATCTATCTATCTATCTATCTATCTATCTATCTATCCCAGTCTGTTCATATCTATCTATCTATCTATCTATCTATCTATCTATCTATCTATCTATCTATCTATCTATCTATCTCAGTCTGTTCATATCTATCTATCTATCTATCTATCTATCTATCTATCTATCTATCCCAGTCTGTTCATATCTATCTATCTATCTATCTATCTATCTATCTATCTATCTATCTATCTATCTATCTATCCCAGTCTGTTCATATCTATCTATCTATCTATCTATCTATCTATCTATCTATCTATCTATCTATCTATCTATCCTAGTCTGTTCATATCTATCTATCTATCTATCTATCTATCTATCTATCTATCTATCTATCTATCTATCTATCTATCTATCCCAGTCTGTTCATATCTATCTATCTATCTATCTATCTATCTATCTATCTATCTATCTATCTATCTATCTATCCCAGTCTGTTCATATCTATCTATCTATCTATCTATCTATCTATCTATCTATCTATCTATCTATCTATCTATCTATCTATCTATCCCAGTCTGTTCATATCTATCTATCTATCTATCTATCTATCTATCTATCTATCTATCTATCTATCTATCTATCTATCTATCTATCTATCCCAGTCTGTTCATATCTATCTATCTATCTATCTATCTATCTATCTATCTATCTATCTATCTATCTCAGTCTGTTCATATCTATCTATCTATCTATCTATCTATCTATCTATCTATCTATCTATCTATCTATCTATCTATCCCAGTCTGTTCATATCTATCTATCTATCTATCTATCTATCTATCTATCTATCTATCCCAGTCTGTTCATATCTATCTATCTATCTATCTATCTATCTATCTATCTATCTATCTATCTATCTATCTATCTATCTATCCTAGTCTGTTCATATCTATCTATCTATCTATCTATCTATCTATCTATCTATCTATCTATCTATCTATCTATCTATCTATCCCAGTCTGTTCATATCTATCTATCTATCTATCTATCTATCTATCTATCTATCTATCTATCTATCTATCTATCTATCTATCAATCCCAGTCTGTTCATATCTATCTATCTATCTATCTATCTATCTATCTATCTATCTATCTATCTATCTATCTATCCCAGTCTGTTCATATCTATCTATCTATCTATCTATCTATCTATCTATCTATCTATCTATCTATCTATCTATCTATCTATCTATCCCAGTCTGTTCATATCTATCTATCTATCTATCTATCGATCTTTCTATCTATCTATCTATCTATCTATCTATCTATCTATCTATCTATCTATCTATCTATCTATCTCAGTCTGTTCATATCTATCTATCTATCTATCTATCTATCTATCTATCTATCTATCTATCTATCTATCTATCTATCCCAGTCTGTTCATATCTATCTATCTATCTATCTATCTATCTATCTATCTATCTATCTATCTATCTATCCCAGTCTGTTCATATCTATCTATCTATCTATCTATCTATCTATCTATCTATCTATCTATCTATCTATCTATCTATCTATCTATCTATCCCAGTCTGTTCATATCTATCTATCTATCTATCTATCTATCTATCTATCTATCTATCTATCTATCTATCTATCTATCTATCTATCCCAGTCTGTTCATATCTATCTATCTATCTATCTATCTATCTATCTATCTATCTATCTATCTATCTATCTATCTATCTATCTATCTATCTATCTATCCCAGTCTGTTCATATCTATCTATCTATCTATCTATCTATCTATCTATCTATCTATCTATCTATCTATCTATCTATCTATCTATCTCAGTCTGTTCATATCTATCTATCTATCTATCTATCTATCTATCTATCTATCTATCCCAGTCTGTTCATATCTATCTATCTATCTATCTATCTATCTATCTATCTATCTATCTATCTATCTATCTATCTATCCCAGTCTGTTCATATCTATCTATCTATCTATCTATCTATCTATCTATCTATCTATCTATCTATCTATCTATCCTAGTCTGTTCATATCTATCTATCTATCTATCTATCTATCTATCTATCTATCTATCTATCTATCTATCTATCTATCCCAGTCTGTTCATATCTATCTATCTATCTATCTATCTATCTATCTATCTATCTATCTATCTATCTATCTATCTATCTATCTATCCCAGTCTGTTCATATCTATCTATCTATCTATCTATCTATCTATCTATCTATCTATCTATCTATCTATCTATCCCAGTCTGTTCATATCTATCTATCTATCTATCTATCTATCTATCTATCTATCTATCTATCTATCTATCCCAGTCTGTTCATATCTATCTATCTATCTATCTATCTATCTATCTATCTATCTATCTATCTATCTATCTATCTATCTATCCCAGTCTGTTCATATCTATCTATCTATCTATCTATCTATCTATCTATCTATCTATCTATCTATCAATCCCAGTCTGTTCATATCTATCTATCTATCTATCTATCTATCTATCTATCTATCTATCTATCTATCTATCTATCTATCTATCCCAGTCTGTTCATATCTATCTATCTATCTATCTATCTATCTATCTATCTATCTATCTATCTATCTATCTATCTATCTATCTATCCCAGTCTGTTCATATCTATCTATCTATCTATCTATCTATCTATCTATCTATCTATCTATCTATCTATCTATCTATCTATCTATCTATCTATCTATCTATCTATCTATCCCAGTCTGTTCATATCTATCTATCTATCTATCTATCTATCTATCTATCTATCTATCTATCTATCTATCTATCTATCTATCCCAGTCTGTTCATATCTATCTATCTATCTATCTATCTATCTATCTATCTATCTATCTATCTATCTATCTATCCCAGTCTGTTCATATCTATCTATCTATCTATCTATCTATCTATCTATCTATCTATCTATCTATCTATCCCAGTCTGTTCATATCTATCTATCTATCTATCTATCTATCTATCTATCTATCTATCTATCTATCTATCTATCTATCTATCTATCCCAGTCTGTTCATATCTATCTATCTATCTATCTATCTATCTATCTATCTATCTATCTATCTATCTATCTATCTATCAATCCCAGTCTGTTCATATCTATCTATCTATCTATCTATCTATCTATCTATCTATCTATCTATCTATCCCAGTCTGTTCATATCTATCTATCTATCTATCTATCTATCTATCTATCTATCTATCTATCTATCTATCCCAGTCTGTTCATATCTATCTATCTATCTATCTATCTATCTATCTATCTATCTATCTATCTATCTATCTATCAATCCCAGTCTGTTCATATCTATCTATCTATCTATCTATCTATCTATCTATCTATCTATCTATCTATCTATCTATCTATCCCAGTCTGTTCATATCTATCTATCTATCTATCTATCTATCTATCTATCTATCTATCTATCTATCTATCTATCTATCTATCCCAGTCTGTTCATATCTATCTATCTATCTATCTATCTATCTATCTATCTATCTATCTATCTATCTATCTATCTCAGTCTGTTCATATCTATCTATCTATCTATCTATCTATCTATCTATCTATCTATCTATCTATCTATCTATCTATCCCAGTCTGTTCATATCTATCTATCTATCTATCTATCTATCTATCTATCTATCTATCTATCTATCTATCCCAGTCTGTTCATATCTATCTATCTATCTATCTATCTATCTATCTATCTATCTATCTATCTATCTATCTATCTATCTATCCCAGTCTGTTCATATCTATCTATCTATCTATCTATCTATCTATCTATCTATCTATCTATCTATCTATCTATCCTAGTCTGTTCATATCTATCTATCTATCTATCTATCTATCTATCTATCTATCTATCTATCTATCTATCTATCTATCCCAGTCTGTTCATATCTATCTATCTATCTATCTATCTATCTATCTATCTATCTATCTATCTATCTATCTATCCCAGTCTGTTCATATCTATCTATCTATCTATCTATCTATCTATCTATCTATCTATCTATCTATCTATCTATCCCAGTCTGTTCATATCTATCTATCTATCTATCTATCTATCTATCTATCTATCTATCTATCTATCTATCTATCTATCCCAGTCTGTTCATATCTATCTATCTATCTATCTATCTATCTATCTATCTATCTATCTATCTATCTATCTATCTATCCCAGTCTGTTCATATCTATCTATCTATCTATCTATCTATCTATCTATCTATCTATCTATCTATCTATCTATCTATCTATCCCAGTCTGTTCATATCTATCTATCTATCTATCTATCTATCTATCTATCTATCTATCTATCTATCTATCTATCTATCTATCTATCCCAGTCTGTTCATATCTATCTATCTATCTATCTATCTATCTATCTATCTATCTATCTATCTATCTATCTATCCCAGTCTGTTCATATCTATCTATCTATCTATCTATCTATCTATCTATCTATCTATCTATCTATCTATCTATCTATCCCACTGTTCATATCTATCTATCTATCTATCTATCTATCTATCTATCTATCTATCTATCTATCTATCTATCTATCCCAGTCTGTTCATATCTATCTATCTATCTATCTATCTATCTATCTATCTATCTATCTATCTATCTATCTATCTATCTATCTATCTATCTATCTATCTATCCCAGTCTGTTCATATCTATCTATCTATCTATCTATCTATCTATCTATCTATCTATCTATCTATCTATCTATCTATCTATCTATCTATCTATCTCAGTCTGTTCATATCTATCTATCTATCTATCTATCTATCTATCTATCTATCTATCTATCTATCTATCTATCTATCTATCTATCTATCTATCCCAGTCTGTTCATATCTATCTATCTATCTATCTATCTATCTATCTATCTATCTATCTATCTATCTATCTATCTATCTATCTATCTATCCCAGTCTGTTCATATCTATCTATCTATCTATCTATCTATCTATCTATCTATCTATCTATCTATCCTAGTCTGTTCATATCTATCTATCTATCTATCTATCTATCTATCTATCTATCTATCTATCTATCTATCTATCTATCTATCTATCCCAGTCTGTTCATATCTATCTATCTATCTATCTATCTATCTATCTATCTATCTATCTATCTATCTATCTATCTATCTATCTATCTATCCCAGTCTGTTCATATCTATCTATCTATCTATCTATCTATCTATCTATCTATCTATCTATCTATCTATCTATCTATCTATCTATCCCAGTCTGTTCATATCTATCTATCTATCTATCTATCTATCTATCTATCTATCTATGTATCTATCTATCCCAGTCTGTTCATATCTATCTATCTATCTATCTATCTATCTATCTATCTATCTATCTATCTATCCCAGTCTGTTCCTATCTATCTATCTATCTATCTATCTATCTATCTATCTATCTATCTATCTATCTATCTATCTATCTATCTATCTATCTATCCCAGTCTGTTCATATCTATCTATCTATCTATCTATCTATCTATCTATCTATCTATCTATCTATCTATCTATCTATCTATCCCAGTCTGTTCATATCTATCTATCTATCTATCTATCTATCTATCTATCTATCTATCTATCTATCTATCTATCTATCCCAGTCTGTTCATATCTATCTATCTATCTATCTATCTATCTATCTATCTATCTATCTATCTATCTATCTATCTATCTATCTATCCCAGTCTGTTCATATCTATCTATCTATCTATCTATCTATCTATCTATCTATCTATCTATCTATCCCAGTCTGTTCATATCTATCTATCTATCTATCTATCTATCTATCTATCTATCTATCTATCTATCTATCTATCTATCTATCAATCCCAGTCTGTTCATATCTATCTATCTATCTATCTATCTATCTATCTATCTATCTATCTATCTATCTATCTATCTATCCCAGTCTGTTCATATCTATCTATCTATCTATCTATCTATCTATCTATCTATCTATCTATCTATCTATCTATCTATCTATCAATCCCAGTCTGTTCATATCTATCTATCTATCTATCTATCTATCTATCTATCTATCTATCCCAGTCTGTTCATATCTATCTATCTATCTATCTATCTATCTATCTATCTATCTATCTATCTATCTATCTATCTATCTATCCCAGTCTGTTCATATCTATCTATCTATCTATCTATCTATCTATCTATCTATCTATCTATCTATCTATCTATCTATCTATCTATCTATCCCAGTCTGTTCATATCTATCTATCTATCTATCTATCTATACACAAGTTTCGTTAAAGACGACTGACAAGGTACTGCGATTAAACTTTTTATTCAATTTTTCTTGTGTTCATACAAGTGTTTCCTTTTCTGGGCACAAAGTGTGAAACACGGCCACAACATGCTGACCGACTTTGGAAAATAAAACATTCCTATAACTTCAGATACATACATAAAAATCTCACACATTCAGTTAAAAATAAAAATCGTCCTTGATAATGTCTAAAAGAATATCCAAAAGCAATAGGATATGCAGAACTTTTGCACAGTTTTTATACACTTTGTTTCCAGAAAAGAAAAACTGAAGCACAATCGCAATAGCTTTTCAGTCGTGTTTAACGAAACTTGTATAAAAAAGGGATTGCTACCCAAATACTATATATATATATATATATATATATATATACATATATATATATATATATATATATATATATATATATATATATATATATATGTGTATGTGTGTGTGAAGATTCTAAAACAAAAAGCGAACTGAGGAAATTGTTAAGTCAAAAATTAAATGAAACATGTTCCCTTTTATCGTAGAAAGCCATTATGGTAAATTTAAGATGACTGTTGTGAACAGACTGTCTTTATCCCTTACGATAAATCCGCCGGTTTCAATTTGAGGAGATATGAAATTGTGACAAAATGAAGTGAAGAGAGAAAATCAAAATAAACGAAACAATAGCCACAAGCCAGATGAATTTCAAACATTTCCGTTTAAAATGAAGAATTAATTAAAAATAATGCAAAGGCGTTACAGAGTTGTTTCCCTTTCGGAAACGATTGATTTTTAATCTGATTTCTATCTCTCGACGGAAAATCTTTTCTTTTTTTTTTTTTGTTTTTTAATTTTTGTTTGTTGTACATATCAATTTAGTTTTGTGGTCAGCTGAATTTATGAAATAAAAAGCAACGACATGCTAAACGCTTCTATCAATATGAAGAACATATTCGCAATTTTCGAATTTGCACTTTGATATTTTCACAAAGTTGAAAATCTGCTACTACTAAACGCGTTAGCAATAATCAGCAGAAGGCAATAACTTTCGTCAGATTTCTTTTTGCTTTGCTTAAGTTGAAGGCCGAACTCATTTTTGGTTTATTTAAAAGAAAATTATATTTTCCTTTGAAATGTAAACAAATTCAAAGTCTTAATTTAAGTCAATTATAAATAACATCCAACAAAATAAAACAACTATTGTTTTTAATATTCAACTTGAAAATAAATTTAGCTATACGAATTCAAATTTGGCCAAGTTCCATGAAAGTCATCTTAAAATGACAACGTTACGCTGATGTAAACCGGCATAAATAAAACATTTAAAGTAGACGTCTAAATAACATTTAAATTTGAGTGTAAATAATGTCCAAATGATAAAGTTTCTTTCCTTTGATTCTCTCAGCGGATCGTATTGAATTTTAATGAGCAGCAAATTCAATTTCAACAAACGTAGGCAATATCTTGTAAATACATTGTTTCTCGTAGGCAATATCTTGTAAATAGATTGTTTCTCGTAGGCAATATCTTGTTAAAACATTGTTTCTCAACAACAACTTGGACTGGTCTTTCACTTTATATTACTTAGTGGTATTTGAAATCTTAAAAGATCTAAAATAATTTAACCTCAAACCTCTAAATTGTTGCTTGCGTGATTTGAATACCAACAACTGGAATTTTACACATATGAACATGAAATATCTTTATTATTATCTGAATCATATTAATTGTATATTAGAATTTACGCGTTTTTACAGTTGTCTTATAAACTATATATATATATTACTACTTTCCCAAGCATGACAACAAATATGTTGAAAAATCAAAAGAAAACACTTAAATCCATCACCTCGTGTTGTTAAAGATGTACATCACATACATCCATCTCAGAACGTAATCTAGTTACAATTTAAACAATATTCATTTTTTTTTAAATTCTTGAATATTACTAGCTTACTTTTTGCCAGATTTTGAATTGTGGCATTTTAAGTCCTTCGTGTGTTTTGATTGGCCTGATGAACAATCATGAACATGCTCAAATTCAAAAGACTTAATAAACCAATGACGCCCTCGCTTTTGTATATAAACTCACGCAAGAAGATAAATCCTACACTGATTTGGTAAAGTCCCTCAGAGGACGAAACGCATTGGTTAAGAATAGTTTTCCTCGTGTATCTTTTTATTCATTTTTTTTAAGTAAGTTTTGTTTTTGTTCCATATGAGTTTGGAGTCATGATATTTACTTGGCAGTTAGGATAAAACTTGGGCAACAATATTTCAAGACAATAACTCCGTTAACATGCTTTCTCTACTTAACAGCTCAAGTTTTAACGGAAGGTAATATTTATAGAGCAATTAGAGAAGCTTAAATTTACTATGAAGGACTTAATAGACAACTAATGAGCAATAAAAACAAACTCTTTGACAAGGTTTAAGTTTATCATCTGCATTTATAAATTTAAGCGCAGTACTAGATTGACAGCAAGGTTTGTCATTTTACAGTTGAAATAGTTAGATGTAACCGTAAGTTCTATGCTATCAGTTTCTTCTCTCGCACTTCTCACTTGTAGAACTCTCTTCCGGTTTCTTGCTTTCTTTGCATTTAAATTTTTGAAGATCAATGTCAAATGTTATCTTCTGTCTTCTTAATGTGACACTATTTAACTATGGTAATTGGCTAACTAATTAACCATAGAAATTAAAACAGGAAATACTTAAGGCGAAAAGGAGCTATTCAGAAAGATAGACTGATCGATGAAAAAAAAAAAGATTTTATTTCATTTACGAAAAAGATGCTTTTCACAAAAGACAGTAAACCCATGGATAAAGCCATATGTGAGGTTTTGTCAGGTTGATTAATGTCTTGCCGAGGGAGATAGGAAGAAAGGCAAATATTAAGATATTGGCCAGACCATGGCGGTCATAAAAATTTCGGCTTGAGACGATCGCCGATACAGGCAGGGAGAATCAATATTAATTATGTTTCCAAGATATCGTTTTGTTTTTTTTCTTGGCCACCGGCAGGGAAAAGCAATGTGGCAATTATAAAATTTTGGCATTGCCTCGATATAGGTGAGAGGATTGTTATTATCAACGTGTCGCTTCAGACGCTGAAACGTTGAATAGCAATATGGCGTTTGTAAAATTTTGGCATGAGACAGAAAATAGAGTGGAGAATTGAGATTTGGCGTGATAAAAGAATTTAATTTCTCAACAAGCCAAGGATTCCATTATAAAGCTAACTTCACAAAGGGGCCAGATGGCAAACTTTGACAGTGATTGATGGAGCCGGTAGAGAGTGCTCGCTAAGTGAATTCTGGGTGGCTAAAAGATATGATAGAAATTTAATTGGCAATATGGAATTCTTAAAAATTTTGGCAAATGAGAAAATGGAGAATTTTGTAAACAAAAATTCTAGATTATAATTTTAAGGAGACCAGCCTAGCTACACCCGCACGGCCGGGGTGGCATTTGTCGAGTGGTAGCAATGTTGATAGGCGGAGGTGAATGGATGAGAAAGACGGAGAAGTTATTAACGCCCACGGAGATATCAATGTGAGAGAGGAAGAGTCTAGGAGGATAGTTCTTCTCCGACCTTCCCCCACGGACGAGGGAGACCCCCCCCCGAAATGGAAAGTGATTAATTTCCCAAAAATGGGAAGTAATCAATTTTCCTGGCCTGACAACAAAGAGATTTCTTGTTGGGAATCGAGAGTCACCGAGAACCACAGGCCGCGTCTGGCCCCCGCACCGGGTTTTTGTCGCTGCCCATATAAACGAACGTCCTCGGGCAGTTAGTCTGAGTTAGAGTTCTGAGTTGGAGTCGCAGTTGAGCTGGATTTAAAGTTAGAGTCAGAGTTTAACCAGAGTGTTGCCTCGCAGAAGCTGACCGAGAGATTCCACGACTTCCGACTTTGCCTATCCTACCAATAGCAAGTCATATTGACGGACGAAGCCAAGCCAGCACCTAAGAACTAAATCAGCTGACTTAAGATACCAACTTGCTTGAAACGTAGAAGTGTCACATTTCGTAGAAAACGGGCTGGGAGAAAAACACACTGTTGTATATAATAGAAGGATAAAGTTAATTTTTTATTTCTTAACATACTTGAACCTCTTGGGTTTTTCTTTTCTTTATTTATTTTCCTTTGCGCTTGTGCGATACCACCTTCAGTCCGGACTCAGCCTACACTATGGCCCGACGCCTGATTGATCTCGTCTACCTAAGATCAAAGTCACAACGTGGGTAGGTTAGACTTGAGATCGAAGCAGTTATTCCAGTAACCAGGCGTTGCAAGTGAGCTGGGAACGATAGAGCTGGTATTGAACCGGTACAGCTGGTGTGAAGCCGTTAACATCGACGATCAGAATTCGACCCTGGACGGGCCAGTGTCACATATTGGTATCCTGACCAGGGGATTTCGCCGAGTGGCGACGACCACCGATCGACTAGGACACAAGCTGGTGGCGGCGATAAAGTGTCAAACCCAAAACGTCGGTAGAAGAAACATTATAGTTTCGTGCCGCGACTTGGGAGTTGACCACGGGCCGACGGCTGGGTGTCACATTAATTTCTGTTCTTTTATTGTTCCCTCTCCTTAATACTGTTTTTCTTTTGTTATATTCTCTCACACTCATTAACCCCTTGTATTTTAGCGGATTTATTATCTTGCTTGAGGTGAAATTATTTTTTTTTTAAAAATCGTGATTTCGTCGAGTGGATTCACTTGACGTCCTTTTCCATGATCTCTGCCAGTCATTACACTATAAATGTTTCGTCAGTTGAAATTGTATAATCTCGTGTTTAGATAAAAAAAAGAGAAACATAAAAGGAAGAACATTTAATAAAACTGATTTATTCCGTCATTATTCAATCATCAAACAGTACCATTCAATTTATAAATGAACAATGTCGAAAGCATAATCCAATCGGAAACATGATTTCCTGAATTTAGTGTATCATTTTTCAGTTTGAACTATTAGGTTGGTGCAACGTAATAATGTCGTTTTTTGACAAAAAACGACATTATTACGTCATTATTTTTTGCACCAACCTAATAACATATTTTCACCTGGCCTGCACCGTAGTAGGAAAGAATACCAACTGTTTTAAGTCGACTTCTTTTTTTATAGTTTTATTTCGGCTTTTACTTCACATAATTTCATGAACGCATGAAAAATGTTTCCTTATTGAAGTTAACATTTCAGAAAATTAATGTCTTGTCTAGCACAATATACAATCTAAAACTGATTCCTGACAATAAAATTTTACTTTTCTTAAATTATTAGGATAACTTGATAGTCTAAACAACTAGAAATTTATTTTTCTTTATTATTCTCAAAATAAATTATGAGAAATTCAAATTCTGTAAAGAAAAAAAGAAAAAAAAACACCGAAGTAACTCTTCCAACGGTTGTCTTTTATTATTGTTATTATTTGAAATCCTCTCGGAATCTTCGACCGAGTGATTCTGATCATATTTCCTACTGACAGCTTAGAGACACAACATTTTATTAGTACACGAGCTTTTCCAAGCGGCGATGCCATTTGTGCACGTCTAATGATGTCAAATATTCCCAAGGCATCTTGCGGGGTAGAGATATTCTTAGAGATAGTCCCGAGTGCGCCAAGCACAACAGCTGCTGCACGCTACACTGTCCCCCGGAATTCATTCATAGCTGATGACGTGCTTGTGATGTTAGGGTTTTCGCTCTCTAAGCGCTTGTCGGTAAAGATGGTCGTATCTCATGTGCCCGTTCTCGGCTACTGATGGTGAATGTTCATGTCACTGCCCATTCGAGTCTGTATAATTCCCAGTGTATTTTGAGGGTTTCTTTGTTATGGCGTCGTCTTTACTCATTGCGTTCCATCCGAGTCCAACCATTGACAATGTGTTGCACACTTTCAGTAACTTGCACAAGAATGAACATGCTGTTTTTTCAGCAGTGTACCTTGATTGAATTTGTCTTTAAGCCAGCTTTTGCACTCTACAGACCATTCCTTCTGTTTCAAGAATCCGTTCCTAACCCTAACCTTCATAATCCTGGATCTGGTTTCTTGTACCAGAGCGCTGTGCAAGTTTTTTTTTCTTTCATACATCGACTTTTTCATCAGAAATTCTCTACCTGTAATCCGCAAAGTTTTCTGCATCCACCATGACATTTTCATTCAGGGAAGCTTTTTGCAGCCACACCAAGCTAATCTGTAAATACTCGTGCAATGAATTACACTGATATCACACACTATTTTATACATATCAAACCTCTTCCGCCTCCTTTTTTCAGGGTAGGTAAAGGGTAGTCCAAAGATGTAAGCAGCTGATCATGGTTATAATCTTCCTTGTCTTTCGGTTCAAATTTGCTAGGTCATCTTTGCTCCATTCAACAATGCCTACACCAGACCCTACTACCTCGCCGGAAATTATTATTAATGGTACTAATAATAATAGCAGCACTTTTGATGTTGTATTGCAGCTGATAAATGAAGTTCAATAACAGGAAGAATGATCTTATGAGGCTTAATTTCAAATGCCAATGAAATAATGTTACAAAAGAAATAGAGTATGCATCAGATTCAATGTACACATTCTTGCTTATTATACTTTTTACAATGTTCACTAGTTAAAAAGGATTATGAATGTAACGGCTATCTTTTGCAGTTTTAAAATTCATATAAGATCCTTGAAGAAACAGAGCAATAACAATACACTTCTTGTTAAATTTAAGTTAAATTGAATATACCATAATATTTATTACCTTTTGCTGAGATAATGAATCCTATAAAATAGTGGGTTTTGTAAATATGGTTTCTTACTCAATACATCTACTTGCATTAAGACGTGCATCTTAAAACATAAAGTTGCTGATATATCTATAGATTTTGAAATTTAGTTTGATTTTTTAATTTTTTCGGTAGTCACTGGATTACAAAACTTCACCAATTGATTGTTAAACTTTTGCTTGACAATAAAAGTCAATATCACTCTAGACATTTTAGTGTTCAATTTTGAATTTATAGAAAATTATTAAACGATACAGTTTTCTTTTTCTTTTATCCTATCACAAATTTCATTTGAATAATGCCATTTTATGAGGGTCACTGCAAACAAATAAAATCATTGTATTGTGGAAATAACGCCAGAGGATCTTAATAATATTTATCAGAAACTTTGGAATAAACGAACAGAATCAAAAGTATGTGGTTACTTTGGGAACATATGCAGCATCAAAAAGGACGGAAAAATGTCTTCGTTTCTTCATGCGACATGCTTGGGTCACTTTGTAGCTGTCTCCTCCCGGCTGTTTGCCGACTGTCGCTTTGTATAAATTTTTAAATACTCTAAATTACTTGGCACGAAGCTTTATTTCGGCTAACATTAAAAGTCTTCTTTTGATTGGCCAAAATTCTTTTATTTATTTTAAGTGTTCATTTCTTTTTCTTATTTTTTTTATAGCAGAAAATATGTGTGGAGCCTCATTTATTTTGGTAGATTTCTAGTTCACATTAACTACCGCTTCACAGTTTTTCTTCTTCCTCTTTTTATATGAGAGTTGCCTTTTCATTTATATATATATATATATATATATATATATATATATATATATATATATATATAGAGAGAGAGAGAGAGAGAGAGAGAGAGATCGGTTTTTAAGGAAAGTAAATACCTTCTTTTAATTTGAATTTTTTTTTATTCATATTTTATTTTCACATTTCATTTTTTTTTTTACATTTGGCCACAATACAGTATCCCGAATAATGAAGATCCGTTTTTTTTTTACTCCCGGATTTACAATTTTAACAAATTGTTGGTTGCTATGTCTGCTATTTAATTCTATATGGACTGATAGTAATCAACATACTTACGTTTTAGAAACAATTTTTGACAAAATCCAAAGAAATACGAGGAAAATTATTTATTGGCTTACTAGCAGCATAGCCCGGCGTTGCCCGTGCTTGATTCAAAAATCGCACGACTCATACAGCAATCGCTATCACTTGACTTAAAATATTTTTGCCCTTCCTTGCCTTTAAAGGAGTGCCCTTGCCGTGCTGATGTTGCTACATGCCTTACTTCTTGCCTATCTCACACTGCGAATTTTTTCTAAGCTCTATACTAAACATGAAATCTGTTACGAAAAAAGAACTAAACAAAATGAACACAAAACGATCAGCTTTAAAAAAGAAATCGTAACTGGAAAAACCGAATGAAAAAAGAATGTTAACAACAAATACTTTTTCACACCTAACCCAGTTCTGCGGAATCAGAATCAACGTTGAGTTTAAGCAAGCGAATGAGCCAATTGGAGTAAAGTGCCATGCAAATTTAAATTTTTCCCACTTGTGACGAATGCAGCTATCGATTTTTTTTTTTGCATGCTAGCATGCCAGTTAACATTCGTGTCAGTCAGCTGTTGGCTCTCACGCTGGCCAATAGAATCTTCCTGCCTGTTCGTGGCAGCCAGCTATTGGCTCTCACTCTGGCCAGTAGAAAATGACCGCAAACTACATGAAAACTGCCGTAGAAGCTTGAAAAAAATCGATTATTTCCACTATCGATGGGAGTTGGGAAATGCAACGTCGGTCTTGGCCTTCTCGCTAACTTGGAGCATGTGCATGTAAATTTTGGTCCAAATCCGTTGAAAATTGCGGCCTGCATTCGTTACACACACACACACACACACACACACCCTACCTTTTATAGATAGAGATATCATTTAAGGTACCCAAAGGTACCCAGAATTGTAACAATATTTTGCGTGTGATTAAAATTGACAAAACACTGAACGTTAATTTTAACAAAATATATTACAAGATTACTTTCTTCATAACATTCGTGTTTCAAAACCCCTTAGCGTAACATGATTTTAATATCGAAGTGATACAGTATAGATTTTAATTAAGTTTTTAATTTAAGATTTTTAATTTTAATTAAATAAAAATGATGTTATAAAATGGAAACTTTATCACAAATAGGAAGTTGTTGAATACAATGAAGAATACAGCAATTATGTTTGTGAATAGGAATGACTTTATAAGAAAATGATTGTGTTTAAATGGTCGAATTTGAATCAAGACGTTTTAACAATACGCACCAATTCCTATTAGGTTTTACTACAGTATTTGCTCGAGTAAAATCTTTGATAGCAAGGAATATATTAACAGAGTATAAAAATGTTCTCAGTTTATACCATATCCTTAAAAACTAAACACTGTAAGTTCAAATAAACATCATATTTCAAATATCAAAATTATGGTGTATCGTTTTTTAAATCCTCATACAGAAACCCCTTGTACCAGACTTGTTTAAATAGATACCATCTGAATCCTCACAAAAAAGATTTTTCCAAACAACTTACAAATGATATCACACACCTTGCATTCAATAATTGATAAATACGTATTTTATTTGCCTGTTTTATATGTTTTTATTGTGTTTATGACATTATAAACCTCACAGGTGCCCTTCAGAGAAAGTAGCGTTTACAATACATAGTAACGTCAAAGAAATTATAAATAATTTAGGCATTTTTTTTGTTTGTTTTGTATTTCGCTTCTTTGACACTTCAACCCCCCCCCCCCGCCCCCAGAATCTCTTAGGCGTGTAGCAATCTGTAGCTTTGATTGGGTGAATTGATGAAAAAGAGGAATAGAAAAAAAATTAGGCATATAATGAATAACATAAAAACAAAAAGATATAAATAAGCTGAGATAGGTAAATCGATAGACATGTAGATATGTGTGTATATATCTAAAGATTGATGGATGTAAATAGTCTGTTGTAAATCTTAGATTTGCAGAAGTCTGAAATATGGATAAGCTTTTCGTCAAATTATGAAATTAGATACAATGTTAGCTCCATTGTATTTTATTATTTTATATAGTTTGTTGGATTCGTGTATATGTATACACGAACGCGCTTATGAATAATTCGTAGAAAATGAAAATATGATTAAGTTCAAATATATATATATATATATATATTTTGTTTCAACACTTCTGATGTCTTATCAAGTGATGGCGTTGAATGTAAAGAGTTTTAAAAGGTTCAAATAAACCAAACACCCCTCGATAGGGGAACACTGTTACATAATCTACAACGACCAATCAAAATAGAAGTATATGAAAATTCAAAAAACTTGAAAACGAACCTTGCTTATAATAATTAATGCCTTAATGTTAGGATTAGACTAAAAGAGAAATCATTCTAACTAATTAATATTAAATTTTACTATAAAATTGAAAATTAAAAATTACCAATTTTAAATTTAATCTGTATTAAGTTTAAAATATTATAAAATTATTTAAAGAAGAAACTGTACATCCCAATTCCAATCACCCCCTTCTGTCATTAAGCACATACCCTCCTTCACTGAATTTAGGACAAGTACTAACTCTTCTAGCAAAGAGGTTTTTAATAAACATAGTGAATTTTATAATTCTGTCCTTATATATAGTTGCTACATGGGTACCATTACTGCATATAGAAATCCCGTTAATTATGACCACAATAAGAATGAAGATAATTTGGCTTACTCTCCCTTTCAACCTAATGGTTAAAACCCAAACTAGGACATACATTTCTGAACCTTATCAAAAAAACATTTCCCTGGCCCCGAAACTAATCCACTCAGTAAAATATTCAATTATAATACTCTTAAATTAAGCTATAGTTGTGCTGATAACCTGGAAAAAATAATTAAGAAACATAATAATAGAGTTTCGAACAAGTATAGGGACTCAAAAAACTTGACTACTCGCCAGGTTGCAACGAGTAAAACTGAGTCTAATGACACTAATAATAAATTTTGCAATTGTAGGAATCTTAATAATTGCCCATTAAAGAATAATTGTTTAACTAGTTCTCTAGTTTATCTTATTACAATTGGACATTTGAATTTGGTGATTTTTATGTGTGTGTGTGTTTATAGTAGTGATGAGAAGATACAAGACTCTGAGATATTATATAGTCAACAAAATTACTGGGTAACATACGAAACATTCAAACAGATAATTTTGAACTTGTTCATCAAAAGCTACTCTCTAGCAAAACAAGTCTTCCTTGAAGATACAAGACAACTTGTTGCTACTATAATTTTACAAGTCTATACCTATTTTTACAAGTTTATAGTAACGACATTCGCTCGGCAACTCATTCAGCAGACGCTCCCGCTACTTTGACCTGTCAGCTATGAACGCATGAGAAAGTACCTCTTGAATTTCACTGTCACTCTCTACCAAGTATTTTTAAAACTTTAGCAACCAATGTAACCCATATTTTCTTATTAACTTTTTTTTGCTACCTAGCTTATTTTTAGGCACTCAAAAGACTAGTTTGAGCAAGCCTCTACAGCCTTTTTTCTTCCTATTTCAATTTTCTTTTTTTAAATTGTGCACGTAAAGTGATAAGTAATCGATATATTTTGTATATGAAAGAAAACTATAACATAAGTATAATTATGAAGATACAGTGGTGTAGGAAGAAACATAAATTAGCTGGATTGATAAGTTTCTAAACAACTGATTACATTCTTGAATTCGATTGTTCCATACCTATAGGTTAGAAGTTCTTATAAACTTGTTATAATTGACATCAAAATAAGGTTTCTGTAATGACTGATTATATCAAGCATGCTGTTAGTAACAGATATAAATCAACTTTTATCCAATACTTTTCTGTCTGCGATGTGTTAAGTAATCGTAAAGTGTAAAATGTCTGTTCGAACGTTAACAGCTTTCTTTCTATTGTATATAAAAATATGAGGTAGCAGATTTTTTAACGTTGTCGGTGACTATGCAAATGTTCGATCACATTATCCTATCATATGACAATGTCAGCAGATATGTTTCCGGTCGTTTATTTTTATTTACATGACCATGTCATCAAACATTTTCACTCTTTGTCTATGCAGTTTTAGTAGAAAAAAATAACCTATCAATATAGGAAATCAATGGCAGTATTATTGCAAACATTAAAAAAATATCATCATCTCTGGTGCCCCCCTTGTAACGTTAAATTATTATTAAATCACGTGCTTATGACACATAAGCAGTGACTGATGAATGACTAAAAGGGTTTAAATAATCTGAGATTTCGACTTAAAATATTTAATTTCAACAAAATATTAACAACTGTAATGTCAGATAAAAGGACTTTAGTTATAGAGGAATGTATGGAAACAGAAAGGCTTACATTAATAACGATTTTTATGCATTTTCATCCTTACTTTCCAGGGATATATATATATATATATATATATATATATATATATAATGTCATCCACAGACAGACTGTTTCGTTGTATCACAGCTCATCAGTGCGGCTAGACATCCGGTTGCCTCTAGCTAGGATCGAAACCCGACTGAATTGGTATCAGGCGGATATTCTACCACTAAGCTGTCGGCGAACGGTTGGGATGAAGGTGGATTTTTGGCATATTTATTTTTAGGAAACACGCCCAGTGACCGACAGTGACTCAATTCGGCTTGCGAAGAGTCTCGCTATATAGCTATAATAGTCACTGTTTACAAACCCATACCCCAGCCCGAGAGTGCTCAACTGGAATTAATTCAGGAGCTAATATAATGTCATCCACAGACAGACTGTTTCGCTGTATCACAGCTCATCAGTGCGGTGGACATCCGGTTGCCTCTAGCTAGGATCGAAACCCGACTGAATTGGTATCAGGCGGATATATATATATATATATATATATATATATATATATATATATATATATATATATATATATATATATATATATATATATATATATATATATATATATATATATATATATATATATATATATATATATATATATATATATATATATATATATATATATATATATATATATATATATATATATATATATATATATATATATATATATATATATATATATATATATATATATATATATATATGTGTGTAGAGAGAGAGATAGAGCGAAAGAGAGTCCATAAAAATGTATACACACTCATTTCTTGAAAGGAAAAACTTGTATAGATATTGCAATACTAAATTTATTCAGACATCACGAGATTAATGCAAGTTAACTTTTGGACTGTAAAATCACAAGAGATGCTCAAAATGGTGGGCTTTAGCTTCCAGACATTTATTTGTATGGTGAACTACAGCTTGGGAATCGTTGGCCAAAGTTTTTAGTGAGATTGATGCACATGCATTTTCGATTTCTTGCCTAATGGCCAACAATGTAGTCGATTTTCTGCGATACACAAAATCCTTTAGAACTTGATGATGCTACAAACATGGGGGTAATGTCATCTATCAAGAAAATATCGTACTACAGTAAGCAGTATTATCGCAATTTGATAAAACTACGATGTTTTTCCTTTCCTGAAGTGTATATATACATTTTTGGCGGACTGTGTTTATATATATATATATATATATATATATAATATATATATATATATATATATATATATATATATATTCTGGCATTGAAGAGACTAATTCTTCTTTATAAGTCATAACAAAAGTTTCTATCGTTTTTTATTTAACGACATGTCTGTCGTATTGTTACACTATTTTTGAAGCAGTTAATTAATTCTATCCTCCCAGAACTTGGCATTTTCCTAGGCGATGGAATGATCTAATTGAAGTCCTTCCCCTTTTTTTCTATTGATTGAAATGAGTGGTAAACTGAATGTGCAAGGTCGGAGGAATACGGTGCGTATAGTTGAACAACCCAGTCAGACTGTATGAATTTGGGGGGAGAGAGAGAGAGAGAGAGAGAGAGAGAGCGATAAGGGCTCTCCTAATGGAACACGACATCCTTCTGATTGGACGCTTTTCATCGACTACTGCCTGTATTCGGTTCAATTAGGAAACATTACTTACTGAATTCAGTGTCTTATTTTGCCGAAGTTCGTAATACACTCTTCCAATCTCACTAGATACATATCACCTTCTTCGGATACAGACGATGGTTTTCTCCTGTTTTTTTTTTTTTTTTTTTTGTTCTACGTTGTTGTAAACAATCCATGTTTCATCACCTGTGATCGTTCTTTTAAAACATATGTCGCTTATGTTGCGTTTGAGCAGAAAATTGCAGATGAGAATGCAGTCCATTAATTTTTTTTCCCGTTAAATCGCGAAGCATCAAAACGTAGCGATTCACATATGCAAGTATTTTCAAATACCTTAGAAAGCTCACATGAGATATACGGAATATTTTTAAAACGTCCTGTATCATGTGACTCGGATTATTTTAATCAGTTTTTAGATTTGGTCAACATCATCAACGACTGTAGACCCGCATGAACGTTCTCCGGTACCAAATAAAATGGAAGGTACCTGCAGAAAAAGGGTTTAGCTCCCAAGGACATTTATGCTGATATGTTTGCTACATTAGAGGATGGCGCATCAGCTTTAACAACAGTAAAAAAAAGGGGGACAGCACAATTTATGAGGAGGAATGAGTCTTGAATATGGCCTAAAGTCTGGACGTCTTGCGACTGCCACCACCGACAAAAATTGACCGTCTTCACTTCATGATGATGAATGACAAGTGATTGATTATAAATCAAATAGCCAATGCTACTATTAGCATATCCCGTGAGAAAGTTGAGAATATTCTGCAAAATGAACTTGGCACGACGAAGATTTCTACTTAATGAGTGCCATGTCTTCTGGCACCTGTTTAAAAGTGAACGGGCTGATCACCTGACATTGTTTGAAGTAGATCCAGTTCGTTTCCTCGAACCTTTCCTAATCCAGGTTGAATGTCTGGTTCATTAATTTGGTTAGCATTAGCCATGATGATGGAAGGCAAAAATGTTCTCTAAGGCGATTACAAGAGAGCAGTTTCGTTTTGAAGGTGTTAAAATTAACAATCCATTCCTTGCCTCAGTTAACAACAAATTGAAAGTAATTTTTTAGATTAGTTGTTAATTTGACGTTATCGGTCCTATCAGATTTGTCACTAAAATAAGCGTAAATAGTTGTATAAACGGCATAGATACTGAGTCGAGAAATGATGACATCAAGAAGGTCGTTGATGAAAATTCCAAAGTAGGTTCAAGGGTGACACTAACATTAATGTAAAAATGTCTGGCCGTTCAATATAACTTTCATTTTGCGATTTGATAAGAAAGATTGAATCAAATCAAAATTTCGGTCAGAAACACAATAACCCTTCAACTTGTGCAGAAAACCAACCTGTCAAATACCTTCGGGATATCAAAAGTATCAGTCCGAGCTTCACCTTTCTTGTTTAAAGCATGACAGACGATTTCAGTAATAACCGTTAATACATCGACAGTTGATCTAGAGAAGTGAAAGCAATACTGTTTGTCTGAAAGAAGATCCTGCAAGGTGGGATGCTTAACCATCTCAGAGGATTAGAGTCTCTAGTACTTTAACAAAAAGAGAAGGCCATAGTTTGAAGGATTAGACTGTTAATCTGAGTTCTTAAAGACATGAACTACAGAAGAGGATCTCGAACAAGCTGGAGAGCAAGAAAGGTATTTATTGTAGAATTTAGAGAGAACACGAGCCAGTTTACATTTTTAGGGCTATTGAAGGGATACAATGAGTCCGAACGCTTCAGAGATTATTTCAAAAGCATGAATGGGGTCACATGCATATCACGCAGTAGAGACTCAATTCTCAATGGAATGTCAGGCAAAGGTTAAAAGTTTCACCTCAAAGGGCGTCGCGAAGAAAATCCCGAAATTAATCCCAATTAGTACGCTATAACAGAAAGAAGTCTTGTCTATAGGGGGTTACAATACATTTGAAATGAAGTGTGAACATACATTTGATTAACACAATATGCCATATACCTAAATGAATTGATTATTATTTTAAATGTTTCAATGAATTTGTTAAAATTCATGCCGTTTTAACTTGTAGTAGTTTTATTGCTTCCCAGAGATCTTTACTTAAATATTGTTTTTATATGCATCTCTTTAATGGTGGACCACAAACTTCATATTGTATTAATGTCTGTAAATGCTAAGGCCGTTCCATTCATTTGATTTCTGAAATCTTTTTGGTAAGGTCAGCTTCCCAGAATGTGAACCTAAATCTGTCTGTGGATGACGATATATATATATATATATATATATATATATATATATATATATATATTCATCTGGTTTTCTTGGTAGATCATGATCATGAAAATATACTTAAGTGCATAACGAGGCCTCATTTAGTCCTACTTTTTTACGTTTATACTATAAAATACAAAATCTAAGTTAAAATGATGACTTAAAATGATGATCTATAGCTGCTAGATGCCCTTTTTACCATACGAAAAGCTCCTATTCGCCAAACCCTTTAGATTTCGTAATAATAGAATGAAACTTTCTAGAAGTCTCTAGAAACTGGGTTCTAGAGGTTAAAAAAAAAACATATATAAACAAGAGTTTGTACCAACTCACCAGTTGCCTCCTGAACCCACAGCCACAACTATTGAGGTCGACTCCGGTTCCTTTAATTCAAGAACAAAGCTTCGGCCTAAAGAATCTAAGTTCCGACAGTCCTCGAAAAGAAAAGACTATCGGTAAATACTTAACCCTTTTTCCTTGATATTATTGACCAAAATCTTTTATTTTATATATATGTGAATTAATCAAACTATTTTTAAGAAGAAAATAATATAATTCTTTGACAAGCAACGAATTCCCATCCGTCGTCTTAATCTTAAATACAGTGGATTTCCTCTCCCATTCCCTTGAAAGCCAACTACTTTCTGGATTCGCATTCCCAAACTTGTATTGTTTTAAACTTTATCCCTATTGTTCTAAAATATATTGCATTATATGTAAAATAAAATCCGCATTTCGTTATTAGATGTAGTCTCTTTTCTTCAAACTTAATTTCTACAAATTTGGTTCTTATTTTGTGTTGCGCCAGTCGTAACAATATATATAGTCATCCGCAGACAGACTTTCGCTGCAGCACTGAGGAGCTGTGATATATATATATATATATATATATATATATATATATATATATATATAATGTAATGAAAAACAAACCACTTTAAGGTACCATTACGATAATTTATTTCACCCAAAATCCTTTTTTAAGGATTCAGGATCATCAGGTAAAACTTCCAATTATATATATAAACTTCTAATTATATATATATATATATATATATATATATATATATATATATATATATTTATTTAGTCATCCACAGACAGACTATTTCGCTGTATCACAGCTCCCCAGTGTGGTTAGAAGTCCAATTGCTTCAAGCCGGGGATCGAAACCCGACTGATTTGAAATCAGTCAGATATCTTCTTATCCATCGTTGCACGTCAGAATGAAGAGAATTTTAACGGTTTTTTTTTTCTATACGAAATACGCCAGCGGCTCGGAGAACTCAATTCATACTTGAAGAGTTATGCTTAATATATATATATATATATATATATATATATATATATATATATATATATATATATATCTTATGTTATAAATATATAATATATATTATGTTATAAATGTTGCACTGATTAAATATCCAGTGATTACGTTCAGTGATTACGTTGAATTAGCGAATGTTGGCAGAAATTGACTTTTCTTGAACTCAACTTCACCTTTTGATTATTCTAAAGGTTAGTGTTTCCAAATTAACTTTTATCTTTACTTGAGCACTAATTATTGGCGCCTAAAGAAATATTGTCATCACGACGAATTAATGTGAACAGATTTTTCATGCAGCTGTGTAGTTGCAGCTATCGGTTTAAGTTCATGTAACACAATGTGCAACAATTATTTTCGGGCAAAACCAATGGATTTTTATTCAGCTTAAAATAGAAGGTAACTCCTAGCGAATCGTGTTGTACTTGATTATCAACTATCAAATAATTTCGCTTAGCGAACAAAATCTTGCGTTTTGTCGCGTATTATCTGCGTTTGTTCATGTTAGCTCTCAGAACTTGTGTAAAAGGTGTTTCCAGATCATTAGCTCAATGCAGTACATTGCCAAGAACCAGACAAATTCAGTCAGTAAATGGAGCTATACATTGTACCATATCACTATTAATGTAGATGACATTGGATTCAATTCAACACAAATAATGGGTAGTAGTTTCGGATTTCTATCTTCTATATATGGTGACGACACTGAAATGTTTTTTTTATCATAAAATGTTCATTCAATTGGAAAAGCAATTCATAGTTTCGCTTGTAATTGTTTTAAGCGAATACTCCATAATCGCAATTTAAAATCCATTTTGAAAAGTGAGTTAGGTACTACATATAACAGATAAAAGCTTTTCCCTTCTAGTTTAAACATATTTCAGACTTAAGCTCAAGAGAGTTTCCTGTGAAAATAAGCTATTGATTTTACCTTTCAATTTGACAGGGAACACATGGATTGAAAGCAATTTAATTGCATTTTGAAACCCATCCTAAATTTTATTTTCGGCATTATACTTAAAATGAGCATTGCAATTACGATGTGAAAAGCCATCTGTTTTTCTTTCGAAAGAAAGAAACCATTAAAATGCCCGCCACTCATAGAATAGATAGGCAGAAATGCCGTGACAAAAGTTTCAGTCATTCACAGTTAATGCTTTAAATAAAACGCTTAAGTATGATGTTCCTTGCTATTCGGTATGGCCATTGTACCTTTCATTTTTTTCAGGTGATTGTCGTCATAACTTCTCGAAATTGTGAATCAAACTTAATCTTAATTCAATCTAATTTTTCACATTTCCCCCTAGGGTATATTTCATATCAGTTAATACTCACATATAAATATCTATAACATGTATAGATAGATATGTATAGATATATGCGGAGTTTAACACTTCCGCATATATCTATAGATACTGTATAATACACCATTATATTTGTATACCTTATCTGTAGCTATTTTCATTGTCCTGTTGGCGCGAAGTAGTAGCGTCATTATTATGACAATATCAAACATTTCGGAGGACAGTTATTCTTGAATTCACAAGAGTAATAAAATGACATCTCAAGAAACAAAAGTAAATATTTATCACTCAAATTGCGTGCCATAAATCTTTGGAGAAAGAAAAACTGCTAAATGACTCAATAAATGACCGACTCAAGCCTGTTTATTTCGAACAAGCGGTTACTAATCTATCCCCAGGACCTATACCCCTACATAACAACTCCTATCATTCGTCACTGATACACAGAAAACACCTTCGAGATAATCGAAAAAACGAAAAAATCCTCGAGTTGTGCAGGGTCGTGTTGCTATTAGGTTGGTGCAAAAATAATGGTGTCGTTTTTTGACGTTTAAAAATACGTCAAAAACGACATTATTACGTCATTATTTTTGCACCAACCTAATATTTGTTGTAGTTTAATCAAGTTATAACTAAGTTACTAATTTTTGTGGAAGTTGGTAATAAAATTATTCTTTTATGGATGTAGATCGAGTTCGGCCGGTTTGTTTTGGTTAGTAATTTGTATATTCAAGACTTCAGGTTGAAACGGACCGATATGTTATTGCCTTGATTGGTTGCTCAGTACTGCATCAAGATGCAGTATGAAACTCAGCAGGGAAATTGGTACGTAATTGGTGATATTTGAAATTGTGTAGAAATAAAGAAATGAAAATACAAATAAAACAGTCAGAACAATAGCGAAAAATTTATTGCACGACATAGAAAAATCCTACCAACTGAAATGACATGTTTCAACTAAAGTTGGTTTGTAGATCTGTTGATATTAGTACATGAAACCTTCGATACTTCAATTCGTTTATACTTTCATTACTTGAATGTGTGAACAGTGAGAATGGTTTATTAAATTCACGGCCTATTCGTTATTAGATGTAATCTCTTTTCTTCTATCTTAATTTCTACGAATCTGGTTCTTCTTATTTTGTGTTGCGTCACATCCGTTACAATAGTCAGTATTGGGTTGTTTCATTTCATCCAGAGTTTTAGTTCCTCGCGGCTACGAAAAATATCCATAGACAAAGGGTGATAATTTGAATCCGATTTCAAAAGAATCATTAACTAATATTAATGAAACGTTTGGATAGTAAGTGAATCTGCATCATTGCTTACCATCCTGAAGCAAATCTTGAAGTGCTGAACTTAATAAGGATGTCGATCCCACAAGCTTATTTGTTTTTAAAGAAAGGTGTGAACAGTCAAGACAATGAGGGGTCAAAGGCGAAGGTTTATATTTTAATCAAACGTCGGTTTTTATTTTTCACAAAAACTACGTGCGTTACATACAAGTATGTAAAATCAGGAGAAATGTCTGGATTGGTGTCAGGTCCGGGATGACTGGTTTGGTACTTAGAGAAATCGTTGGTAGGTTGGTCGTCTTGTAGGATGACCGGTAGGGTTTTGTTTGGTCAGGAAAGTCGATTAGTTGACTGGCAGAAGTGTTATCGGCGACGGTTGCTGGTGGATTGCCAGTAGAAGTGTTATCGGCGACGGTAGCTGGGCGATTACCGGGTAGAAGTGTTATCGGCGACGGTAGCTGGTGGATTGCCAGTAGAAGTGTTATCGGCGACGGTAGCTGGGCGATTACCCGGTAGAAGTGTTATCGGCGACGGTAGCTGGTGGATTGCCAGTAGAAGTGTTATCGGCGACGGTAGCTGGGCGATTACCGGGTAGAAGTGTTATCGGCGACGGTAGCTGGGCGATTACCCGGTAGAAGTGTTATCGGCGACGGTAGCTGGTGGATTGCCAGTAGAAGTGTTATCGGCGACGGTAGCTGGGCGATTACCGGGTAGAAGTGTTATCGGCGACGGTAGCTGGGCGATTACCCGGTAGAAGTGTTATCGGCGACGGTAGCTGGTGGATTGCCAGTAGAAGTGTTATCGGCGACGGTAGCTGGGCGATTACCGGGTAGAAGTGTTATCGGCGACGGTAGCTGGTGGATTGCCAGTAGAAGTGTTATCGGCGGCGGTAGCTGGGCGATTACCCGGTAGAAGTGTTATCGGCGACGGTAGCTGGTGGATTGCCAGTAGAAGTGTTATCGGCGACGGTAGCTGGGCGATTACCCGGTAGAAGTGTTATCGGCGACGGTAGCTGGTGGATTGCCAGTAGAAGTGTTATCGGCGACGGTAGCTGGTCGATTACCGGGTAGAAGTGTTATCGGCGACGGTAGCTGGGCGATTACCCGGTAGAAGTGTTATCGGCGACGGTAGCTGGTGGATTGCCAGTAGAAGTGTTATCGGCGACGGTAGCTGGGCGATTACCGGGTAGAAGTGTTATCGGCGACGGTAGCTGGGCGATTACCCGGTAGAAGTGTTATCGGCGACGGTAGCTGGTGGATTGCCAGTAGAAGTGTTATCGGCGACGGTAGCTGGGCGATTACCCGGTAGAAGTGTTATCGGCGACGGTAGCTGGTGGATTGCCAGTAGAAGTGTTATCGGCGGTAGCTGGGCGATTACCCGGTAGAAGTGTTATCGGCGACGGTAGCTGGTGGATTGCCAGTAGAAGTTTTATCGGCGACGGTAGCTGGGCGATTACCGGGTAGAAGTGTTATCGGCGACGGTAGCTGGGCGATTACCCGGTAGAAGTGTTATCGGCGACGGTAGCTGGTGGATTGCCAGTAGAAGTGTTATCGGCGACGGTAGCTGGGCGATTACCGGGTAGAAGTGTTATCGGCGACGGTAGCTGGTGGATTGCCAGTAGAAGTGTTATCGGCGGCGGTAGCTGGGCGATTACCCGGTAGAAGTGTTATCGGCGACGGTAGCTGGTGGATTGCCAGTAGAAGTGTTATCGGCGACGGTAGCTGGGCGATTACCCGGTAGAAGTGTTATCGGCGACGGTAGCTGGTGGATTGCCAGTAGAAGTGTTATCGGCGACGGTAGCTGGGCGATTACCGGGTAGAAGTGTTATCGGCGACGGTAGCTGGGCGATTACCCGGTAGAAGTGTTATCGGCGACGGTAGCTGGTGGATTGCCAGTAGAAGTGTTATCGGCGACGGTAGCTGGTCGATTACCGGGTAGAAGTGTTATCGGCGACGGTAGCTGGGCGATTACCCGGTAGAAGTGTTATCGGCGACGGTAGCTGGTGGATTGCCAGTAGAAGTGTTATCGGCGACGGTAGCTGGGCGATTACCGGGTAGAAGTGTTATCGGCGACGGTAGCTGGGCGATTACCCGGTAGAAGTGTTATCGGCGACGGTAGCTGCTGGATTGCCAGTAGAAGTGTTATCGGCGGCGGTAGCTGGGCGATTACCCGGTAGAAGTGTTATCGGCGACGGTAGCTGGGCGATTACCCGGTAGAAGTGTTATCGGCGACGGTAGCTGGTGGATTGCCAGTAGAAGTGTTATCGGCGACGGTAGCTGGGCGATTACCGGGTAGAAGTGTTATCGGCGACGGTAGCTGGTGGATTGCCAGTAGAAGTGTTATCGGCGGCGGTAGCTGGGCGATTACCCGGTAGAAGTGTTATCGGCGACGGTAGCTGGTGGATTGCCAGTAGAAGTGTTATCGGCGACGGTAGCTGGGCGATTACCCGGTAGAAGTGTTATCGGCGACGGTAGCTGGTGGATTGCCAGTAGAAGTGTTATCGGCGACGGTAGCTGGGCGATTACCGGGTAGAAGTGTTATCGGCGACGGTAGCTGGGCGATTACCCGGTAGAAGTGTTATCGGCGACGGTAGCTGGTGGATTGCCAGTAGAAGTGTTATCGGCGACGGTAGCTGGGCGATTACCGGGTAGAAGTGTTATCGGCGACGGTAGCTGGCGGATTGCCAGTAGAAGTGTTATCGGCGGCGGTAGCTGGCCGATTACCCGGTAGAAGTGTTATCGGCGACGGTAGCTGGTGGATTGCCAGTAGAAGTGTTATCGGCGACGGTAGCTGGGCGATTACCGGGTAGAAGTGTTATCGGCGACGGTAGCTGGGCGATTACCCGGTAGAAGTGTTATCGGCGACGGTAGCTGGTGGATTGCCAGTAGAAGTGTTATCGGCGACGGTAGCTGGGCGATTACCGGGTAGAAGTGTTATCGGCGACGGTAGCTGGTGGATTGCCAGTAGAAGTGTTATCGGCGGCGGTAGCTGGGCGATTACCCGGTAGAAGTGTTATCGGCGACGGTAGCTGGTGGATTGCCAGTAGAAGTGTTATCGGCGGCGGTAGCTGGTGGATTGCCAGTAGAAGTGTTATCGGCGGCGGTAGCTGGGCGATTACCCGGTAGAAGTTTTATCGGCGACGGTAGCTGGGCGATTACCCGGTAGAAGTGTTAAAGAACCGAAACTGGAGTGGATGCCGCCTGGCCGTCTTCTTCGGCGATTAGGCTGAATCGTCTCGACAAAGCTGAAGAAGTCCCTAAACAGTGGCCGAGTCAGTGAGATATGTCTTCCAGGGAGGATCAACTGCGTAAACGGGGTCACGCTGAAGAGTATCTCTCGACGGAGCACCGGAAGATCGAAAAGGCAGTGTACGGATACTACACTTTGATCATTATATTTATTCATATCGAAGTACAAAATGTGCCACATGGGCGAAGAGGGGTGTTGGTGAAAAAGACTGGTCTTCTCTTGTCTTAACTCGGAACTAGCAAGTCACTCACATTGCCTCCATTCGTACTTACAATTTTCCTTTCACCATAACAACACATTGGCACCTGTCACACCACGGTCACCAAAATATCTCATTTACTCAAAGAAAATCCAAGGATGAAATTTTATTTATACATGTCACGGGGCCGGGAATACATGCAAAATCAATAAATATATATAAAATGAATGAAATCTATGTACAACAATATAAATGCATGTGTTAGTATGGGGACCCGCACCAAAATGAAAGCGTGGCAGAAAGTCCTGGTTAACTCGGTGAAATGGCCAGATATTGGGAATATCTGGTCTCACCAGAAAACAAAGACATCTGTCTCCTAAAACAAGTGGGGATATGGAGTAGAAAATAAATATGGGACAAAAAAGGAGGAACCTATACATTTGCATACCCTAGCTAGTTTTGACAAAGTAGGTCAAAAGACTTAAAAACAAAAATTCTACCTTAAACCGGCTGATGTTTCAGTGAGCGGCTCAAAATCCTAAGTAGTGCCCAACAATTACTCCAGGTCAGCACCTCTCATACGCAACAAGCGCGAAACTCATATCCAATATTTGCCGAATTTCGACGAAGAGAGACACGCCCTTTCCGCCCTGATCTTAACTTTAAGCTGATGCTTAAACAAAGAGACCAGTTGAGAAGAGGAGAACTCGGCTCCGTGAAATACCTTCTGTCGCGTCGTCCATAAAACCGTTCACATGATGGCGAGCAGGCACAAAAGAACGTACTGCTGGTCCTTTGACATTGGTGGTACCACATTGGCACAAACGGAGCTGGTTTCCAGGACGAAAAAAAAACTTTCTGCCCAAGATGCGAACCATGTAGCCTTCATTCAGCTTGCACAACGAGTGTACGACACTGCAGAAGGTGTGCGCAATGGACTCCTCCCAGTCATCGTATCGCACGCACTCTGGCGAAACCGCCAGCCCCGCTGCTTAAAGCTTCTTGCTGACCCAGAGAGTCCCTCGCAACACCAGCTAGGTGAGTTATGCCTCGTCGTTGTTGAGACATTTCCACCCTCACTCGATATAATGCCTTCTGAGACAACGCCTGGGTGTCAGAGAGGCAGCACAGCGTATTTCAATATTCCCCATAGAAATGACATTGGTCTTGAGGTATTCAGTTTGCCTCCACCTCTTCCAAATGTACACTTCCCAGAGATGGGGAAGATCGGCGAACGTCTTCCTTCCATAATTCGCCCCACTCCTCCTTCTCCTTCCCCTATCTTCGGTACACATCCGTTGCAGGAAATTCAATCGCAGCGTATGTTGATGAATCTTAACGCTGTGCATTCCTTGATCGCCTTCTGCAAGATGGAGGTAGCAGACCTAGAGACGTACCAGGTGATCCTTCCCTCTCCAAAGGAAATCGAAAAGGTCATCAACTAAATTTTGTCGTTCGATAGACGGGAGTGGAAGAACAGAGAGCCGGTAAAGAAGAATCGGATAGATGTGCGAAATGCACACTTCCGCCTTCTCCTTCAAGGAAAGATTCCTTCGAGTTCACAGACGCACTGTTTCCTCGACCTTCCTTCGAACCTCCGACCAGTTAGTGTCCAGCTGAAGTTCGGGCCCGAACCAGATACTGAGGGCCCGGAGAGAGGAATCTCCTCCTACTCACCCAACCGCAAGCCGACAGACTTATCGCGATTCATCTTGGCCCCCGACACCGTCTCATACCTACAAATTTCTTAACCGACTTCATGAATTTCGGCGGCGTATTTACGAACACCGACGCGTCGTCAGCATAGGCGAAATACCTGGCAACGTTGGTGGCACCAGGCAACGAGATTCCGCGTAGGACCGGATTCGCCTTTAGCTTGCGTAGGAAGGGCTCCAAAGCAAGAACATACAGCATAGGCGAGAGTGGGCAACTCTGACGAATGGAGCAAGACAAGGTGAAAGGTTCCGACTTTATCCCATTTCCTTCCACCAGATCCCCCGGGGACTTGTACAAAAGACGGATCCAGGCGTGAAAGTGCAGCCCAAAGCCAGCGGATAGCCTCGAGAATACGATGGTCCACCCTATCGAATGCCTTGGACTGATCCAAATTGATGCACCTCACAGCACAAGTTTGCTCAGGGTCAATCAAATTAGAGAGGACAAACTGCACACGGTTGGCCATGAGCCTCGCCAAAATGTTCACATTTGCATTTAGCATAGTCAAAAGGCGAAAATTATCTATCCCATCCCCTCCGCTTTTGTTCTTGCGAAGCAACTCGATGACACCCGTGGTGAAATCTTGGGGTATATTTCTATTGCTCAGTCAGTGGTCGAACATCAGTGGCAAGCAGCTTGGTTTTCGTTGGAAAAAGGGTCGTAATATTATGTAATTTTGTTTGTTCAAGCACTTCCTGGCTAATGGGTAGAACAGTAAATATAAAATTACTCGTAATGCTTTTCCAATATTTGGTCAACACTGACTTATCTGATATATCTGTGAAGGTAGGTTTAGGATTCAAACATATTGGGTTTGTCGTTTACTGCTGATTTCAATTCTGCGAATAAAAAAAGTTGTGAAGGTCATGGTCGACTTTGTTAGTTTTAAATTACTGGAGTCCCTTCCCATAGTCATTCTTCAGTACGATAGTAAAGAATGACATTCAATGTTCGTCAAACACAGAGATTTGTATCCGAAAAAAAAAAATGAAGGTTTTTCCCATAACACCGCTTTTATTTTAACTACCTTTACTCCTCCGTAATGTTTATAGTTATAGGATTACAATTGTAATAAAACATGAAAGTGAATTTATACATATTTTGTTCTTGAGAATTTACAACAAAAATATTAAATATTTATTAGATTAATATTAATATTTATTAGATTGTTTATTTACAAGAATAATTTTATGTTTACAACATTCTAAAAACTATTACAATTAAAAAGAATGCAATATTCGAACTTCATAAAATGGTGAATGCTTTCATATTTCTTTATAAATTGGTAAATGATAAATATTCCATTGCATTCGTTTTAATTGTATTAGTTTTTAGAATATTGCACATATAAAATTATTTGTAGTTAAAAGCGATATCATTTTTGACAGTCTGTTTTTGCGGGCACAAATGTCCATGTTTGCCCAATGCTCGTCTGACGAGATGGTGTATGACACCACGCTCAGACTCTTTAGACAGTGTTCCTTTGCTGTGTTCCTTGCTGTTTGCTGTGGATCCCAAATCCCTCGCCAATCGTCAAACAGTGAAATAGAAGATAGTGAAATATATATATATATATAATAGCAATTAGTAATTGGTAGATATAATTCCAAGGAAGACATTAACCAAAGAGAGCTCAATGTAAGTAACAGAGCAAGATAATAATAATAAGTAAAGACGATCCTTAAAAATCCATTTCGGTTACTTTTTTCTTTCTTCCTCTTTTATTATTATATATAAAAAAATTCATTTTCCTTTTTCTTTCTTTTTTTGCTCTCCCTTTTCATTTTGTCTGGACAAATTGATTTCATTTCTAAAAAAAACTTTCAGTCTGAAGAGATAAATATTTAAATAAATATATTCATGGAATAAATTATAACGGAAATGGATTTTTAAGGATTGTCTTAGCGTATTATATATATATATATATATATATATATATATATATATATATATATATGTGTGTGTGTGTGTGTGTGTGTGTGTGTGTGAGAATACATATCAAGAAAAAATAACTTTTATAATTCTTTTCAATATAGAAAAAAAATAGTGCGGTTATTAGGCGCATCTGAAGAGAAGAACTCTTACACGGTGTGAAATTGAACAGGAAGAATTTATTTACAATTAGATTCAAATTGGAAATGAAAGAAGAAGGGTATAATGGCTTACTGAAAATATTCTTTTGAGCCCCTAATGAAAGATTAAGCTGGGTAAAGAGAAAATACTCATATGAAAATTTGAGCCTTTCGATACGATTGATAAAATTAAAAAATGATTTAAAGCGACACAGTTAAAGTTCTCTCAAGTGAAAGTTGTGAAATTTAGGCTGTCAGCAGTTATGATCAAACGCCGCAGTTACGAAGAAAGTGGATGGGGAGGGTCGAAAAAATTGTTTTTGTAGCAACCATGTGACACTGTGACGAAATCTTCGTTACATTGTCACTGCGTTGGTTTCCAAACAAATTGATAGTTTTTGATTGTTCTCAGCTGCAAAGGTTTATTTTTTTTAAGGACCGCCTTCTCATTCATGTGACGGCGCGTTAATGAATCATTGAATAATAGTAACCTTCTCCAGCCAACAACCTTTTTTTATATTTGGGTTCACTCTCATTAGTCAGTTAAGTGCCATTAAATACACATTTGGGCGATCATGTCTCTTTCATGATTGACCAGGCAGAAGATTTCCCACAGTAAGCTGCCATTTCCTTCTGTTGTAGATTGGTTTCCAGTCTATTCTGCTATTCAACCCATAGCAGGAGGGGAGACTTGATGGATTCATACCTTTTCGAAGGGGTATTTGCACGAAAGTGAATGTAACTAACCTGACTAGAATTCGAACTTTGCTCTCCACTTTCTCATTTTGAACTTTTATCCATTACAACCACACCGCATATTATTCTGATACCATCTCAAATTATCACAGTTTTAAATTCCTTGCCTCTGATTGGTGGGAAAATCCAAAGGATGAATTTTCCTTCTCAAACCTTTTTTCGTAGAACATTCGAATTTTATATCGACGCAAAAACAGACTCAAATCAAGGCATACCAATTAAAGGCCATCCGAATATAAACTCTTCATTTTTAGGCAGGGGTGTGGTAACTACCACCACCATTACATATACACAGTACATAGAAATCATGCGACAAGCATTCATTGGTTGATCTCCTCAAAACTAGCTTGCTGATTGGTCAATTCCGACCAATCAAACCGCCTTCACGCGACAAATCTGTTTTCCCGCTCAATATGCTCTGAGCCAGTCATGTAATGCACCATCTTATATAAACAAAACACGAGTGGTTCTCTCTCTCTTTTTTCGCCACTCTTGAGTGAGTGAGTTGCATCTCATTCTTTGCTGCTAAAATGTATCCTTCAAGAACTCTCGTCTTGATCATGCGGTCAGACGTTAAAGAACATTACCATTTCACGCAAGTACGAACTCTAAAATCTCTTCTGAACTCTTACCAACTTTATCCAATACACAATTCCTAACATGCAACAGGAACTTATTCTTCTAAACTACAGTTTAATAATTAATTCACTTTATGAGCTCAGGTACAAATATTTCTATCAAACCTTCAGCTAAAACTAATAAATTCAATTGTTATGTTTTGAATCATTACATTCTGTTTTTCATTTTATACTATGTGCTATTTTACGTCAAATATAAATTGCATTGTGCACGCCACATGGAATAGTAACCCCCAGCATCTTTGCTTTCCTTAATCACGCCTTTCCTAGTCAAAAGATAAATATATGTAGCATCACCCTTACTATAATTGGTGACAATCCGCTACACCTTAATCACGCCTTTCCTAGTCAAAAGATAAATATATGTAGTACACACCCCTACATAATGGTGACATTCCGCTACACGGGCATAGAATTGTAAAATTTCGCATAAATTTCTTTATGTTTTCTATTCTAGTAAATGTTGCGAGTGAACAAGCATTACTAATTTAATAGTAATACCGAGCAACTGATTTAAAAAGTTATCAAAGCATATTCACTCGCAAAAATGACTGAAAAATCTATTACAGAGTGCGGCAGAAACAACTGGTAAGAAGACTTTGTTGTCACTGCCATTATGTAGGGGGTATTTTTGCCGCACCCTGTATAATGCGCAAAGCTTGTTTGCATCTGTAGAAACACTGAAAATTAAATATATATTTAAATGTAGTTGCCTGTTCATATGTGTGCAAATAAGTAAATTGTAAATCTTTCTAACAAAGAAACGGCTGATGGCGTAGCAATAGAAAAGGATTGGATTCGCAAATATTATCACTAGTAAAACGTTAAAAATAAAATCAACTAAAAAAATCTTTTATCCGCGTAAAGAAAAATTACCAATAGTTTTAACTGGTAATTTACTCTCATTTGTTTCAACAATAATTTTTGTGAATTTTCTATTCTTCGTAAGATATCTTGAAGCAAACAGATATGTTGAATGAATGATTTAAATTTTAAATTAAATCTGCAGTTTAAAATAATAAATTTCCACATTTGATTTTGAAAGCAGAAACAAAATCTCAAATCTGATTTTTTTAAATTGCATCTAGACCTAAATTTTAATAGTCACTGAATATCTAAGAAAGAAAAATTCAAAAGAAAATAAAGAAAAAAAATTGTAAGAAATAAAAGAAGAGAAAATTAGATGCCCTAGCCTTTTTTTTCTGAGGTGAAGTTATTAACGTTTTCACCGTGATAGAATTTAGTTGCACACCGTTTTGGCGTATTTTTTAAAACAATTACGTGTTTCGTGAAGCGAATTTTTCGGAATTTTTATTCTCTGTGAACTGTTTAAATATTTATATTTTTTCTATAGAAAAAAATATGGAAGGGTCTGTATCTATCCACAGACATACAGCAGCACCGTTCCACGAATATTTACTTCAGGGAAGCGTTGTTGACAATTCATGTGATGTTCTTTTAAATCGACTTCGTGGTTTGTGTGACAATGCCGAAAACGATTATGAAAGTTTTCATGATCACGAATTAGTTTTTGCTTTACGTAAGTTCATTTCTTTTTTTTTTATTTTCACCTGGAATTATGTCAATAAGATGTTTACTACATTAAGTTTTTAACTCGTTGCTAGTAAAATACACTTAAACGAGTTTTGTAAACATTTTACATTTAATGGGGTTTTTTATTTACTAAATCTTGATTCTTGTTTTTTTTTTATTTAAAATTTAAAACTGGTGAAAGAAATAACATATATTTCCATCATAAACCACCGAATTTTTATGAATTATTACACAAACAGTGAGTGACTCGCTGTTTGTGTTTGTACTTTTGTAGTGTTTTTAGTTTTTGTTGAAACAGTAAAAATAAAAAATCGTAATTCGAACAGCAAAAAAACGGAACATGTGCTATGTGTGTGTTTCTAATAAAAATTAAAAAAAAACTCTTGCACGGTAGATTTTATCTTCAAAATAGTTAATTTTTTTTTCATTTAAAGAAAAAAATTAACTGAAAATATAAATTGTCTTCTTGCTATATGATTTAGATAAAAAAAATTATTTCATTTTTAGGTTGAGGCAGATGAATATATACATTTATTTCCTTACTATGTTTTACTTTTATCACATTTTTCGCACATTCATCGACGAAACAATAATCAAAATGATACGGCTGTTACCCTGAAATAATTATTAATTGTTAAGTTGCATAAAAACTGATCATGTTTTTTTTACGCTAATTAGAATTGTTTCCCTTTGTTTTGATTTATAACACTTTTTTTTTTTTTTTTTTTTTTTTTTTAACGCATTTTAGGTTCTTCAACGGCCCAGAACAATCACAATCAGCAAGTGTACTTTAGAGTCAGACATAGTCTGAAGGCACCAAATGCACCATGGTCAGTCTTCTTATTTGTCTTTGTTTGATACTTTTTTAAAATTTAGCATTTCTTTTAACAACAAGAGTAATCAACCAATTACAAATTAAACGAAATTAATTAATATTTTTACTGTAAAAGTAAAACTATCTTTATAGTCTAATAAATTTTAATTTTTACTACAATACGTGTTCCATATTGAAACTCTTTGAAAATTCTTCTAAAACTGAACTGAAATATGATTTGGGGAATTTCAGTTTTTCACTTTTCTTTCACAAAGTATCTTGTATTATAATTTCTTCTTTAAATTTCTGCAAACATGAAAAATCTTTTTAGATTTTTTTTTCTTTTTGTATCCAGGCATCTTCGTTATGTTGGCCAAGCTGAGGTGGGAGACAAAACACGTCACACACTTGTCAGAACATATGTCGATGTCAGTACATCAGACAATGTTGTCACTTTTCTCAACGAAATGGGATTCAGGTGAAACAATTGTTCTTTTCTTTTTTATTTGATTTTATTCAATTATTTATATATTTTTCATGTTTCAAAGTCAGTGTCTTTATAATCAAATGTAGATAAATCTTTTTCTTTTTTTTTTTTTTTTTTTTTTTTTTTTTTTTTTAAAGCATAATTTCATAAAATCTACATTTACACATGAATAATGCATCCCATTCTATAAATTTTGTTAGTGTAGTAATTAAATCTACCTCATTGACCTTAGAATAAATAACTTTTTCTGGATGCATTGTTCTTGAACAGAAATAAACCACTGCTTCATTTTTTTACTATTCTTATTCTGTTCTTTAAAAACAACAAAAACATTCTTATTTTGATCATTTTATGTTATTATAATAAAAAATTCTGGTTTTAATATGAAACCAGAATTTTTTTAATTTTGCTGATGAAAGCCAGATTATAAAAAAAATATTTTTCTAATCTCTGATAAAATGTCTAACCATGATTTGTATGTTATGTCAGCAAACTTTTGGGGATTTGTGGGCCAAAACACATGTATATCTATCTATCTATCTATCTATCTATCTATATATATATTTAAACCATATTAAATTAGATTTTATTATAAAAAAACAAACTCTAATACAGTTGTTTAGCAGTAGCATTCACAGAATTAATGAGAATTATGAAATTTAGCATATTTCATGCTTGAATATTTACTTGTATAATTATGTTGTGGCAAACAATGGAATTGTCAGACAAAAGATTATAGAAGTATAATATACTTTCTTCATATGGAAGGCATTTGTAAAAGTCAGTTAACTTTTCTTCTTTGTACTTGCCTTTCAACATGTCCTTTTCTGCAGGTTGATCATTTCTAATTGTAGATCTGATTGAAGAGCCTCAGTAACGTATATATTTTATGCATAATAATCTTAAAAGAAAACTAATATAAAATAATGATTATTTTAGAATAATAGCGTATTTCCTCTATAAAGCTGCATTTGATCCATGTGCCATAAGACTATTGATCGAGATAATTTCTATTTTAATATTTGTTGGAAATCATACTTTTTTGAATTTTTCTTGCAGGTTGGACTATGAATATGTGATCAAGGGCTATTTTTTCCACAAGGGAAGAATGAAAGTGACTGTATCAAAGATCTTCAGAGTATGTTTTGTTCAACATTTAAAAAAGGAAAACAGGGATATTTGTTTTGTACAGATATGCTGCCTTGTGTGAATAATGAATAACACTTAACACTTTTAGGTCATATCTTTGAATATATAAATACAAATTTTTTCAGTAAGTTTCAGATATCAGTTGTATGATATATTTTTGGTGTCATTCCTTAAAATAGAGTAAAAACTTTTTTGTTAAATAAAATCTGTTCATTAAAAACTGAAAACCTTTTTCTATGCTAACAAAAGTCTTCTTCACATAAAAAAAAATCTCTGAAAACAGTAAATTTAGATTCTGCAAAAGTGACTTTATAACAAATTTTGCCAACTTCTGGTAAACAAAGATTAAGTCTGTCTATATTTCTGAGATGAGGTATTATGTACACTATTTACATTATTCAGATTATTGTCCTCATCTTTGTTGCTATATTTATGACAACGTTTTGGCTATTGTACGCTCTGGCCTTCTTCAGGTGGTTGGAATGTTGAACTGAACCTTTTATTTCGATCACTGGGGTAGATTGTTCTAGTTCCACATGCCATGTCTAATGGATGTCAGTTATCAGTTATCTCCTGTTAATTCCCCTCTCCAAGTTCTCCACCATCTTTAACCAGGTATTGAACCCACACTCTTTGGGTCCTGTCACTGGATCTAACTAACGCCTTTATCCACTCTGTCATGTGTCCTTGAGGACATCTGGGTATGAATTTCTGGGTAATATAAACCTAATGTCTTCAGCAACCATTTTTTCCCAGTGCTCCTGTTACAATTTTTGCTGTTATCAATTCATGTTTTTACCAGAGCTCATATTGCAATTTTCGTTGTTATTATTACTTTTCTCTGGCACTCCTTATTACTGGTTCCTATATTGTATTCATTTCTATGCTTAGTTGGCTCAGGAGATTTTTGTGGCCTAGCATATGTGCTGATTCCTTAAATTTACAAATTTTCCATTGGTGTTCTTTGTCTATGATTTCAACCTGATCCTACAGGGGGCGGTGATCTCCCCTTTCTCTCCATCTGTGGTCAGCCCTGCCTGATTTTTCCACTTCCCTTTGTGTCACAGATTTCTGGTGTTCTTGAAACCTTACCTTAAGGGGGTGGCCTGTCTCCCCTTTATATTTTTTTCCGCAGCTGCACGGGATAGCGTACACACAGTCTTTAGTCATGTTCTCCTCTGTGAGAGAGTCTTACTCGGGAGAGATATCTGCCTAGTGTCATCCAGCTTTTGAAGGTTGACCTGATGTTATATGGACCACAGATCCTTTGTATTTTCTCAGATAAACCCTTCACATAAGACGGGCAGACTGTTCTCTGAGTGTTGTTGTCCTCCTCTTGTATCCGCCTATCCTAGTTTATTGGGGCTGCAGGCATGTGCCCAGGGTAGTTGTTATGTTGTAGGGTACTAATTATACTGACCAATACTTTGTCTAATGTCTCTGGGTCGCTACTTATGATTTTTGCTTGGTGTTGTATGCAGCGGATGATCCCTTACTTTACACTGTATGGACTAAGTCATTTTTCTTTTCCAACTATTTAAAAAAAAATGAGAGAACCTTTTTGATCAGAATAATTCTGCTCAAATATTTTCTTTGTGATAATTCTGCCTCTTGTCCATTTTTGATAATTTATGAAATATTAATTATGTTGAATTTTCATTTTTCCCTTTAAATGAATTAGAATGCTGGGAATTGATAAAAATTGTAGGGTCTTATTTGCAAGAGATTGTTTATGTGTTAACATGTTGGAAGAAATATTTAGGGGCTTCAAATCAATTCCATGTAAAGTGGATATATTTCTTTTGTAGTTCATAATCATACTTGTTGACGTTATTGTTAATTTTTGACTAATTTTTGTTTCATTTTAATTTTTTTTGCTTTGTTTTCTATTTTATTATTGTTAATTTTTACCATTACCAATATTTTAAAAGCAAAGTGACTTCTTTGATTAAGATTGAAAAAAATTACTACAATAAGAAAAGAAAGATGTCAAAAATGAACAATTACAAGATACAGGACATATTTTTTCATGTTAAATTCTATTACATTTAAAAAAATTTTTTTAATCATTATCACGTCCTGGGTATGACATACCCAGGACGTGGATGTAGTTTATCTACATCCACGTCCTGGGTATGACGATAAACTACATCCAACAGCAAGGCCTCAGCTCTCACCCACGTCCTGGGTATGACAATAAACTACATCCGTGTCCTGGGTATGACGATAAACTGCATCTAACAGTAAGGCCTCAGATAAAGGTTTTTGAAACAATAATGTTGCCAGCTATCCGTTTTTGAAACCATAATGTTGCAAGCTATACGTTTTTGAAACAATGTTGCCAGCTATACGCTTTTTGTAAAAAATAATGTTGCCAGCTATATGTTTTAAAACCATAATGTTGCCAGCTATACGTTTTTGAAACAATGTTGCCAGCTATACGTTTTTTATAAAAAAAAACAAAAAAAAATAATGTTGCCAGCTGTACGTTTTTGAAACAATGGTGTTGCCAACTATGCGTTTTTGACTTTTAAAGTCACTCAAAATCATTTCTGGCATAAAATGGCCACTAAGGTTGAGATGCCATTAAACAAAACAATCAATCAATTAATCATTATCACTCCATGTAAGGCAGTAAAACTACTAAGACACAAGGGGTCACAGGGTGTGAAAGAATTAGGAACAGAAACCTTAATAATGGGCGGGAATTGAAAAGATTAATCAGGTGAACAGTAGATAGCAATTGACATTGCATTTTAATTTTTGCAGATTAAAGTTGGCTGGAAAGCTTGGAGCCAGAAGGGAGTTTCACAAGAGAGAAGTACAAGAAAATAAACTGTTAACATAGAATTTATGCTTACATCTAGCCAGCTCAACTGTAAATTGATGAGATCTTGACACCAGTCTAGTACTGTGCTTAAATTCAAAATGTCTAGGTACCATAGCGAAGAGCTCATCCGAAAGTATTTATCGAAAAGTCACAGACAATACACTGTGATGGGAAAGTGACTGAAGCTGAGATGTCAGATCAAAACCAATAATATTTCTGATTCTTCTTTCATCTTATCAAGGGGCTGAATTTAAGTAGTAGAGGCATGGGACCATATGTGGCAGCAATACTTTAAGCATGGACAATTGGTAGACTTATAGATATGCAATATAGATTCTAGAGAGAAAAATTGTTTCAACACAGTGAACCATCTTTCTTAATAAGCTGACCTAGCAAGATTCAATAGTCTTTCCACTTCATGGCAGTTGAGAACGTGTTTACTTTCAAATAAATTCCATTTATCAAATAAGTTTTTTTTTTTTTTTTTTTTTTTTTTTTTTAAGTGATTTTGAAACCAGTGACTTAAATTTGAACCCAGATAGCTGATTTTTGTTTTGTTTAAATGTTTACCTGCTGTGATCTAAATACTTTACTTCTGAATGAGAATTTTTGTTTTTCTTTTCCAATTTCAGATGTTGCAGCCAAACAATGTAGAGAACTTGGAACCACTGTCTTTGTCTTATTTAGTAGAGCTGACTGTAGTTGCTCCTGCTGGGCAGGAACTAATTCAAGATGACATGAAAAATTTTGCTGAACAGTTGAAACCGTATCCTTTTATTTAAAATAGATATCAGTTTATTTTATGATTTATTTCGAATCTTAAGATGATATTTAATGTATGAAATTGTCACTGCTCTGTATTCTTTTGTTTGGTCATTTTTGACTACTTTAGACATTGTTGCTTTATCATTGACTTAATTTTTAATACGAGTTGAATGTTTTCATTTGGTATCTTACAATTTAAAAAAATAACAAACTCTGTTGTAAGTAATTTAAAATTTCTCTTAATATAAAAAGGGAAGACAAGTATTTTAAGACTAAATAGCAGATACAATAATTTTTATTTTAGTGTACTAAATATAATTTTTAAAAAAGTTATGACTACAAGAGTTATTACTCAGAAGAAATGCAAAATGATTAACACAAAATATACACTACTACATTATTCTATAGTTTTTATATTTTTCTCAGACACTACAAAGAAAAGCTTTTATAAAATATCTTTTTTGTTAAATGTTTCAGTTAATCTTAAAATCGGTTCATCATTATTTTGCTGTTGGGACCATTTTCATTATATTATCACTTTCCTTAACATTTTTTTTCTCAGGTTGGTACAACTGGAAAAAATTGACCATCGCCGAATTACCATGATGTGAATTATTTGTGTTTTACTTGTATGTTTTTGTCAGAAATCTTTGATCTTGGAAGCTGAGTTTTTGAAAGAACATTAGAAAATCAGCTCTCAATAAATAAAAAAACATGCTACTGCATATTTTCTCTTTATATAATTCCATGTGTTTGTTTTATTGATCAGCATTAAGATTTGACAATGTTGTTCAAAAGATTATTTCATTATTTTCTTCATTTTTTTTCAAGTCTAAGTCCACTGTAAATGTATTTTTCTATAAAGCATTATTATGAATGAAATTTATATCAAAAGTTTTTCTATAGAAATGGCAGATAAATGTCTTCAGGACAGAAATTAAAATTACTTGTAGTGGAAATATTTGTTACAGAAATGCAGTGATACCTTTTCTAGAATCTTCACAATGTAATAATAAATATAAAATAAATTCCATTATAATAAAAATTTTGAATGTTTCTGGGTATTTTAGAAAGTGTATAGACTTTTTCTACATCAAAAACTCATCTACATGTCTAACTTAAACATTAAATTCTTTAGTGTTAACTTAGAATCTTTTTGTTGGTGAAAATCACGTGCCTATTCACAGTGTATTTAAAAAAAGAATGTTTTGACTTATTTTGGAAAATGGAACATTTTTGATAACTGTATTAAATGAGATAGACAAATTTCACAAATGATATGCATGCCCTAAATAATGTTCATGTTACAACATAACTTATTGGATGAGATTATTAGGTTAAACTTAAGAATGTGTTAAAATTTTACCAAAAGCTTATCTTTTAATCTTGTAATAAAAAGCAACAGAAATGAAGAAAAGACTGGTGAAAAATTATTAACTGCCTCATCTAAGAAATTTGTTGATCTAATTTCTGTCCGAATTTCTGGAACCTAAAGTTATTTACATTTGGACTAATGTCCATATCTTTGTTGCTTGTCACAGTGTTTTGGGTGTTGTACTCGGGCATCTATCAATTTCAAACTGAACCCTTTATTTAATTTAAAGTGGTATATGTAATACTATTGGTGTAAAATATGAGACAAGATGGCAGCAGCCAGAGAAATATAGCTATATATCTTCAGTGACATCTGATGGTAAAATCTTTCTCACCAATCCATTCAAAGCAAAGCCCTACAAAATATGTCCTCCCCACAGATGTGAGTTCAAATCTTGCTAAAGGCTTATTTTTTATTCAGTTGTTTATTTAATGGTCATAAAATGAAAATTTGTCAGTTGTAATTTAAATTTAGAAATAAAGAAATGAGTATTCAACTGCTATGTAATATCTTATTCCCTTTATGACATTGAATGTTGAGCAATTTCTTCATAGGTAGAGAATTAAAGCAACAGTGATATGTGTTTGCCAACAAATGCTAAGAATATCATGGACAAAACATTTAAACAATGAGGAAGTTTTAAAGTGAATAGAATCTATAAAATGGTGTTAACAATTTTGGGGGAATATAATGAATGGAGAATTTAACAGTTTCAAGGCAAAAAAAGAAACTGAATAACGAACTTTAAGTGAAAAGTGGGGAAAGAACAATGTCCATAGTGATGTTTCATCTGCATTAGCTGATAGTTTGCCATTGATGTACTTAAAAGATAAAAGCATATTAATTGATTATCACATAACTGCAGGTAGACAATCACGTGTCTTCAAATACCTTACAGACACTACACATATCTGTCCATATATTAAGATGGAGAAAATAAACATTAAAAAATACTTTTAAAAATTATTGACTATGGTAAAAAAGAATATTTATATTCTATGTAACAAAGAAAAGTATAATTATGCATAAAATAAAATTTATATTTTATTTAAAAGCAATTAGAGAAAATTTGCTTATCCAATTTAGTCTTTAATGGATTAATATATATAAATATATTTGCCATTTTTTTTTCTTTTCTAATCAGTTTCACCTCATGCAGGGCTGGTAAAGCTGCACAAAGAGTACAGGGTGTGGAAAAATTAAGAATAAAAACATTAATGAATGAGAAGAAAAAAAAGGAGTAATCAAGAGGACAGTAGATAGCAATTGGCATTGCATTTCAATTTTCTGGAAAGCATGGAGCCAGAAGAGAGTTTCACAAGTGAGAAGGATGAGAAAAAAACTGTTAGCATAGAATTTATGGTTACATCTAAACAGCTCAACTGAAAATTGATGAGATCATGATGCCATGTACTTAAATTCAAAAAGTCTAGGTACCATAGCAAAGAGCTCATCTGAACAATTACCATGAAAGTATTTATAGAAAAGACAGACAGGCAACCTTATGGCAGAGGGAAAGTGACTGAAGCCAAGCCACCAGATCAGGACCAGTAATATTGCAGATTCAAACCGGATGTGGCAGAAATAAGCAAGGATATTATATATGATAGATTCTGGAGAGAAAAATTGTCTTGCATGATACAAGTGAACCAACTTTCTTCACAGCTAACCTGGCAATGTATTCAATATAGTTTTTCCACTTCATCTCAGCTGAGAATGTTAGTCCAAGAAGGCAACAAGTCACTTTCCTAGAGGTCAGTATCAGCTATGCTGATGGAAGGCAGAGAGAGTCCTCCCAGACGATTAATGAACAGAAGTTTAGTTTTGGAGGTGTTAAAATTTGACAAGCCATCTTTTTCCCTAGTTAACAATGGACATCAGCTGCCATTTTGACCTTGTTGAACTGGTCAGTATTACTATCAAGGTAGGAGTAAATGGTTGTGTCATCAGTGTAGATATCAAATGTCATCAGGAAGGTCATTAATGAAAATTAAAAACAGAGTGGGACCAAAAATGGATCCTTGGGGGACAACCGCATTAGTACAAAAATATCTAGATGAGTAGCTGTTCAGAATAAAATTCTTTTTGTGATTTGATTGGAAAAGGTGGGTCAGCTAAAAACATTGGCTGGAGATTCAGTAACTTTTCAACTAGTGAGGAAGACCTGTATGCCAAACTTTGTTGAAAGCTTTTGAGATATCTAAAGCAACAGCACAAGCTATACCATTCTCAACAAAGCTACAGCCTGGGCTTCACAGTTTTTATCTAAAGCATGATAGGCTCTTTCCGCAATTATCGTCAGTACATCAGCAGTTGACCAGGGGAAACGAAAGCCATATTGCTTGTTTGAAAAAAGGCCCTGCGATGATTAGGACGCCTGAAGAATTTCCCAAAAACCGGTAGAAGGCTAATAGGCTGATAGTTGGAAGGGTCAGATGGTTCACCAGAGTTCTTAAAAACTGGAACAACAATTTCTACATGATAGTAGAAACCATGGACATGTACTTCTTTTTTAAATTCTTTACAACTAAGGATTTAATACTAATAATTGAATTTTTTCACTAATTTTTCTTAGTTAAATAACATTATTATTATTGCAATGTAACTAATTTTCTTAGTTAAATTATTATTATTACAATGTAACTTATATAATCTGAGTAAATGTAAAACTTGCAAACTGTGTATAAAAACTTGAAGAATTTGAAGAGGCTGTTGTATAATTGAAGTGAAGTGCTACATTCAACAAATAAATTCCTGTAGACATTAACCCACAAACAACTGTTTAGAAATTGGTTAGTTTATTTTATTCAATTCATTAGATGAAGCATTTTCTATTTTATCATTTCTTACTCATTTTATGTCCACACTCTGTTTTCACTCTTTGAGTGTAAACAGTGTAGAATTACAAATAAAGAAACTGCCTCTAATAAGACTTGAACATATCCATATTTCTATAGATGATCTTTTGTAGACATGGCCTTAATCAATTTGGCCAACTTGATTAAGTTAAGATCACTCTATAGTCATAGTCTTTTTTGAGCTACATGTACGCCTTTGATTTTGAAAATTACAAAATCAGTTTCATTGAATCCTTTTTTTGCAGGTATAGTATAGAACATATCACATGGCAGAAAGGAAAAATGATAACTAATCAAATTGTTTTACTTTGGTGTTGAAATGTCATAAGCCTCGAGCCTCTTAAATGCAATATAAAAAAAGTCTGTCAACAAAAAATTGGGTAGATGTACTTGCTTTCAACAGAACTTTATTTCCAGCTACAAGTAACTTCAAATGAAGAGTCTTCAATCGTCTACCCCACTTCAATCAACTACAGTAAAGTTCACAGCAAAGTTCAATGTGTTCCTCCCTCACTGTAAATCTTCTCTTTCTGTAAATCTCTTTTCATGCATTTACATACTGACTTTTATTTGAACTCAGATATAGGAAAAGAACATTTATTTCACACAAACATATTTCTTTATCAACCAAGTTTAAAATTACATGAAACTTAATTTCTTTTTTTATACCTCAATTGTTATGTTTGAATCATACATATTAAATTATTGTTAGTGTTATTCTATTCATCTATGTATGTTTATTGATTTATTTACAAATGGTAAACATTTCTACAAGAATCAGTTTATGGATAATTTAAATAAATATTAACTGCTGACTTGAAATAAAAAAAAACAACTATTACAAGATGGAGTAAAAAGGTGACAATAATAGTAAAAACATTCGATTGAAAAAATAATTCTTATTATTACAAGATAGAAAAAAAAAGATGGCAGAGAATGAAATGAAAGTATATCAGAAAAGGATATATTATAATCTGATTTGTCATTGAGGTTTTTATGGCCGAAACGTTTTATGTAACATCAATGAAAAACAAGCAACCAAAGTGTAGAAAGCAATTTTACTAAATTTTGATTTCCAATTTTTCACTGTCTTCACATTTAGTTGAAGAGTGAATCAACCCAATGTGTTTTGATGAAAAGTAGCAATAATAATAATAATAATAATAATAATAATAAAAACAATAAAATTATTTATAAAGCAATAAAGCTATTAGTTTTATACTGACTAGTAATTTTACTAGTAAAATAGATATCTGGATCAATGAATAAAGATTCAATTTTAATCAATAAAATATTTTTCCAATAAAATTAAAATTTTCTTAATGTTTTATTTTGAGCAGATTCTGTCATGTCTGGCCTGATCTTCTAAAGAATTACCCTTCTTCTGATCTGAAATCTTTACTTTAAGTACATTTCTATGAATGTATATCATCAACCTTACTCCAACCATTGTGACCACTTTCTTCCGCTGATCAAATGGCTACTTATGTTATTCCTGTTAAATGAATTTAACATTCTTTGCTTTCAACTGTTTTCTACTGATTTTCCCCTTTTTAATTTCTTTATTCTACGGCCCATGCTGGGGAGTAATTATCATCTCTCAGTAAGAAATATTCGTTTTTCTAGAGGTAGATTTCCCAGCATGATAATAAATAAGATAAAACATTTGCAAGTGTCTCGAAATGATGAAAAACATAAAAATCAAACGATTGTGCGCTCAAAAACCAAACTTAAAACAAATAAACACATCTCCACCTACCACCGCCACCCATTCAGGAAAGAATCCAAGCATTGGTCGTCAAGACTGGACAATTCTTTCTCTTATTTTTACATGTATACATGTTAAAATTAATTACATACACACATATATATTCTATTCCACCTCGACCTGGTGTAATGTTTAGAAAGCTTTTCTTGCTAGATCAATTACGACTGAATAGTGAGTTCGATCCTCACTAGGTGCTCCATACTTTCGGCCTTGTGCCACATCTAAGCCGGGCTTAGAAAATCACTATATCTTACTCCACTCTTTAAGAAATTGTTAAATTTCAAGGGAAGTAATTAGTGAAAATATTCCTAAATATTCTCCCTTGTCTGCCTTTTTTTTCTTTACTTATTGTGGCTATAAATTATCATTGGCTTTTGGAACTTGATGAAGTAAATGCGTTTATGTAAAGTCTGGAATCGAATTTAATATTTTTCTTATTATAGAATAGTAAGTTCATATTTCACTCATAAATAATTTCGTATATTATAAAATAAACACCTATAAATATTTTTAAAAAGTTGCAGTACTAAGCAATAAAATCATATCAGTACAAATTGTGAAGAATTATTTTTCATACAAATGCTTGGTTTACCGATGAATAATGAAGTTATAAGCATTTGTTTTGTCTTGGAACACAAAGAATAAAATCGACATATTGATGAGCGATATTAGTTTGTCATTAGCTTTAAGGGCATTTATTTAACTTAGATTAGGAAACCAAACTAACGTGAAGAAAAAGAGGATAAGCCAAAGACATCATTACACATAAAATTTGTATTTAACAAGATGTACAAACAAGGATGTGAAAGAAAAGCGTGTATTGAGTAAAACTTTAACTATCAATTGTTCCAAAGTTCACTGAAGGCAATAAGGTTGTAATAGTTTCTGGTAATAAATGTTTTTAACAGTTTTGCTGTGTAAGAAAAAAAAGATTATGTGAGTATAGGGAATACTCAGCATATGAGTAGTGATGTGATTGAGAAGATTGGTCAGGGTTTCAACTGTCGTGGATTTCTGTGGCAGCTGAGATCTCATTGGTTTAATAAGAATTTTCTTTGCTTATATAGGTGATCATCGGCTGCGCGGGAAGACTCACTCTTCACGTGCAGACAATCTGATTGGTTGGCATTTGACCAATCAGCGAGCGAGTTTTGGAGAGACTCACGAAAAGCTTCTGGGATCGGATTCTCCCAAAAGTGCACGAAATCGTCTACATGAAAATATAGCGATTATAAAATTGTCGCATTACACAGTAATGATGATTTACTATCCAATGCTTGTGGTTGTATAATTTGAATTTGCATAAGTATCTGTATATGTGTGATGATGATGATGATGATGATGATGATGATATCAGCAACATTTAACAGGAACCCATACACACATTTTAATAAAGAAATTCAAATTCTTGTTATTTACATTTTGCATTGATACGAGACTGCCGTTTCGAGACTTCATCTTTAGTCGTTTGATGACTATATAATTTTTGTTGTTGTTGTTGGTGTAATTAATATACTTTTGTATCGAGAGAAATCAAACATATTTTGGTTAAAGGCGACTGCAGGAAAAGGAAAATATTCACAATATAATGCAATAAAAGTAAAGCCCAAGGCAGGGTGACAAAGAAGCTTTTAAAGACTGTTAAAAATGGATAAGAGCTTAATAAGAGAGAGAGAGAGAGAGAGAGAGAGAGAGAGAGAGAGAGAGAGAGAGAGAGAGAGAATTCGAATTTTATGTGTGCTCCCTTTTTAAAGTTACTTTATTTTAACGATTACAGATAAAGGAATGATTTCAGAAAAGAATTATTGCGTAATTTGGATAAGTGATATGTGTGAAGTGTGTGTATATAAATATGAACATATATATATATATGTAATACATTATATGCGCGGTACTTATTAGAAAGAACTCAATATCAGAGATAGAGCTAACATATTTGGTTGGATTGATGTGAGTTTGTGACCCTCACATCAATCCAACCAAATATACACACACACACACACATATATATATATATATATATATATATATATATATATATATAAACATATATACACACACACACACACACACACATATATATATATATACACACACACACACATATATATATATATACACACACACACACACACATACATATATATATTATTTTTAGTGGATACTCGTGTTTGAGTTGAAGAGTATTTCATTTACCGGCTTGCACGTTCGAGATGACCTATATCAAAGCGAAGGCGTATTCCCGCATGATTCGAGCCTGCGTACCTTTTTGCATGAGAAACCAACGTTTAATACCAAAGTGTTTTGATCACTCGGCTATGAAGATCCTCACGAGCAAGCAAGGTTCTATTTGCCTTTAAAGCACATACTCGTTCTGATTTTCGAGAAAATCAGAACTGTATCCGAAACGCAAACAAAGCAATTTCTAAAGAACTTTATTTTTATTTTTTTAATAAAAATATTATTTATATTTTCTTTTTACTCTAAATGTCATTTTTAGTGGATACCCGTATTTTTGAGCATTATGTAAATGTGGTTTAAATGGTTCTCTATGCGCACTCTCACAGCATTCCCGACCACTTACTGACCCCAATCAGTTCTCTCTACCCTTTCGTTAGAAAGCAGGACAGACTGATCTACTCCTCTAACCACTAAAGACGTCGTCTTGATTTGTTCTTTACCTGCTGCAAAGAAGAAGTGGTCTCTCTCCCTGTCCCAACATACGTCGAGCTACGAACTCTATCGCACAAGAAGGATACAATTTGTATTCATAAAAATGAAAATGAACTTTCTAAAACAACGTTCGCTTAGCGTTCATTCATTTTGAATGTGAAAAACCAACATTCTGCGCCAAACTCCCACAATCCTTTTCGTTCTTTCTTTCTTTTCTATCTTTCTTTCTAGCAAAAATATATAACTTTAGTTTTACTTTATTTTATTTTATTTTTTTTTACCTTACTGGTAGATATTAGTGATACATTTCTTTTGCATTATATTTCATCTTTTATGCTGTATTTATTCACCGATATTCACCGGCCCTTCTGAAGTTTTTAATTCACTTTGATTTCCACAATTCTGGCAGTTAAAGTCATAAATAACTAAAAAAAAAGATACAATTCATTTTTTGTAATACTTAAATTAAAATGCAACCACAATAATGACCTCATTTTTAAAGATGGTGTTTTGCAAGCATTTCTGTCGTGGCATTTTTTCATGTTTCAAATTCTATTTGACATTGTTATCGTTATAAATATCTAGTTAATAGTTTTCAGATTGGATTTTTGTTAAAAAAAAAAAAAAAAGGAACAAATAACTCGAGTCATTGCAAAAATGAGGGAAATAACTCTAGAGAATATAAAATAAGAATTAATTCCCTTGGAGACAAAATCCCATTATCTTTAAGCGTTTCCTATAATTCGTGTAGTAAAGATTTTGAATAATTATCAGTTTTAAGAGGCCTTTTTAATACTTTTCCAGGTTGATTTTCTTTAGTCTTATGTAAATGTATCTTGAAGATATATTTGCTGAATATATAAACAAGTCATAAAGAGTTAGAAATGATACCGTTGGAATTCCATAATTGAAAAAAACTGACACATTTTGATTTATAAGTGCATTGAATTGTTTCAAGATTTTTTAAGCAGATATTTTCAACTTCTTCCATCTTATTAATACATCACAATAGCTTAGTGGAATAAATCGTTGATTAAAACATATCTGCTTCTCTGGTTCAACCCTTCTTGGGTTTGACTATAATAATGATAGTTGTGATAATAATGGTCTTCAGCTGATAATAATATTAATAACCTTGTAGGAAACCCAAAGTCAGTATTTAATTGGAGGCCTGTTTAAATTACCCGTGAGTCCCGCACACACACAAAAAAAAAAAACTTCAGTAGAAAATGTTTACCATTTCAAGATAAATTAATTCAAGGCATACATGGATGAACATACTACTAATAAAGTATAGTCATGGAACCTTAAGGTTCCATGACTATACTTTCTATATTGAATAAAACGATAAACTAACGAAGACTAGAGATTTAGACTTGATATAAAAAAGATTAAAGAACTAGACCAAGATGGTACATACAAATACTTAGGAATTAATGAAGGCGACGGGATACACCATTCAATTATGTGATTCAAAAATAATATTATAAGGCGAACTTATGGGGCCAATAAAATGAATGCCATGAACACCTTAGCTAAATGGAAATTGAATGACTTTAAATGATTGGACGACAAGACCAGAAAAATACTTACCCAAATAAGGATGCATCACCTGAAATCAGATGTTGATAGACTGTACGTACCAAGAGCTTTAGGCGGCCGAGGTCTAATCCAACTTGAACTAACTCTAAAAACTACAACAATCGGATTGGAAGCCTACCTCAGAAAAACTAATGACCCACTCCTACAAATAGTAAAAGACCAAATCCACTCCATCAACAAAGAAGCGTCACTCCTCAAGAAACAGCTTAATATTCCTGAAATCCTACCAAAATAAATAAATAAATAAACGAAGCGAATGCCATCTACGCCAAACTAGTAAAACAGAAAATAAAACAACTTTAGTCCAAAATAACTGCTCAGTGGAAAATGTCAGAATGCTATATCTGACCTTAGGTCTCTGGATGGGACCCGGAAAGAAATGAGTATACACCAGAAACCAAAGAAAATAATAATAATAATAATAATAATAATAATAATAATAATAATAATAATAATAATAATAATATGTAGTTGGAGCCCTAGGACTGGTTGGAAAAGATTGCAGTAGACTAATTGCAGGGATTCCTGGAAGCCCATGCCTCAAGGAGATACAAAAAATTGTTCTGACAAGTACAGCCCACACTTTACGAAGGGCTCTATCTATGTAATTTTTATTTTATTTTATTTTATTTTTTTTTTATTTATTTATTTTTTTTATTTTTATTTTTTTTTTGTCAGTGAAAAGTGTCATGATGCCATTTCTAACCTTAGGTCCCTGGGTGGGACCCGGAAAGAAATGTGTAAACGCCAGAAAGCAAAGAAAATAAAAAATAATAATAATTATAATAATAATATGTGCCGACAACCGAAGAAGGCAGAGTATTAGTTCGACTAGAGCTGTCTTACAAAACTCGGTTTATGGTCAATACTCGGACTGTACCAGATAAGTTGATGTAGACAAACCCTGTACCCATCAGTGGTTGCGTAGTGTAGGGTTAAAAGCTGAAACCGAAGGTTTTATTCTTATGGCAGAAGACCAATACTTGATAACTAGAAATTGCTAATTACACACACACTGAAAAATTCCATTAATCCGAAATGCAGATTTTGTGATTAATATCCAGAAACAATTGACCATTTTGTATCAGCACCTACTGAATATAACACTTGGCTTAATAGAGTGAGTCAGACCCAGATATAGAGATAGCACCTGTAACAATTTTATGGGACCTTGCGATACGCACAGACAAATCTAACAAAGCCACTCGCCAAGACGTTGTGATCAAAGACCACAAGAGCAGAATGTGCTTTCTTATTGACATGGCATTTCCTGCAGATTGCAATGTATCTTTGATTTGAGGGAGTTAGACAGACCAGACCCCATTTATGCGGGGTCTACGGGGAATTTGGGGCCGAGCCTACGGACTCGGGAACCCCACATTAAATTCGGTCTTGTGTCATATGTGACTGCGTGGGACAATTGCTAGATACCGTCTAGCTGGGATCTGTTGAGTACGACTCAGACTTACGCGAGAACTACCGACCTTTCAATAGTAGCACTCACTACTGGATTGACTCGTGACGACCTTGTGCATAACTGTTACCTTTATTCTTATTGTACTAGTTTTTACAAGAAACCTTTATCTATTTATTCCACCGTGTTTTTCTCGTATATATTCCTATTAGCACGGAATATAACAGTAATATTAACTGATAGTAGACGCATTGAAATTTATTCAAACAAGAATGTATAAAAATGAACATATGAATAATTACGTACATTTAAAAACAACCACAATCCGCAACTAATATACACAGCCACCCATGTCCCATTTCAGGCTAATTTCTAACAGGCCTATTTTGTTTATAGTCAATTTATGTCTGCTTTATCTAAAACATGTTAAAACCATCTAAAAATACACAAAAAGGTTGTATTTTTATCTTTTTAAGCAGAAAAGCAATAATAAAAAAATATAAACAAGCAAAAATATTAAAGAATTTAAGCAGTAATACAAATAAAAAAAAAATACAAGTGAAAAAACTTACCAACAGTTTTTCAATAATTCAATTCATTCTACAATATTTTTTCGAACTTCATCCGATGAAAACTTTCGTTTGCTGTTGCAATATATATTCACATAAATTAAGAAATGGACAAAGTCCGACAATTTATTTAAAGACATTTTTATGTTTAACGTTCTTTTTATAGATACAAGTATTTAAGTAAATGCTAAACAGTAAATAACATTTAAGTATGAGTAAAAAATTTCAAAAAATATTCAAAAAATACTTTAGTGTTTCTTCTCAATAATGAAATATACATTTAACACCAGGAAATTTTTTTTTAAATTAATTTTCAGACCGTTCTTGTCATGCTATCGATTTTCATGAAGGTACCTACATTTACCGGTCTGAATGTCCGAGAAATTTTCATAGAAAATATGTTATTTAATACTATTTATTATAAACAGAGCATTTACTTAAATACTTGTATCTATAAAAAGAACGTTAAACATAAAAATGTCTTTAATAAATATATTCACATATATCTATATGTGAATTTTGGAGAATAAGTTTCCAAATTCACTGTTAGTAACATATCCACTAGAACAGCTAAAAATGCAACACATTTGTTAACCATTTTTGTTAAACAAAATATCACAACAAACTTTATAATTTAATCTTTAAATGCAATGGATTATAGGGTAGAAAATTTTTAATGTTGAAAACATATCTAGGAAATTGAAATAACGCCTGATAAATTCTACGTAAGTGTACGTTGTTAATTTACATTCTAAGAATTCAATTTTTAAAGTTATCTTCATTTTAGATTTAAAAAATGCTTAGTTAATTCAGTCACTTTCCCACCGCTCCCTGTGTCTTTTCTATAAATATTTTCATGATAATTGTTCGGATGAGCTCTTCGCTATGTTACCTAGACTTTTTTTTTTTTTTTTTTAATTTAAGCGTAGTACTAGACTGGGGTCGAGATCTCATCAATTTACAGGTGAGCTGGTGAGATGTAACCGTAAATTCTATGCTAAGTTTATTTTCTCGCACTTCTCGCTTGTAGCATTGACTTCCGGTTCCATGCTTTCCAGCCAACTTCAACTTGCAAAAATTGAAATGTAATGTTAATCGCTATCAAATGTCCTCCTGATTACTCTTTCCTCTTCCAGCTCATTATAAATGTGTATGTTCCTAATTCTTCTACACCCAGTAACACTTGTGTCGTAGTGGCTTTATTACCTTGCATTGGGGCGATAATGATTTAAAAAAAAATTGTAAACTTATGTCGAGATGATGCTGATGAAATTACAGCTATGTCAAATTTATAACGATTGTGTCGGAAAATGAAAACTAAACATCTAGAAGACATCTTTTATTGGTATTGAGGTATCGGAAGTTCTGGTATCATTAATCAAATTAGTAGTTCATGTGAATTTTTGTGAATTAAAGGAAGTTGAATTAAATTCGGTACGTTGTTCGATGTTCTGGTCCATCTACTCTTTAACTCCTAACACTATATTTTTGCAAATTTTCTGTGGTGAACTTTTCATTGGTTTAAATTGCAGTGTGTTAAAGAAAGTCAAGTAATATACTTTGTGTAGATGTTGGTTGTACTTTGCATTTGCTGCAAAAACCCTATGCCATCCTTCAAAGGCGTTATTCTAGGTAAATCAGCATTGATTCTCCAAAAGCAAGACCACATACATATTTCAAACATAGATATTTCGAATAATTATCATTTAGTATAATTGTCCTTTCGATAAATTTTCATTCGAACAATTTACAATTCGAATAAATGTTTTTCAAACAATTATTTTCGAGCAATTTTCTCGATAAGTTTTGTTTTTTGTTTCGCCAAAAAGAAAGTATATTTCGTGTTTAGCGAAAAATTCCACGTGGATCGTTTTAATTATTTTCATAAGATTTGAGTATATCTTCACGTGGTCACCATTTACGTGGTAAGAACCATTAACGTGATAGAGTAAACTAGATAAGAAAACAAAAGTAATAAATGAAGATGTTCACTAAGAGACGCATCTTCCCGTACTTACGTGTGCGCAAAGTCATATTAAAAATGTTGAGAGACTTTTAGCACCACGCTAACACTTTTTTTTTTTTTATCAATGTCGATTTTTGTGCAAATCTGTGCAAAAAGCAGATCACAGAGCTTATCCAGCTTCATACATATTTTCAGAAAACCTCAACTTCTATTTGGTCAATAAACACACAAGTGGGCGTTGCAATACACACACGGACAAGTCTTTTTCCAGCGCGTGACTAAGTCAAAATTTCCCGCTTCTTTCTCTGGAGACTGTCACGTGATTACGTTGATTATAAATACCTGAAACAAGTTCGTTTTTCCTCTCTTTTTGATTTCATCCGCTTACGAAAATGTAGCTGTAAAAGAAATCGCGTCTCGACCCTTTGCGGGCGGACGCTATGAAAACATATTCACACACGCACACATATACGTACGCACGAAACTTAATTACAAACATTACGAATACTACAAGCAACTAAAACTCAACTACAAGTATCGACATATTACGAATATTCAACTACAAGTAACAGAAACTTAATTGCAAACATTACGGAACATTCACTCATTCAAAGCTAAAAATTTATGAACATATTTTAAGCTTTACAGAATTCTTTCAACCCTCTCACAGTGAACATTTTGAGCAGCAAATTCATTAAACTTCCTATGAGCCCAGATAAAAATATTTCATTAGTAAAATCTTTAATTCCAGTCAAAGAGAAGTAACCTCTATGTTTGTACATCATTACAAACATAAATACGAATGTCCTTGTTATGAAAACAGTATTTTTTGTGTTCTTTCTCTTGTTTGCTTACACATTTGTAAAGTAAAAAAAAATGTACGGGTTGATTTAGGCCGTCAATATCGCTACAGACTTATATTTGAGAAGAATGAGGTTTTTTTTTTTGTTTTTTTTTTTATCAATAAATGATTTGGTAGAGTTATCAGATGTTCCTGTGTATATTCAGGCAAGCCGAGGGAATTTATATGCTGTGTTCAATACATGTGGCTAGCTGGAGACCAAAATGTACTCTTTTGGGGGATAGGAGGTTATCTTCTGGCAGTTCCCGTTACCTCGATGCAGAAGGTATAATTGATTTGGCTGTATATTGGTTTGTACAATGATTAAAGGCAAATGCAGTGTTGATAATTATGTATCCAAGTGTAGTAGCTGCCGCATGACCACGTGGTGAAGGAAGGTATATTTGTTTTCAAAGTATCAAATGATGGTTTAGTAGTGTAAGATCGCAGCTAGTCGTGCAATTATTGTATTTTGTCTCTGGATCTGTTACAATCAATGATCGTAGCATCGGAGAAGAGACAAAATTATTAGTTTGATTTTGGTTGATTTTCCATCCGCTTATATACACATCTATAGATCCGCTTTTAAAAGCCTGCTGGCTACACATTGGCTCCTGGTTGTAAAATCTTTCTAAGTTCTTGGTTGAATTATCTATTTTTAGAAATGGGGAAATTTTGGTCTCTTTGTTATTAATTGCTTATTTCTTTCCTTGTGAATTCTTTGATTCTATGGCATTGTTTGCCTGGCGATTTTTATTATCTGGCTATTTTTAGTGAATAAATGTTAATCTTTTTCTTATTTATTTTTATTTATTTATTTATTTCTCTATCGCTACACTCTCTCTCAGGGGGGAAACGATACATGCCCTAACTCCAAGGCATCTTGTGATTAAAAGAGAAAAAAAAAAGATTAGTGGAAGCCTTTTGATAGACAGGTGGAGTAACAGAATACAGATTTGGATGGATTAAATGCTGGAAAATGTTTCGCCACAGATTTAGAAATTAGCATATTGCTTTTTTAATTGTTTAGCGCCAATTTCTTTACAGAATTGATGGTTTGGCCTTCTGCATCTGAATCTTAGTGCTTTCTGAGTTGAACGCAAACAAGATATTAACGATGTACACAACGAAGCATACTATTAGCACTTTATATATTATATAGCAGTGTACTTCTTTTTAGCAGCTTCTAACAAACATGTACGCACACACATACATAGAACCTTGTAGCTATAAATTTATGTTTTGGCTTTTTGAGTAAATGACACCTTTCCATTTTCATATTTTAATTACTTTTATTAGAATTGGAAAGTATTTTGCAGTTTGAACGAAGGCATATTTAGGCAAAATACTAATAATAATAATAAAAAAACACTTAAAGAAAATTTGTAAGGAATAACTGAAATGTTAATTATCGGAGACAATGAAGCGCATCTCCAAAAACTTTCTTTATCGGGACTCGGAACAAATCAGCGGGACCAAAAAGAATTGTAATAGAAATATAATAAATGATTCACCGGAAGTCCCTAGTAGAGCCATCTTCAAAGAGCTACCTAAGAAACCAGCGACTTCCGTCAATCATCTTAATGAGCCACACAACTAAGCTTATTATCCGAGTTTCGATGAATAGAATGTGTTGCAGAGTTAGAGTTTAAGAAATACCGTTCCGTCCGAAGTCGGGCGACCGGCTGATCGGCTGATCGGTTTAACTCTCTGCCTTCGGGCAGGGAGGATCCCGAACGAGGCTACGCCGAAGGGCGAAGTCTCTTTCGGGGAGGTAAACCGACCCTGAACCCGTTTATACGGGTTCAAAGGGCATATTTTTGGCCGAGCCCACGGGCTCGGAGATCCCACAGGCTCGGAGATTCCAAGTTAAACAGGCCTTGTGCCACATGATGCCCTCGTGTGTGTGTGTGTGGGGGGGGTGACTAAATACAGTTCAGTCCGAAGTCGGGCGACCGGCTGATTGGTTGAACTTTCTGCCTTCGGGCGGGGAGGAACCCGAAAGAGGCTACGCCGAAGGGCGGAGTCTCTTTCGGGGAGCTAAACCGACCCTGAATCAGTTTATACGGGTTCAAAGGGCATATTTTTGGCCGAGCCCACGTGCTCGGAGATCCCACGGGCTCGGAGATCCCACGGGCTCGGAGATCCCACGTTAAACTGGCCTTGTGCCACATGATGCCCTCGTCGTGTGTGTGGGGGGGTGACTAAATATCGCTCCGTCTGAAGTCTGGAGTGAAGTCTGTCATGAGTCAGTCAGTCGAGTCAGAGGCCGTCCGTAACAAAGTCGCGTTCAGACAATTACTATTAAACCTCATTGTTCGTACTAACACTTTCTACTTCTCTGTATATATTCCTGTTTGTAATATATCCGTGTTATTACATATCCGTATTCGAGTTCTTCTTTATTGGTTCTACCTTGGACTATCACCGTGGTACAAGGAACCGGACCATAACACTAACACTTTCTACTTCTCTGTATATATTCCTGTTTGTAATATATCTGTGTTATTCCATATCCGTGTTCGAGTTCTTCTTTATTGGTTCTACCTTGGACTATCACCGTGGTACAAGGAACCGGACCATAACACTAACACTTTCTACTTCTCTGTATATATTCCTGTTTGTAATATATCCGTGTTATTCCATATCCGTATTCGAGTTCTTCTTTATTGGTTCTACCTTGGACTATCACCGTGGTACAAGGAACCGGACCATAACACTAACACTTTCTACTTCTCTGTATATATTTCTGTTTGTAATATATCCGTGTTATTCCATATCCGTATTCGAGTTCTTCTTTATTGGTTCTACCTTGGACTATCACCGTGGTACAAGGAACCGGACCATAACACTAACACTTTCTACTTCTCTGTATATATTTCTGTTTGTAATATATCTGTGTTATTCCATATCCGTGTTCGAGTTCTTCTTTATTGGTTCTACCTTGGACTATCACCGTGGTACAAGGAACCGGACCATAACACTAACACTTTCTACTTCTCTGTATATATTCCTGTTTGTAATATATCTGTGTTATTCCATATCCGTGTTCGAGTTCTTCTGTATTGCTTCTACATTGGACTATCACCGTGGTACAAGGAACCGGACCATAACAGAAAGATATTAGCATAATCTTGAATATTTACTGGGAACAAACCGCCTGTATATGGGTAATAGGTAAAGTATGCTATAATAGAAAGGGGCGTAAGAAAGGGATGCGTCTTTCTATCGAATTTACTCCATATTTATAGGGAGGTGATCCTAAAAGAACTAGAAGTCCTGCTAGGAGTTATAGGTAGGGACAATCTTAACGATATGAAATATGCAGACGATACCGTGTCGATGGCAGACACAGAAAGAAAACTGCAGGAGCTCCTAGACAAGGTACTAAAGGAAAGCAAGAAGAATGGACAAATCATAAATTATAAGAAAACTATGGTATGATAATTAGGAATAAAGTCAAACCAAAATGCGAGCTTCGAATTTGAGGCGTCAGAATCAAGCAAATACAGAAATTTAAATATCTGAAAAATGTTTTAATAAATGACGGAAATACGATAGATAAATCCAAATGGGTATTGAAAATGCGAAACATGCTTTCCAAAAATTAAAGAAAGTATTAAGAAATAAGCAAAAAATATTAGAAATAAGGAAAAATGTTGAAGTACTTTATAATATAAATTCCCCTATATAGTAATGAATGCTGGACAAATTTCTTGCAGATGAAGAGGAGACCTGAGGCAACAGAAATGTGGTTCTACAGAATGATATTGAAAAAACCATGGACGGAATTTGGGAGCAATAGAGAACTTTTAAGAATAATGGAAACAAAAAAGACACACCTACAGAAATGTGAACGGTCTTTTTCTTATTCTAAGAAAAAGAAAATTGATATTTCCGGAACACATAATGAAGAAAGAGATCTTGGAAAATTTAACACTCATGCGACATATTGAAGGCAAGAAGCACAGAGGGAAATATCAAGTAACCTACCTAATGAGCTTGTTTAAATGGATGGCAGAACAGAGTAGGAGAGATAGAAAAGGGACATTGCTTTGATTTACACGGTAGGAAGTTGTGAAGAGCTCACGTTCCCAGAGGACACGCCATATGAATGAAGAGCCGGGTTTATCGCTAAGTCATAGAATCATTCTGAATTAGTATAAGTGGTGGAGAGAGATACCATAAATTCGCATTTCAGTTAGTTATGTGCCATGCATGATACACGATCATGTATCTTTCGATACATAACTGACACGCAGATTTTTTCCCGTAGTAAGTTGCCATTTCTTTCTGCGGTAGACCAGTTACAGTCCAAGGCTATAGAACTAAATCTGTCCTGCTATTTACCCATAGGTGGGAGGAGAAAAAGAGGATTCATACCTTTCTCAAGGGTATTATTAGCGAGTGAATGTAATAGATTCTACTGGAATTCGATTCCTCTATCCGTGCCTCCAACTCTTCGCATTCACCATTTTTAATGGATATTTACTTTTCGTTCTGCCTTTGCTTTTCTTTTGTAGGTTATTACATTATTTCACCTGTGTTGTTCTTTAATGTCCCACTTTTATTTTACTTTGTCGCTTTTAATAGGAAAACTAAATTTTGTTCCAATACCTCTCTACCTTATATACGTGTATATCAAAGTAACAATCATCACAGTAATCATTTTTATAAACAGCAAAATTCAGATCAAAATAATCGATATTCGTAAATGTGACTTACTCTTGACAGTCAACATAACATGATGGAAATAATTCAAAATCCAGTAGAATTTCATGCATACTTTTAATCGATTCACTCATAGCAAGGCGATGATGCCACTAAGACGCAAGAAGGAACCGTAGACACAATCCTAAACAGAAAACATGGGATACACCTCTACTCCCGTTGAAAAGAACAGGGAGGTTTCTAACCCAAGTTTCTCCTTCATATTCAACAACTACAACTAAGGTAAGCTGTCAGATCTGCTCTATCTCTTTCTATCTCTTTTACACACACACACACGCGTGCGCGCACGCACGCACAAGAACGCGCACACACAGAAGCAAACACACACACACACACACACACACACACATATATATATATATATATATATATATATATATATATATATAAACTAAATTATAGTATAGTTACAGCAGCACTATCCAAAAGGTAATTGACAAGCTTAATATATATGTGTGTGTGTGTATGCGCGTGCGTATGTGCACCCGCGTGTGTCTAAGCAAACGGCTAATTAACCCACTTCCCAAAATCTGACTATATATATATATATATATATATATATATATATATATATATATATATATATATATATATATATATATATATTCCGTTATAAAGAAATTCCGTTTGTGTTTAACACAAACGGAATTTTTCTTGTTAATGATATTTTAATTTTTCTCTGTTGCGAATCATTTTCCTGGTTTCCAATGAAAATTTGAATATGAATTGTCCAATGTCATTAGGTTGGTGCAAAAATAATGACGTAATAATGTCGTTTTTTGACGTCAAAAAACGACATTATTACGTCATTATTTTTGCACCAACCTAATATCTTTACCTTTCATGAGCCATTATCAAAGAGTTTTGCGCTATGTCAGTTTCTTCAATTTTTAAATATCGTGTCTTCACATATGTTGTTTTTAAGTATCGCATTTTCACGCAACAGTTCATTTTTATTGATTGGATTTTAGGGCTTATCATCTCTTTTAAGGTTATTTAAAGCATGAAATCTATTTTGGGATTATGAGAATTTTTCGGAGATAATAATGATTTCCTGCTACAAGTTCTACTATTTAACCCATGGCTAGGAGATGAAGAGGTGGATTTATACCTTGGAAAAGGTATGAATCCACCAAGGGTTTCACGTAAGTGAATTTAACGAACCTGACTGGAATTCGAACTTGGCTCTCCGATTTCTCATTCCGTGACTTTGTCCATTACACCTACGCATCCAAACTTATAGCACCTGGTATTCCCGAACAGTCACTCGTCTAGGTACAGATAACATTCAACGTTGCTTAACTTCGGTGATCGTATGTGAACTGGAGTTTCAACGTGATATGGCCATAAGCCGAAACATTTTGTATTGTGCCGTTTTAATTTTTATATTTTATCTGTTATTTTTTTTACAGTTTTATTATATTTTGTATGTTTCTTCTTGAATTTGATTTAAATTTTATTGATGATATACGTAATGCTTCTAATATTTTTTACAGTTTATGTGAAAAGTATAAATATTTTTGGTAAGGATTTGAGCTGTTTCTTGTTTTTGGTTTGTTGGCTGGTGAATTTAATTGAACTGTGATCAGGTAAATGGTAATTAATTATAATTAGAGAGACCAAGTGGGCAAGCGTTGACTTGTTGAAGCTTTGAATTTTTGCTAAATTTTGGTGATGATCATGGAGATTCAGTTATTGTAGTAAGTGTTTTTGGAAATAAAACAACATCAGTTTAAATGTCCTTCGGGAGATTGTATCTCTGAGAAAAAAGCAAGTACATATATACATTATCAAGACGCCTTACACTTCTATTGCACAACATCTAAAACACATTGCTGTCCACCTTCACGATACAGGAAAATACTTATTGACAACACCAATATACTATAATGATATAATATGCATCACGAAAATAAGAAATAGAACCTTCAAATTCTCGAGGCCCTCTATATGAAAATCAACCAAACAACACCCAACAAAATTTATTACGAATATAGCAACAACATATTAAAGTGCATATGAAATGTAATGCCATTTTATATTTCTACCAATTTGCGGTCATATTTACTTATATTGAAACGATTGTTTTCTAAAAAATTCCATAACTATAATGAATAAATTTATAATTCTAAAAACAACTATAACAGAGCGCGTTCGCACATGTTTTTTTTTTAAATCTCGATCAAAAGGGAATGCAGATTTTGTTGAAGTTTGCAATTTACACTTGAAGAAGATCTTAGAAAAGATCGTAAATACATGGGTTAAAAATGTACAGCGCCTTCCTTAATGAATTTCATCTTAACATCAACTGATTAGACAACTGGAAAGGAACAGTATAAAAATAAGTAGATATTATTCAATGAAACAATATTTGAATGAAGATATGCTGCCTAAAACACACACGTACGCACACGCACCTCCCCTCCCATATATATATATATATATATATATATATATATATATATATATATATATATATATTTAAAAGGAAAACAGACCACTTTAAAGTACCATTATAATAATTTATTTCACCGGAGCCCCTTTAAAGGACGCCGGATCATCAGATAGCATTTCCAAAAATGAAATGAAACGAAAAAAAAAAAAAATGGGATTACCCATACAAATTACCAAGTTCTTCATAACTTAAATATATAATAATAATAATAATAATAATAATAATAATAATAATACGACAAACATTATTTACGAATTTAAATGCCCATTAAGGAATTGTATTCCTGATCAATCAAAATTCGTAAATCATTTTATAGGCCACACTACAACATGTTTGACACGAAGACTCACTCTACACCTTTCTGACCATAGATCTCATTTAAATATTTATGGCGACCTATTCGTAACATACTTGTTAACAACAGAAATATAATAGCATCATGTACATGCAAAAAAGGCTAAAAATAATTAAAAAGTCTCATTAATAAAAAACAAAAAAAAGCAATACTCAATAATAACAATTATGAACATGGACGCAATATCTTGACCGTGATTTGAGAAAAAAATTAAAACATTATATAAATACATACATGCAACAAACTATTTTTTATTTAACAGTTAAAATATTTCATCCTTGAATATGGCCAAATGTATAGCCGAAAGAGCTCGAAAAAAAAAAAAAAGAATATTCGGAGTGTTTTTTATATAATTTATCATCTGAAAAAAAATATAATAGAACACATGAGAAATTGTATAAAAAACCAAATCGAAGCACCTTGTCTGTTGTATTCAATGAAATGTGCATGAAAGAAGGATTGCTGCCTAAATACACAAATTTATATATATATAAATTAGTGTATTTTGGCAGCAATCCTTCTTTCATATATATATATATATATATATATATATATATATATATATATATATATATCGAAAATGCTACTACTGAACGGGCTGGCATTCAAACACTTAACTTCTCAATTTCTCAATCCCTCACGCAGATAGTCAACTTCCACACGCGTTTTGCCCCCAACCTGGCAGATAAGGCCTCCCTTCTAGATCTGTGTTTTACCTCCATCCCCGAATCCTGTAGCGCCACACAGCTCTGCCCTCTTGGTAACTCTGACCATGCCGTGGTATCTGTTAACATTTCCTTCAACTCCACACCCCGCAAAGAACCTCCCATTACTAGAACCTCGTTCTACTGCCAACGATCGGATTGGGACTCGTTCCGTGACTTCCTCCGCGATGTCCCCTGGGATGTTGTCTTTACACTCCCTGCCCATGAATGTGCTTCTGAGGTCTCATCCTGGGTTAAAGCTGGAATCAACGCTTTCATCCCCTCAAGGAAATTTAAGGTCAAGTCGCACTCCTCCCCTTGGTTCTCCGCTGCTTGCTCAGCCGCCATTTCCCATAGGAATCCCTTCTTTCACTTATTTCGTAGCGACATGTCGGACTGCAATAGACGTCTCTTTGCCTCCGCTAGTAGCGAGTGCAAGCGTGTCCTCAACGAAGCTAAGACAATATTTGCTGCTCGGATGAGGGAGCGTATTGCATCTCGCAAATTTGGCTCCAAAGATTATTGGCGGCTCTGCAAGAGTGTCCTGAACAATAGAAAACCCTCCATACCTCCTTTATTCAACCAGTTCGAGATCTTGACCTCCTCAACCGACAAGGCTGAATGCCTTGCTCGGAAGTTCTCGCATAACTCGACGCTTGACTCCACCGGTGTACCCATACCTGACTTCTCTCTAAGAACTGAGGCCCTATTGAGCGGCTTACGCATAACCCCGTCATCAGTACTGGGTATTATCTCCAAATTAGACCCCCACAAGGCTAGTGGTGGAGACGGCATACCATACTTGACGAAATGCGCGCCTGAGCTAGCACCCGCCCTCTCTAAACTGTATAATTACTGCCTCAAGGAATCCTGCTTTCCTGACTGCTGGAAGTCCGCATCCATTGTTCCTGTCTTTAAGAACTCTGGAGACCCCTCTGACCCCGCTAATTACCGTCCTATTAGTCTCCTACCCCTCTTCGGCAAAGTCTTCGAAGCCCTAATCAACGCAGAAGTGGTTAACCACCTTACCACACACGACCTTCTCTCACACAAGCAATACGGTTTCTGCTACGCCCGTTCTACAGCTGACGTGGTTACGGCCATCACTGAAACCGTCTACCAAGCACTTCAAAATAATGGTGAGGCTGGTGCCGTGGCCCTAGACATTTCCAAAGCGTTTGATAGGGTTTGGCATGCCGGCCTTCTTCGTAAGCTCCAGGGTTACGGTATTACTGGTCGACTGTTTGATCTGATACAATCATTCCTATCAAATCGAGAATTGAAGGTCGTTCTCAACGGTTTCTCCTCCACTTCCTATCCCACGAACGCAGGTGTTCCCCAAGGCTCCATCCTTGGCCCCACACTTTTCCTTATTTTCATCAACGACCTTCCTGACGCCATAGGTTCCCAAGTTGGCATCTACGCGGACGATACTACAATTTACTCCTGTCTCAAAACCAAATCTAGTGTCGCGGTCAAAACTAACCTGGCCGCGCGTCTTGAAATGGACCTCCAATCGGTTGTTAACTGGGGCAAAAAACGCCTCAAAAACTAAACTACTCTCCATTAACCACCATAGATATCCTTACCTGCCCCACATTAGAATGCCTGATAGTCAACTTCTTGAGAGTGACTCCCTGCGTCTGCTCGGTCTCACGTTGACTGCTGACCTGAGATGGAACAAATACATTGAGTCAATTGCATCGTCTACCGCGAGGAAAGTTGGCTCTCTGTGCCGCGCCAGGAAATTTTTCTCCCCTGAATCGATACTTCAAATATACAAAACGACCATTCGCCCTTGCATGGAGTATTGCTGCCATATATGGTCTGGGGCACCTTCTGTTTACCTCGGAGTTCTTGACAAGATCCAGAGACGGATATGTAATGTGATTGGCCCTGATCTGGCGTCTCGCCTGCAGCCACTATCTCACAGACGCGCCGTCGCCTTCGTTCTGTCTTTTCTACAAATACTTTCATGGCAATTGCTCCGATGAGTTGCTTTCCCTGGTCCCCAGTCTCCATGAATACAAGCGCCTTACGAGGCTGGCATCCCACTCTCACCCTTACACTGTAGAAACTTTAAAATGTAGCCGTCTCTTCTACTCCAATAGCTTTATACCTCGCACCTCTCGCCTGTGGAACACCCTTCCCAATTACTGTTTCCCTGATAGCTATAATCTCCAACTATTCAAATGTAATGTCAATCGACATCTCCAGTTACCTTGATCAACACACTACCCTTCCCTTCATCCTTTCTTCTATCACTCCTATCTGCTCTTGCTACAAATCTTCTGCAACCCCCTGCATCCTAGTGGCTTCATGCCTTGCTCGGGGCGCTAAGCTTTAAATATATATATATATATATATATATATATATATATATATATATATATATATATATATATATATATATATATATATATTGCATGATTAGAATATAGATTTGTTTTCTAAATAATGATTCTTGAGCAGCTTAAGTGAAATGCTGTTTTCCAAAGCTTTTTTCTTGTTGGAAGTTATTTCTTTCTCCTTTTTCATTTTATATAAATATAATAAATCTATGCGTGTTTGTGAATGCGCAAACAGTATTATTTTAAGGCAAACACATAAAGAAGGTTTCGTATTTAAACACACACACATACATGCCCATAGTGACGTCTACTCGAATAAGTTCAAACGAATCTGCATCTTCTTGTTTAGCAATAATGATCTCTCATCCCTCTTTCTCCACCATCATTCTATTTGGTTCTGCCGCTTTTCTTTGCACCTTCGTCTCAATTCTCCCATTTCCTCCTTCCATTTTATCCGTTCACAATTGCTATACAATCCAGTGAATTTGAGAAGGTCTGCTCCAATCTCGCAAATGATACCGAACTAATAAGACGCTCGGAATGCGTATACACATGAGCGGCGTTCTTTTGTGCACCAAGGCACCATTTCATGCAAAGTCATTCGGATAAAGTAAAGTCCTTTTGCAAGTACCAAGATTAACAGACAAAGATGGCCGAAGTGTGAAAAGGTTTAAAGAATAAAATAAAGGATGATAGACAAAGAAAGAAAAACACCCATGGCTACAGGGAAATAGAGAGACAGAGACAGAGAGAGACGGAGAGAGACGGAGAGAAAGAGATAGAGAGAGGAGAATGGGAAGATGGATTGGAAAAAAATTCTGGATATTCAAGCTTACATACATAATCCAACACACACACACATATAGAGTGATAGATCTTAAGATAAATCGCAATAAAAACGCACATTGCGTTTTTATTGCGATCTGTCTGAAGTAATGTGATTGATTTTGTGTTTATATATATATATATATATATATATATATATATATATATATATATATATATATATATGTGTGTGTGTGTGTGTGTGTATAAGTGTGTGTGCGTGTGTGTGAAAAGTGAGGGAGAGCTCATGTGTAGTCGTATTTGAATTCGAACTGCCTTTGTTAGAATTTTTTTACGTGTACAATTGCACTTAAAAAATTCACATTTTTTAAAAATGAAATTTAATCTTAGACTAAAATATCGTTTTCTCTTTTTTTTTTTATTATGCTTACTTTTTACAGTTGCGTGTTTTCTCGACATTTTACTCAAATGAAATGTAGAGAAACATGCACAGATGTAAATGGATATAAGTGACCCCAAAAAGGAGGAGGAATGGGTGGAGGAGGAATGGGTGGAGGAGGAATGGGTGGAGGAGGAAACCAAATCAGCAATAGAAACCAGAAAATAGAAATAATCAGGATGAAAAAGAGAAACTGAAATTCTTAAGAGAAAGAGAAAAATAAGAAAGAGAAACAAGCGAGGTGGGATGGGGATGAGTGATGATAAAAAAAAAGAATAAGAAAAAACAGCGAGAAAAAGAAAGAGGAAGTAAGAAAGTCAGGTATCCAGTTCATCGACACAAGATGGAGACAGATTCGGTGAAAATTACTGACGTAATGAGTCGCGAGTCTAATGGCCTGCCATGTCGATGTTAGTCAAGAACCTTTGTCTAGCTCACGTTCGAATCGGTTCGCAGCAGCAGCAAGTCGTCCACAGACTGGTTCTAGTAATTGGTTTCTTGAATCGACAATCCATATAGACGACTTCTGATTTTCTTTTGGTCCTTTGCCGACGTTCACGCTCCTTGTCTCTGGACTTCCGTTTTCTATTAGAGCCGAATTTCGTATTTCTCTATCAGCTTCATCTTACATTTACAACGTTATACGGCATATTTCTTTCTTTCTTTCTTTCTTTCTTTCTTTCGTTCTTTCTTTCTTTCGTTCTTTCTTTCTTTCGTTCTTTCGTTCATTCTTTCTTTCGTTCATTCTTTCTTTCTTTCGTTCTTTCTTTCGTTTTTTCGTTCTTTCGTTCTTTCTTTCTTTCTTTCGTTCTTTCGTTCTTTCTTTCTTTCTTTCTTTCTTTCTTTCTTTCTTTCGTTCTTTCTTTCTTTCGTTCTTTCGTTCATTCTTTCTTTCGTTCATTCTTTCTTTCGTTCTTTCTTTCGTTTTTTCGTTCTTTCGTTCTTTCTTTCGTTCTTTCTTTCTTTCTTTCGTTCTTTCTTTCTTTCTTTAGATTGACTGCATTAATATAGGGAATAAAGCAAATTACCTTTTAATATAAAATATTGTTTTTCAAAAAAAAAAAAAAATTATCAGCACACACACACACACACGCGCGCGCATGTATGTATGTTTTATTTCTGTATTTACTGAGTTTATTCTGGTTCAAATAAGCACCCAGTAAGATTCGAACTTAATGCACATATATAGGTGTATGCATAAAATATACATGAGCTTTAACATATTTACATTGATGTGTACGTGTGGGTATATATATATATATATATATATATATATATATATATATATATATATATATATATATATATATATATATATATATATATATATATAAAGAAATAATCATACATAGAATCAATCAGCAATATTAAAATGCGATTAATGGCGTAATCGCTTTGCTAGTAGAACATAATGTATGTATTGAAATACTGTTAATCCATTGAATGATGTGATCCTCATTTATAAAACAGTTGTCTGATGTTTCTAGTGTATATTTTTTAAGTTAAGCGAGTACTTTCGAAGGCCATGTCTCCATCCTCAGGCTGTCATTTAAAACTTGAAGACGAATAATTGTATATAAACATTGAGGTCAACACCCATTGACAAGCTGTTTCATCCTTAAACGTAATTTTTCGATCTCTGATATTGAGCACATAAATATATCATAAATAAAAAAACTATATTTTTATCATATATATATATAGAGAGAGAGAGAGAGAGAGAAAGCCAATAAGAATAAAATCGAAAAAGATTGATGAATAACAAAACATTAAAAAATATTCTTTAATGTTTGAAGCATTAATAATTTTCTTATGAAAAAATTTTGTATCTGTATCTGTATTCATTTGGGACTCAGAGAAAGACCAAATCAAAAACAAAGGTATTTCAGAAGCGCTTTCACAAATCTATATAACATTTATCAGTTACATATATAACCTGGTGATTTGATTTGGGATTCATTGGCCTTTAACTTTTTAGAGTGTTATTCAAGAAATAAAACCAATTCAGAATTTTTTATTCACTTTTACAAAACTCGGATGAAAACACTAGTAAAGGAAAAAATTTAAAAGCACAGTAACAGGACAAATGCCATGTATGTGCAACAAAAATAGATTATTTATTGTTGTAATGTTCTTCATCCATTTCAGTATCGTTGATAATTTTAATCATTTGTTCATTATCAAGTCAATCCAGCACATGTCACACATAATTAAGTGGTCATTCGTGAAATGTGCTATCACGGTATCTAATTAAACTATCGAACACCCGTTGTTGACTGTCATCAAAATCATTCTTATGAATACACAATAAAGGATAATTTCTTCTTATATGAGTTTCTTCAACTGATCCACTCGTGATGTTGACATTTATAGAATGAAATACATACTGCCGTTCGATCTCTGTCGAAAATTCATTGAAACAGAAATCTATTAAGAAGCGAATTTATCACTGATTGACTTCAAGAGCGAAACGACCACAAACTGCTGTCCGCTTTGATTGTCCAAGGCGAGAAATGGCGGAGGCAAAAAGGTGAAGGCAATATTGAAAAGAATGGGACGACTTTTACATTACTAAGATATTGAAGGAGAAAATAAAAAGTGCAGAAAAATAAAATGTAGTGAATGCTAAAAGAAGTTTGAAAATATAAAAGGCAATCTCTTCAACAGAGCGTAAATATTTATGGATCATAGTGATTAGATGGTTTTTCGAAGTTTGCAGTTGGTAAAGTGATGAAAACCTGATCAAAGTAGGGCGATAACGAAGTAACTTCAGCCTTGAAGTGACATGAAACCTTCAGATGAAAAATGTAGAAAATGATTCTCACTTCTCTTTCAACGATGCCATCATATTCCATAATGGACACGAATATATTGTATTACAAGATTTTTTGACTCGAATCACGAAGCTACAAACAAAATCTATTTTTATAAAAAGTGAAATGAAGGCCGATCGCAGTCAGATCCATAGAATCATTGTCAACTCCGCGATCCTTTCATTGGTTGCATGTAGTACGTGCTTCGCCAGGCCTACATCCGGGTTTTAAATTCAATTTTTCTTCTCCTGGACTGGTTACCAACTAAGGCTGAAGAGTTCAATCAGCTCTACTATTCAATCCATAGCTGAGAGAAGAAGTTTTTTCGCCGGATGGATTTACTACACCTATGCCAACTGGATTTGAATTCAGAATTGTTCTTCTCCTAGACTGATTGCCAACTAAGGCTGAAGAGTCTACTCTAACCTACAATTTAAACCATAGCTAGGGGGAGGGAGAAGTGATGGATTCATTACCTTTCGCAAGGATATTTGCACGTGTGAATGTAACAAATTCGACGGGAATCCGAACTCAGTTTCTCATTCCAAACCATTTACCTTGTATACCTCTCTGTGACATTATATTCAAGAGATGATACCATTTGAAGTAATTTTTTTCTTATCGATAATTATTGATCAATTTCATTAATCGCCAATATCCCTTCACATTTAATTTAGACTTCTAATTTTGAAAAGAACGTTAATCGATGTAAATGAAATTTCGCAATTTAGACATTTTCAGAAATTTGTGGAGAAGCCCAAGAACAGATTGGGTCGTATAGCCTATGGAGGGGTAACCGGGATCGGAGAAGGGTAACTTTGAATTCAAAACCTGAGGAGGATTGCTTGGTGAACTTGTGGCACACTATTTGCACCAGTTCTTCTAAAAAGTGTGGCCTTCACCATTATAATCAAATCACATACGCAAGTAGTCTGGCTATTAGGTTTTTAGAACTGAGTTGCTGTACTGTCAAACGTCAAAATCGAAAGGAGAGTCTCGTAATGTATATATATATATATATATATATATATATATATATATATAATCCATATCCGTGTCGAATTTTTTTCTTTTGAAAATGTTTAAACCGAATGTCGTTACAATGAGAAACCCCTTTTGGCACCAGGCTCCCTTTTTTCCAGGAAGGATTTACTTATTTAACTATGAAACCTTGCCGGACATATAATGTTTCTTGCTACACATTCAGATTTGTATAGAGTCTTGGAAATTTCAAAGCTGTGACGCATTAGCGTCATTTTACTTAAACAAAACACAGATTACGCGCTTTTAAAATAAAGAAAATCATTTTAAAATTTTCATTCATTGAATGTAGCAAATTTTCTTAATTTTAAAAAATATTTTCTTGAGTCTTCTTCCAATCAAGAAATGATTCAGTGGATTTTCTTGATTTGAAGAAATTACCTGCTGTTTATAGTCGTCAACGATAGATCAATTGATTGGATTTCGAGATATAATGAAACGCAATTCTTTTTTCTTTGTTACATTCTGCATTTTATTGCTAACCACTTTTTCATTTCAGCCAATGTTGTCAACAAGAAGTTTTCTTTCTTTCTTTCTTTCTTTCTTTCTTTCTTTCTTAAATCAGTCGAATTATCTATGTTATCTGAAGCCTATCCATAATTTGTCGTCCTTGTTGATCGATCTTTTTTTCTTTTTACACTTCTTTCCATTTCCTTCTCGTAATCATATATATTTTTTATTATTCATTATTTTTGTACTTTTCTCCCTTTTTTTCAACAATATCAAACATTTTCCACTAAATAAATAATCCTGTTATTTATTCCCTATGTTTTTTATTCCCCAGACGATTGACAAATATATTCATTGCTTAATATGGTGACATGATTAACTGACTTAATGTGATGAATATTAAGCTATAAAAAAAAAAACTTTACCAGCGCCCGATTACATACAAATGTTTACAATACCATAGAAATTTCCATTTCTGACACTTAACACAATCTAGTCCCATGTGTCGAAAGAAAGAACACACAAACACACACACACACATATATATATATATATATATATATATATATATATATATATATATACAAATTCTCTTTTGTCCACTCTCACACACACACGTACAGACACAATAATGCACATTGTTACATACACTGCTAATACGCATATATAACGCTGAAATGTTTTCTGTCACCTTCCAAAATCAGCCAGTGACCAAATATTCAAATCTTTTCAAATCCCATTTTAGTTGAGCTGAGAACTTTTCACCATCTCGTGGTACATATTGTAACGGTTTTTTCTCTTCAATAAATGTAATCTACAAACTTTTCTAGTTTTTTTTCGTTGCTTTCCTAAAATTTTATTTATGTCGGTAAATCAACGCATTAAAATCATTTTCTCGACACATATTGTGTTTTTCGACCTATTTCTACGATGTTATTTTGTTATTGTCGCGGGCTGCAAGCATATTGTATATTTATCTCTTTATGTTTGATAGGTATAACATTTATTTCAAATATCATCATTTCTCTTTTTTGTGAGGTGTCATTAGACGCTTTTGATTCTTAATACAAGCAATGTTGTAAGGATTCATCTTTTGTGCGTAGCTGCATGGGAGTAAAGGAAATAGTCAGAAGCTTCCTTATATACGTCTTTATTGCACTTTGGACTCTCTGGAATTTCTGCATGCCGCTCAACTCTCGCTATTTTTCACGGAACTCTATTCAAATCTCGCATCACTGCGCATGCGCCCTGAAGTGTTATGCCTTTTGCATTTGTTTACATTACAATATGCTTGCTTGAGACATTAAGAACATTTCATTTTTATCTATCTGTAGTTTATAGTAAAACTAATACAAACACCAGTAGGTGATTTAAGACGAAAAAATACATACGAGCATTATACCTGTTTGCCTCGGGGTTCTTGATAGGCTCCAGAGGCGGATATGCAATGTAGTTGGCCCTGCTCTGGCATCTCGTCTACAGTCACTTTCTCAAAGACGCGCCGTCGTCTCCCTCTGTCTGTTCTACAAATACTTTCATGGAAATTGCTCCGAGGAGCTGCATTCGCTGCTTCCCAGTCGTCATGAGTTCAAGCGCCCTACGAGGCTGGCATCCCCTTCACTGTCGAAACTCCTAAATGTAGCCGTCTCTTCTACTGCAATAGCTTCATGTCTCGCACCTCTCGCCTGTGGAACTCCCTTCCCTATTCCAGTTTCCCTGAGAGCTATAATCTCCAGCTATTCAAGTGTAATGTCAATCGACATCTCTAGTTGCCCTGATCTATCCACTACCCTTCTCCCCATCCTTTCTTCTATCACTCCTATCTGATCTTGCTCTAAATTTTCTGTAACCCCTTGCGTCCTAGTGGCTTCCCGCCTTGCTTGGGGTGAAAGGCTTAAAAAAAATAAATATTAGGTTGGTGCAAAAATAATGTCGGTTTTTGACGTATTTTTTTAACGTCAAAAACCGACATTATTTTTGCACCAACCTAATACAAATATCCCTTTTTCTGTCTGTACAGCAATGTTTTCAGTACAGATAACTGCAACTCGAGTCCAAAGTAAATCATGGCACTAAATCCATATATTTGTGAATATCGATATTAATTCGCTAGTGATATGAGTTTGATACGAACTGAATCACTATCACCATTTGTAAGACAAAGTCGAACTTCGTATTGTCTATAACTGCGAAAAGTCATTAATATTCCAAATATTGTTCTTACCATTGAAGTTCTTCACAGTATTTTGGCCGATTAATTCTTCAAACCGCACCAGGTGTAAATCCCGTGAAAAAAGAAGAAAATATTTTATCAAAGAAAAAGTTACTGCAACAAAAAAAAAAAAAAAAAGGGAAGGATTTAATATATCCACGTGATCGATCGACTAAATATGAAATGATTTTCCTATTTTTCCCATAGACTGTACACTTAACGACTGCCGAAGAAAGGATCAATTGAAATGCAGTGTTAGCGACATCAATTACGCAAGATAAGAATTATCGAACCATACTGTTTCATATTTCCCAATAACCACTTGACAATTAAAAAGATACCTCCATTTGCTTCCATAATTTGTAATTAATTATTTAGCTAGTAATTGTTTTAAAGTATTTCATTATATGCTCCAAATGGAGATCGTTGTATTATGACTCTCTTGTAAGCTATTTTCCGTGATAAACTTAAGGGTAAGAATCCTTGGACATAGATTAAGTAAGATGTACCACTATACTGGTGTTAAACTCATTATCTTCGTCACTGGTACGAAGCCATGCTAGGTAGAGGACTGTTCCATTCACTTTGTTTGTAGATAATAATAGTTTTAGTCTTATGTTGCAACCCAGAGATAGCCATGTTTCGCCCCAAATGTTTCACTCACAGATTCTCGAGGTTAATCAATGTCTTGGAATGATGAAAAAGACAACCAGAGGATCGTAATTTAAGAAAAAACAAAACAAAAACAAAAACAAAACAAAAACAAAACAAAAAACAAACTACAATGCACGTGCTCCTATAAATAAAAATGGAACTTACATTGCTTTTTATTCAAACGTGTATAAATGATAAATTGCTACCCCAATACACTTGTATTTTATTTCCATTCATTTTTCCATGTCGTGATGTACCAAACCATATATCTTACTCGCCCAAAGGGAAATGCCCATACACAAGGGAAAATAATAATGAAGTCTCTAGTTAGAATTGAATCACAGATAAATTCTTCGACATCAAATAATTCACGCGTTCGATTTAATTGAAGCTATTAAATTTCAACTCACAAACGCTGACCACCTACCGAAAGTGTCCAAGAAACAAGGAGACATGCGCAAAACCAACCTGGCAGATTAATCCGCCATTTTAAATTTTTCTTTCAAAATTTTACTTAACAAAAGGAAGACATTTAACTAAGCAATTCGCCAGAAGGCTTTCATTTTTGTAATTTTGTACTTGTTCATATTTTCGCTTTTCAAATCTAGTGATACATACGATCGTTCTTTTCGTTAATATGATTACTTTTTTTTTTTAATTCGCCTCTCATTTTATTTTCTTTCTTTCAAAGGATTCATTATTTTTTCCTCATCTCGTGTTTTCATTTTTCTTTTCAGTTGTAATTTTGTAATTTTTTTGATCGATGTTTTCTTTTTTGTTTTCTTTGAATTTTTATGTTTTATGTATTTCTTAGTGTCAGTCGCTGTAAATATGCAAAATAAGTAAAAAGAGAAATAAATGTAGAACAAAAAAGAAATCAAGCAACACAAAGAGGGCAATGGGAGGGAGAAAGAAAAGACAGAAAGGAAAGGACTATTTGAAAAGAAAAAGACAATTAAAAATGGTAGAAAGAAGAGGCAACAATAAAAAGATAGAAAACAAGAAACAAAGTAAGAAAGAATTCTAAGAGAAAGAAAATAAAAACAAAACAACACAAAGAGAAGATAGAAAAATAGAAAAGGCAGCTTATCTAAAAAATACATCTATAAAATGAAAGCGAGAACAATAAAAAAAAGTATTAGGTTGTTGCAAAAATAATGTCGTTTTATCACATATGTTACTATGTGAGAAAACGACATTATTTTTGCACCAAACTAATACATTATTCGGACTACGGTCCTCATCTCTGTCGCCATATTTATTACAACTTTTCGGCCTTCTTCAGGTGGTTGGAATGTCGAACTGAACCCTTTATTTCGCTCACTGGCGTAGACTGTTCTAGTTCCACGTACCATGTTTAATGGATGTTAGTTATCTGTTATCGCCAGTTAATTTCCCTCTGAAAGATCTCCACTGACATAACCAGGTTATTGAACTCACACTCTTTGGGTCCTGTCACTGGATCTAACCAACGCCATTATCCACTGTGCCACGTGTCTTTGAGGACGTCTGGATATGAATTTCTGTGTATTATAAACCTAATGTTTTCAGCAACCATTTTTACCAGTGCTTATATTCCAGTTTTTTTGCTGTTATCATTGCATGTTTTTACCAGTGTAATTTATTGCAATTTTTGATGTTATTATCGCTTTTCTCTGGTACTCACTATTACTGGTTCTTATATTGTATTCATTTCTATGCTTGGTCGGCTCAGGAGATTTTTGTGGCCTAGCATATGTGCTGTTTCCTTAACTTTACGAATTTTCCATGGTGTTCTTTGTCTATGATCTCAACATGATCCCACAGAGGGCGGTGATCTCCCTTCTCTCTCCATATGTGGTCAGCTACCCCTGATTTTTCCACTTCCCCTCATGTTACAGCTTTCTGGTGTTCTTGAAGTCTTACCTTAAGGGGGCGGCCTGTCTCCCCTTTATATTTCTTTCTGTAGCTGCACGGGATAGCGTACACACAGTCGTTAGTCATGTTCTTCTCTAGGGGGGGGTTCTTACTCGGGAGAGATATCTGCGAAGTGTCGTCAAGCTTTTGAAGGTTGTCCTGATGTTATATGGACCACAGATCCTTTGTATTTTCTCTGATAACCCCTTCACATAAGGCAAGCAGACTGTTTTCTGAGTGTTGTTGTCCTCCTCTTGTACCCGCCTATCCCAGTTTTTTTTCCTGCTACGATGTACCCAGGGTAGTAGTGGGGTACTACTTATACTGACCAATTCTTTACCTAATGTCTCTGGGTCGCCACTTATGACTTTTGTTCGGTGTTGTAAGCAGCGGACGATCCCTTTCTTTAGGCTGTATGGATGGTGGGTGATGAAATTGAGGTACCGTCCGGTGAATGTCGGTTTACGGTATACGGATGTTTGAACTTATGCTCTGTTCGAGATATTAGAACATCCAGGAAGAAGTCGGGAGCGTACAACGACCGAAACGTTGTAATAAATATGGCGACAAAGATAAGGACAATAGTGTACATAATACCTCCTCTCAGAAATATAGAGAGATAATAAAAAAAGTAAACGAAACAAAAGTAACGAACGACTCTTCTTTGTGAGTACACAGATTTCAGCGTGAAAATCTCCAGTTTAACAAAGTCTCTTTCATTTCCGCAGCAAAAAATCTATGAAATTCAAGATGGTAAGAAATACTGAATACAATGATTGCTGCCCGGTTTTACCAAACGCATGACATCTGTGCGTGGATTCTTTCTGTTTGTAATCTAACCATTTGATTGAAACAGCAATTAAGCAAACTTTTACTTATAAAGTCCAGACAATTGGACGACTGTCATACATTGTTGAGTAGATAGGATAAATACAAAAAGCACGATCTCCTGTAGTTCCTGTGTTTTTATGCATTCATCTGTTCTGTGGTGATTGGGACAATGATATGCTTCCTTTCGGCATCCGTTGCTGTTGGCTTTCTGAAGACCAACGATTTCCTGACTCTTCTATAGATTTGTAAAATACACTTATTTTATCCCATAGTTAAAATCTATCTATCTATCTATCTATCTATCTATCTATCTATCTATCTATCTATCTATCTATCTATCTATCTATCCCAGTCTGTTCATATCTATCTATCTATCTATCTATCTATCTATCTATCTATCTATCTATCTATCTATCTATCTATCCCAGTCTGTTCATATCTATCTATCTATCTATCTATCTATCTATCTATCTATCTATCCCAGTCTGTTCATATCTATCTATCTATCTATCTATCTATCTATCTATCTATCTATCTATCTATCCCAGTCTGTTCATATCTATCTATCTATCTATCTATCTATCTATCTATCTATCTATCTATCTATCTATCTATCTATCCCAGTCTGTTCATATCTATCTATCTATCTATCTATCTATCTATCTATCTATCTATCTATCTATCTATCTTTATCCGTCAATCTGACATTTTCGCTACCTATTTCTATTTATTTCAGAATTCATTAACGCTGAAATGAAGTTACTTGTAATTTTTAAAACTCTCATAAAACTTTATTCCAGATGAGATTGGGTTTAATTTGATTCTTGATCACAAATGACTCTGCAAGAAAATGGAAAGCATTGAACATCAGGAATTGTCCAATTGTTTTTCCATCCTGGGGGGGGGGCATAATTTTGAAGTACTGGAGAACGTGATGGCATTCATCACGAAATTTAAATAAATAATTAGCTCCACACTTGACTACGGACACGCACACACACATTTCTTCACACACACACACACACACACACACACACACACACACACACACACACACACACAATATATATATATATATATATATACAAATATATACATTGACATATACATACATACATGCACACACACGCACATAATATATATATATATATATATATATATATATATATATATATATATACAAATATATACATGGACATATACATACATGCAGACACACACACACACATAATATATATATATATATATATATATATATATATATACAAATATATACATGGACATATACATACATACATACATGCACAAACACACACACACATGTATATATATATATATATTTGAACAGCAACCTTTCTATTATACACGTTTCATAGAATGTAACAGACAAATAATATATTATAAGATTTTTATCTAGTTTATCTCACGTTCTTACAGGTTTTCTTTTTCGAGCGTGTAGAAACTTTGGCCTTGACTATTGTCGTAAGCGTTTTCGGATAATTCATTAGTCATTTTCAATGGGTTCGTTGTTAGTATGTTTTCCTGTGTTTACCTTCTTAGTTGTGTTTATACTCTAAGTTGTATTGTGTGGGAATAGTAGTAATTCCAAGTTTTTCTAAATAAGATGTGGTAGTAATTCTATATTGGGGGTGTCTTTAAAACATAGCGAGAACGTTAATTTGGCTTAAAACGTTTTATATTAAGAGCTTCAATTATCTTAAGGCATCTAAATTTTTTTTAGAATGACGGTGTTATCTACAATAAATTTTCTAATAGTGGCTAGTAGTTGTGTGTGGGGTGTCAGTAGCATTGAGATCACTTAAGTGGTTTGTCAATTTTCTATTTAATTTCGCCTACGTATATCCTATGAAATGATTCGGTTTATTACAGGGTAGCGAAATTGATAAACTATATTAGTGATCTGAAGTCTGAATTTGATAGTTGTGCTATCATTGGTAATTAGGAAGTTGGTGGTTTTTACTTTTCTATAGTGAATTGTACGTTTTAAACGCTTGCTCGGGTTTAACTGGTATTTAATGATGCATTGTATGGCAAATTCCCTTTGTTTATAATTTTTGTACAGTTAATTGCAATAAAAGATATTAATGTTTTGTTGTACTATATTTTTTAGTATTGGTGCCGTTTAATCTATTTTAATTAGTTTTTATTCTGTTGGATAATTATATTTGCTTAGCGATAATATAGTTGGGAAAGTTATTGTTAAGCAATATTTTTTGAGAAGAGTTAAGTTGAGAAGTTTTATCAGTGCTGTTTTATATCTTTGTGCGGACAACACTGTCATTCTAAGAAAATCTATTTGTAAAAGACGCCTTAAAATAATTGAAGCTCTTCATATAAATCGTTTGAAGCTTTATATGAAAAGGTTCAACATTTTTTTCAGCATCTCAGTAGATATGAAGTTTTTCGATAGGATTGTGATCAAAATGTGAAACAAAAGATCATTTTTTTTCTGTTTTTCTTTCTTTTTGTAAATGTAATCTTTAATGTATCATCGAATCTGTTCTGGCCCCAAAATTTCGATCTCTGGTCTTTATTGGTTAGAAATTTCTGACTAGAATCTTTTAAATAGTATTATTGGATTTATGACAGCACATTATATATATATATATATATATATATATATATATATATATATATATATATATATATATATATATTAGGTCGTTTTCTCACATAGTAACATATGTGAGAAAATGTCGTTTTCTCACATAGTAACATATGTAAGAAAACGACATTATTTTTGCACCAACCTAATATATATATATATATATATATATATATATATAATGCTCATTTACAGAACATTTAGCAGTGTGTCTTCATTAGCCGCACAGATTTAATGGTATTGATATTAAAAATTAACGCATAGGTTAATTTCCAGTTTATTATTAGAATACAGACACACATACACACAAGCAATATAACATATTTCACAACGTATACAAAGGATTATGATGATAGAACATGATGAGAACATCTATTAATAATGATATACATTTGTGTGCGTTTTCATTCACAATGGAATTTAAACCATATACGCATACAAAAGTCTATGTAATATCACATACACACACACGCATACTCACGCAAATCACACAGAGGCCACATTAACGAAAAACAGAGGCGTAGACAAAACATATATTTAGGTTTTCAAGCAGATAACTTTAATGCAAATTTTGATGTTTGCATTCATAAAAAATATACGTATATATTTACTTAAATTAGCGTAAAAATATGTAAGGATTGACATACATAAACAGGCATATATACTAATTAACACACTGACTTAGAATTAGAAAAAGTGGAAAAATTCTGTGTAAGGTGCTTCCCTTTCTAGAAAGATTTCAACGAACTAAAGTAAAGTTTTTGTTGATGGATTTGATGGGTTTAATATTTATGCACTTCTATTTATTATAGTTATATTTATTGCCCTTAGTTTTTCGACCAAGTTTTTCGACCAAGTTGCTTGAGTTGCAAGGATTACACATACTTTTCATACTTTGTCATTCACTTTCCTAACATTGTCTTGATATATATATATATATATATATATATATATATATATATATATATATATATTATAAAATTATTATATAGAAAAAACATTTTACTCACTACAAAGATGAAACTTCGTTTCAGTGCATTTCAACTGCACTTCGGGAATCGAAAATGGTTATGAACACTCCTGCTTGTAGGCATGCCGTATGTGAAACGTCACTTCCCTTTTTCCATTTGTTTGAGACGAAAAATATACATAAAGCCAAAAAAAAAAAAAAAAAAAATGACGGAGTGAAACAATAGTTCTTCTTGATAGCAGTTTGGTGAAGAATGGATTGGGTGTTTAATGTTGACTGGTCAGTGGAATTTTTTTTTCCCGATAAACACCGGTCAAAAGTTTAGTCACACCATCTCACAAGCGTCCTAAGAGTGAGAGGTACGGGGGTGGGAAAGATGGGGATAGTGGATAGTATTACGTTTGAGTAGGTAAAAATTGTAGCGATACTTCTAGTAGGAATTGGGAATGTTACTTTTGGTTTACTATAAAAATTCTAGAGCTGAATTCCATGTATTTATGTTGGGGTTATCACTACTAATTCTGTAAACAATGAAAGTGTTTTGTGGATTAAAATTTAGAAGTGGTGATTTCCTCTAAAACAACAAGGGATACTAATATAACCTTTTATAATCAAATTTGGAAATATTCCTAGATCGTATAGCCTGTAGAATAAGTATGGTTGTAAAACGATTTATCTGAAAATATTACCAGTAATATATATATATAAAATTTAAGAATCATAATTTAATTAGCGGAGAGATACATAAGGAGGTGATTTATAATTTTAAAACGTTTATGGTTATGGAATTAAGAATTCAACAAGATTATAGTATTAGATCTTTAGTATGTCTACAGAAAATGGTGGTTTCATATCTTTGATTTAATAATTGTGTGTTATTCAAGAGTTCAATGATACATATTTTCTCCTGTAAACATAAGAAGCAAGGTTCGCTCAGAGAATTGCAGGTTCTGGCTTGTTTGAGGATTTTCCATTTAACCTTAGGTGTTTTTCCTTCTTCCTTGAGTTTCCAAAAATATTTCAAAAGTGATGTCATATTTCATTTGGCCGTATTTGTAAAGGCGTTCATGTGATTGTAATACCTATCCTTAAAAGGTCTGCTAGTTAACCCCACATACAGCTTAATATCTCTGGGGTTCTCATTTGATGAGATGTAGCATATATACACTATGGATTTGGTTAAGTACCTGCTTAATAATGGATATTGATAGGGAATTCTACAATTGCATAGCCTTTTTTTCTTGGGGTGTATTAGAACTTGTATTTAGGTTGTGTTTATTATGAAATTTCAGTATTCCATTGTTATGGAATTTAATAATTTTATATCGATTTCTAGAACAGCTAATTTTTAAGGTATTGAAGTTGAAGATCTGGCTTAATTTATTCTCCGTGCTTGTTAATTAGATTTAAGAATTTGTACGTACTAATTTGGTACGTAATAATTTGTTGAAGGGAGGTGTATAAAATTATTCTCCTTCCTCTATTGTTTTTTTTTGTTTTTTTTTAAATAACTACATTTTTGTCTATATTTAATTTTTTATCCATTGTTCGTTGTTGTGTATCATAATTGATTTCCTGCAGTTTAGGATGGTGTCGATTTCATCCCTAGAAATATCGGAGTAAAACTCGGCAAACTCCAAGGCTGTTTCAAAAAGGTCTTTAGATATCGATGGGTAGCAGTCCACGATGTCAAATTGGATGAATGTACTTTTGTTTTTGTTATTGAGGCTTTTAAACCAATCAATCACTTATGCAGTGCTGACCCATTGGACTAGGCCGAGCTGACTCTTAATCTGTTTGTTTACACGTTCCAGGATCGTTTTACGAATTCTCCCGATTTCAGGCTTGGTCGGGTTGATAATCCTTGTAGGTAGTTTGTTTAGTAAATCAGGTTTATGGTCTTTGAGTAGAATGTAGGCTTCCCTAGTCGAAAGTTTGGGCACACTATCACTGACTTTCAACTTATCGGTAATGGATAAAAAAATCTGGTGAAAACTTTGATGTATCGAGGGGATCGCTGGATTCTGCTGAATCATCGGACTTGGTCGAACTGTTTATTCTATACAATCTCACAGCTCACAATGAAATTAGTCTAAATAATATAGGGATTTATAGAGACGATGGTTTGATGGTAGTGAATAATTCTACCGGAAGCAGGGTTGACAAGTTGAGGAAATGGATTCATAGAGTGTTTAAATCTTTACACCTCATGGTTAAAATTAATTCTAACATAAAACAAGTAGATGTAACCTTAAAATTAATCTTAAATAATTACCAACAATTCTTGAAAAATAACGCTAATCACATTTATAAACTCCTAATTCCAATCACCCAACGCCAGTCATTAAGGCTCATCTTCAAGCGAATTTTGAAGATGAAACAGAACTAATGTTTTTGATTTAATTATATAATTAAATTTGAAGTTTTTAGCTTCGGCTTTTGAAACATGGTAATTCCTGTGTAGCGAAAAAGACATATTTTAAATCAGTTAATTTATAATATATATATACAGGGTATCCATAAAGTTCGTGTGCATTAAAAAATTATAACTTTATTTGTATTTGCGATATAAATAATTTGTAAAAAGGATTAGAAAGAAGTAAATCTATATTTTTTAAGGTCTTATTGAAATTTTATTTAAGTTTCCACATATTCTCCATCATTAGCAATACAAAGGTTAATACGATTTTGCAGTTCACGGAAAACATTTGCCAACTGATTTACAGTAATGCCTGAAATCACATTAATTATTTTAGCTTTCAAATCTAATGAACTAGGTTTGGTTGCATACACAATTGTTTTCACATGTCCCCATAAAAAAATATGATGGAGTTAAATCTGGCGAACGTGGAGGCCAATAAAATGGCTCACCCCTTCCGATACACCTGTTAGGAAATTCCTGATTTAGAAACTGTCTAACACGCAGAGCAAAGTGACAAGGAGCTCCATCTTGTTGAAACACTGCATTATCTTTCTAGTTTAATTGTTGAAGCTGCGAAATAAAGTACTTTTGCAGCATATCTAAATATCTGTCACTGTTAATAACACGATATTGAAAAAATATGGCCCTATGATCCGATTTTTTTCCAAAGCACCCCACACATTAGCTTTAAGAGAGTACCTTTCATGTTCAACAGTTTCATTTGGGTTTTCAGTTAAACCAAATTCGGCAATTATGCCTGTCGACCTTGCCACTAATGTGAAATGTTGCTTCATCAGGGAACAGTAAACTACTCAGAAATGCATCATCATTGCCAAATATTTCATTGAACTGATGACAGAAAGTTAGCCATGCATAATAATCCTCTTCTAACAACTGTTGATGTAATGGAATTTTGTAAGTTTTCATGTGAAGTTTTGCCGACAGAATCTTATGCACACTAGCCTGATCTCTAATGATGCACGTCTTACAGACTTTCTTGGACTTACTGTAAAGGATTTTTCTATGGATGCAACATCGCTGATACATGGCTTTCCAGACCGTGGCTTATGTCTCTTTAAACTTTTTCATCCATTTTGTGATAGTGTTCCTATGAGGTGGTTCTTTATTGTATTCTAAACTTTCTTTGTACAACAATAGTAGATTTCAGTTCAGCCGACCAAAGGACACAGTTTAGTTTTTCCTCAGTTGAAGTCATGGATCAAATTGATTCTGGAAAAAAGAAAATATTTTTTTTATTACTTATCTAAAAATTGTTGCAAATTTTGAGGTAAAGAATTATTCTACAACTGTATTTAAAACTAGGAACATTAAACTTTATAACATTTTTTTTACAAATTATTCCTTTCGCAAATACAAATAAAGTTATAATTTTTTAAAGTGCACACTAACTAACACCCTGTATATATATATTTATACATTATATATCATATTTTCTCAATTAAACGATATAAGCGTACAAAGCCACGATCGATTACCCTAATTTTGTGACATCTCTTCTTGTGCATTTACCATTGGTAGCTGTTCCAGACCAGAATACTAATTTTATTTTAAACCATGCAGTTTCATTTCATTTGAAGCTGAAACGTTTCCGACTTGGCGAAGAAGAGATTAGAAAAAAACGATGGTCATTGGTTATATTTTTAGATTTTACGAAATAGATTGAGCCTAGAACTATTTGACACCTCTTGTATGCACTTGTCCAATCTCCAAATTTACAGAAATCACACCCCCAGAATCCAAACGCGAACTGTCTTTAAATCGACAATTCAAATTGTGCAGGCGTCACATAGCTTCTCCCATCTTCCCAATTCTTTCCTTCGTCTGCCGAAGAAAATTACCTTCATAGTGAAGAGTCGCATTTATGCATAATTTCCGCTTACTCCAGTCATCTGGAAGTGCGTGGACTGACTGCCTTTGTGCGCTGAGTGATGAAAAAGATGGCGGTTGCGACAGGTGGAACTGTGTACCAAATACAACTCCCTCGATTTAGCCTTCTCTCACTGTTACTCCTACAGTTTTAACTACTACAAATACAACTGGTAATGTTGATCGTGAAGGTACTAGGAGTATTAGCGTTATTTCATTGTGGTTGGGGTGATGTAGATAAATGGAACTATGGATGATGTGGTAACGGTGGGAATTGAGTTGTGGGGACGTTGAGAGGAAAGAAAGTAGTAAAAATTGAAATAGGAAGACAATAGAAGTTAAAAAGAATGGAAGAGGAGAATAAAAGAAAGAAATGATCAAGAAAGAGAAAGGGAACAAAAAGAAGCAAGAGAATTGAAAGAAAGTATTTGAGAAAAAATGAAATCGATATAGAAGAAAGGAAAAAGAAAACAATCAAAAAAAAAAGGAAGCAAAAGATATACCTGAAGATTTTCAAACTTGGAAAAACTTCAGATGGAAAATGTCTAAATTCATCAGCGAAAATAACGTTACAACGTTCGTTTATCTTTGCATCTCTCTCAAAGACGATATGCAGAAATTTGGTTACTTTCGAAAATTTGATTACATTATGATTTCATCACCTAAAGCTATCTAATCTGTCATTTTTCTTTAATCAGTATCAATCCATGCAAGGCAGTAAAGTCACTAAGACAAAAAGGGTTACAAAGGGTGTAGAAGAGTTAGGTAGAATTTTTGAAGATTAAAGTTGGCTGAAAAGCATGGAGCCAGAAGGGAGTTCCACGATCGAGAAGTTCGAGAAAAGAAATTTAGTAGCATAGTGTTGTGAGACCGTAACATACCTACAACACGGACTCTTCCAGGACTATATAAAGTATGAGATATAACACTCTAGGTGAAGAGGAGGAAAGAGAGAGAGAGAGAGAGAGAGAGTAGTATCAGCCGCGTACTACTACCAGTATTGGACACTAGCACATAGTAAGCTCCGCTTACACTTACACTATCTTTGTAACCTTTTTGTTTAATATATCTTTCTTACCTCTAAGCCGTGTTCCGTGTTTTCCTTTCGTGGTCCCGACTTTGGGCCCACATCAGTGGCGACGAAGAATTCGAGAAACGCACTCACGCCGAAACCTCAATACCTTACTAGTCCCACATCAGTGCCGACAGAAAGATTCGAGAATTTCGTTCTCACCATATCAATAGCGACAGAGTACTCGAAAAATACACAGAAACTCCACGCGTTCCCACAGCAGTGTTGAACGATAAATTAAGCTGGTATTACTACATTAGCGATTTAAACGCAACACCCAGCGTCTACATATAAAAAAATATTCCGATACCAAACTGCAATGACGAACTAGCGATTCGACATCTACGGAATATTAAAGTCTGTCCAAATAATATTACGAGAACGATTTCTTACACACCCACACACAGAAACAAAAACAGTTTGTTCATAAAACAAACTGACAACACAAGAGCCGAAGTACTACTTACGACTCAAGTTTTCGAAAAAAACTATCTAAAATTTGAATCTCGTGCATAAAATTATTCTCCCCTCAAATTCACTAAGGCAAGTTTTCTCTTTTTTGTACCTCTATAAAAAAAAAAAAAAAGAAGACATAAGTGTGGTGAAAATTTATACAATTACGTTAAAATTAACGGAACCATGGAATCTCAAAAAAGCTAAACACATAATTAGTTTAGTTTAACTAATTGTCTGTCCATATTTTTTTTTGTGTACACGGGTTTCAAAGCAACAAAAAATCGCTGTCATTTTTGCTTGTCTAAATATGGAAGATTTTCAAAAAGTAATCGTCCAAATGCTAAAAGTACATTTGGATCAGCAACAAAAATCAGAAGAAAGACAACAACAACTATTTTTGGAATTACATAAACAACAAATGGAATTCCAACAAATTACGCTTCAGAATGCTGAACTACAACAGAAACAACTTAAAGAATTACTCGTAAATGCATTAAAAGGCTCAAACTCTGAAAAAGATACAATATTCTCCCAGAGTACAGTCTACAATCCAATGGAAACCTTTGAATACGTACCAGAGAACGACAAAACGTTCGAGGCATTTTACAGGCGCTACGAAGATATTTTCAACGTAGACTGTGAACAATGTACCAGTAAAAAAAAGGTACGTCTACTATTGAGAAAACTGGGAACTACAGAACATAGTAGGTTCGTAGACTTCCTACTACCCAAGAAAACCACTGACTTGGATTTTTCAGAGACTATTAAGCTCCTTTCGGAACTATTCTGGCCTTACACAACCTTGTTCCACAAACGTTGGAAATGCCTGAACACATTCAAAGACAACCAGCAAGATTTTCTAACGTTTGCAGGCATCGGTAAACAAGCTCTGTAATGATTTTAAACTAGCCGAACTGACTGCCGATCATTTCAAGGGCTTAATTTTCGCACAAGATGTAGTATCAGCAGAAGACGCCGAAGTCAGACGACGCGTACTGACCAAGCTTGAGAACGAACAAGGATTGACTCTCCAAAAACTGGCAGAGGACTGTCAAAGAGTAATATCTGTAAAGTGTGACTCAAACACTGTCGAGGAATCAGGTGTGGATTAGATTAATAAAATCAGAAGCAAGTCTACCTCCTATTCACCTCAAAAAGACAAAAGGCAAATCTCATGTCCTAAATTCCGCAGTAACCAAAACCCAAATAGGTTAAAGAAACCGCCCGGACCCTGTTACCATTGTGGTAAATGGTATTGGATGAAATTCTGTACAGTTAAGAACAAAAAATATTGCAAAAATTGCAATAAAAGTGGGCTTACTTTAACTCGGTGCTGGTACGCCAACAGAACGAGAAAACCTCAAAATAAAATTAGGCAAGCTCAATCTGACAATATTGTCAATAGGAATTTAAGGAAATATGTAACTGTGGATATTTTCAACAATTTCATTAAATTCCAGTTTGACTCGGGTTCCGATCTTTCAACCATTAACTGGCGTACTTGGCGAAAATTAAACAAGCCGACCTTATTAAAAACGGATAAAACAGAAAAATCCGTAACTGGCGAAAAGATTAACATTTTAGGCGAGGTAATACTTACAGTAACACTAAATGGAGTTACCAAAAAGCTCAAAGGCTACGTATTGAAAACTTGGATAACTTATTTGGAACAGATTGGACAGAAAAATTCAATCTTTGGGATTGTCGAAAGATACAAAGTACAACGTCCAATTTGGTAAATCTCAAAAAGGAACTCAAACAACAATTTCCCCAGGTTTTTTCTGGCGGCCTTGGGAAATGTACTAAACTGAAAGCTAAGTTCAAGGTGAAGGACGGTGCACAACCGGTATTCAAAAAGAAACGGAATGTCCCTTTCGCTGCTCTAGAGCAAATCAACAAATAGTTTATCGCGACTCATTCCAAAAAATACAGAAGTCTTTGAAGACTCCATCATTGCTACTCTAAGGACAAATTGTGAAATCAAAAACATGATCGCGAGTACCATGAGAGCTCCCAGTTACTTTGGCCGACATAAAAAGGGAGTCTCGAGAGGATGAATTCATTCAATCCATAAAAAGCAAAATTCGCAATAAAGACCCCAATGTGCCTGAAGTTTTCTCCCTCTGCGATGATGTCCTACTATACAATGACCGCGTAGTGATTCCAAACAGCCTACAAAGAAAAATACTCAGGGATTTTCACATGGGACATCCGGGGAAGAAACGTACGAAAAGCCTCATACGCTGCTATGTTTATTGGCCAAACATGGACAAGGACATAGCAGACATGATAGAATCATGCAAATGATGCGCGCTTGCAGCATAATCTCCAACCACGGCGTGCAAACCATGGCCAAACACAGACCATCCATGGCAAAGAATTCATGTCGATTTTGCAGGGCCTATAGACAACATGTACTACCTCATTGTTGTGGATAGCCACTCAAAATGACCTGAGGGCCTACAATGCAAAAGACCAACTATAAACTGCACGATCGAATTTCTACACGAGCTATTCTTGCGTTTTCGCGTGGTGGTAGATTATGTAGTTACAGATAATGGCACTCAATTCACATCAAGTGAATTTAGAGACTTCTGCAAGTCATATCAGGTGGACCACATTACAACGCCCCAGTACCACCCTAGGTCGAATGGCCACGCCTAAAGATTCGTGGACACTCTAAAAAGGGCTTTAAAAAAGGCACTAGGCACACCGACAGATAGAGCATTGCAACAGTTTCTGCAGGTGTATCGGATAACCCCTAATCCGAACACGCCTACGGGAAGCTCGCCTGCAGAAACAATGTTCGCAAGGAAAATCAAGTCTGTCTTCGACAAACTTATTCCACGGCAAGCAAAGTTCAAAAAAACCGTATCGCCTCATAAGAAATATTTCAATCCTGGCGATAAATTCTTTTTCAAGGCTTACAAAAACAACATAACATTCTGGGAAGTAGGCACCATAAAACAAAGAATTGGCTAACTGGTCTATATTGTCCAAGGACTGAAAAACACTCACAAACGCCATTGGAACCAGCTCAGAAAATGCCGTTTGAAGGAATCGGAGGAATCACTACAAAATAGCTGTGAAGAGCCGATCGACGTAATTTTCGATCACTTCGATCTCGACACGCCCCAAGTCTCTCCTGAAGTGCGACGCTCAGGAAGGAAAAGGAAATTTACTCAACCGCTCGACGTAAATCCTAAGAGAAAAAAGTATTAACAGTTTTATGTTTTTTTTTCTCCTTTTCAAAAGAAAAAAAAGAAAACTCTTAGAAGGTGGGTGTTGTGAGACCGTAACATACCTACAACATGGACTCTTCCAGGACTATATAAAGTATGCGATATAACACTCTAGGTGAAGAGGAGGAAAGAGAGAGTATTCTAATACCGTAGTATCAGCCGCGTACGACTACCAATATTGGACACTAGCAAATAGTAAGCTCCGCTTACACTTACACTATCTTTGTAACCTTTTTGTTTAATATAACTTTCTTACCTCTAATCCGTGTTTCGTGTTTTCCTTCCATGGTCCCGACTTTGGGCCCACATCACATAGATCTCTACGCTAGTCTAGTACTGCGCTTAAATTCAAAAAGTCTAGGTACCATAGCGAAGAGCTCATTCGAACAATTAACATGAAAGTATTTGTACAAAAGAGACAGAAAGGCAACCATCTAGAAAGTGACTGCCAGATCAGGACCGATAATATTTCTGATTCTTCTTTCGATTTTTATCAAAGAGCTGAAGGCAAATAGAAGGACCACATATTCAAAGCATGGACGAATAGATATCTAAGATAGATTCTGAAGAGAAAAATTGTCTTGCACGACACGGTGGACCAACTTTTTTAGCAGCTGACCTAGCAATGGATTCGATATAGTCTTTCCATTTTATGTCAGCTGAGAACATCAGCTTGAGAAGGCACAACTAGGTTAGCAGTAACAGAGGGGGAAGGCAAAAATGGTTTTTCTTTGAGAGAATTATTATTTTTTTTTTTTTTGCTCTAGAAAATTATTTTCCTATTGAAAAAATCGTAACTTAAAAAAAATCAATTCTTAATCGATTTTTAATCTGCAATAAATTTGTTTTTCTTTTTGTTTTTGTTGTAAGAAAATAATTCAAGCAAATATTTACTAAACCATAATTACGAAAGCAATTTCAATGTACACGTCGTATGTGTAATCAGTAAAAAAGAAGAGAAAAAAAATGAAAAAGACGGTTTGTGAAGTCAACCAGTGAGGATATCTCGACATTATTTCAATGTTGTTTTTTTTTTAAGTTTTAACAAGAACTCTCGTCACTTTTAGAATTCTGAGAGTGACCTTCACTCCAAAGTAAAAAAATATCTACAACTTGTAAGCAGATGATGTAGGTAAATAAAATGTTATGAATTAATTATATTTCATAATTGTTGACATAATGCCGATGCACTTTGAAATGTGAACTTTATCGTGGATTTGATTAGTGTCCACTGTTTCTACGGAAAAAGACAAAGAAAGTAAGACACAAATTTATGTTTTCCCATTGAAGACTGAATGCATTATTCTTAGGGTACAACCGTCATTTTTATTGCAAACCTGATTTACTAATTTCTCTAACGTTTTGGTTATTTTTCCCACACTCTAGCGAAATACAAATAGACAAAACTCAAAAAGTAACGTCTATCTTCATTACAATCTGCGAAAACTACCTGAACCTCCGGCCAATAATCAATATATTTGTATGATTAATAAGTAATTATTGGCAAACACTTATTTGTTTAACGTTGTACATATGTTTATCATTGTGCTAGTTATAAGAAAAAAACATTTATCGAAATAGTTCATTTATTGATGATTGCATTTATTGATTAATATATTGTTCAATATTGGTCGATAAAATGTATTTATAGCTACTGACTTTATGCTTAGTCGCTTTTGTATCCTTTTATGATAAGTACCGCTTGAAAAATACATCGTTCTGTTATTATAAACCAATTTGACAAACATAGAAGTAGCCACTGCTATGCCATCATCACTACCACCACCACCATCAACTCTTTTAGTTGAAGAAATACTTCCAAGGTAGCTGAACTAATTGTACATTTTAATGGCTTACCTGATTGGGAAGTGATAGAGCCTTGTTGATTAAAATATATGAGCTTTCGTTTATTGGCATTTATATAAAGACAGGATTCTCTTGCTGATTTCTCTCGAGTGTGCAATAGTGATTCGGCCTGTCTGCCAAGAATGCAAGATCCGTATCTGAGCAATAGTGGATTGATTTTAGCTAAAGTCATTCTGGTTTATATATACGATTGAGGCATATGATATTGGAGATCTTGCTAGCTATTGGCTGTGTGAGTTATGTCTTTGTAATTATTGTTAATTTCCAGGTCGCCCTTCTTTGGAAATGGAAGAGTGTCTCCTTTCGTTCATTTCTCAATTCAACTTCTGTTGCATTCTACATTGCATAGTCGGAGCAAAATTACATCATATTTTGTAGTCTTCCATACTTCTGGTGGGGTATCATCAAGTTCGGCAACATTCTTGTTTTTTAGAGACTTCATAGAAGCATCTTGTTCATCTTATTGGTCAACAGTCAGGATTCAATCATGGAATATTCGCACCTCAATACGGGTAACATGGGTGAGTAAGCATACTTATTGAAATATAATCATGACTCATGTCTAACGTTGCGCAGGTCAACAAGGAGTACATTCAGCTGAGGTACCGGCTCTGTCCAACAGCGTTCGAAATATCTACAGCTACAGAGACAGACAAGTCAAAAATACTGAAATGTAAATGGAACTATTCTATATTGATCTTCAATGTTCGAACTCTGAATTCCGTCAACTCACTGAAACAAACAAAAATGTTGACATATGTGTAATAGAGCAGTGGCTGGCATAATGTTGAAATACCACGAAACTGGTAATGTATGGACATCTGTATCTTTATCTTCTTGGAAAACCCAATCAACTCTGTCATTGGGTGTGTGAGAATGCTTCTTAGCTCTCGTGTAACAAATGACAGTGATAAAGACGATGCCTTGATCATCGGCTGGGATATGAATGTTCAGATTGGCAGAAATGGAATCAACAAATACAGCTTTCATGATACTGCAAATAGAAACGGAAAGCTATTGGCGAAATGTATTATTGATAATGGACTTGTATGCTTAAACAGCAAATACGAACAAAGACAAGGCAAATTATAGACATTGATTTATCCAAATGACTCTATAGCACAGACGATGTAATCACAAATAAGAAACAAACAAGAAATAGGTGAACAGTGCAATGAAGTACGAAGTCTACAACACATTTCACAATGTATTTTGGGATTATAGAGTATTATCCATGAAGATCCGGCGCAGTTGTACACAAGCAAGAAACAATCAGCGAAAAAGAAGCGTTACAATTGATTTCGAATATCTGAATTCAGCAGGTAGCCGCAGAGAGGAACACGTTTGAAGATCTACAAAGATCTTTGAGATTACTAATCTGAATGAAGAATACGAAAACTTCATCATTGCTCGACAGTAAGGCACGGTACGGTTCATACTCATTAAACACCGCAGCAGAGTTGGAAAACACCGCAGAAGAGTTGAAAAATGTGATTTCCTGAAGGAAGCAATCTTATTGAAAAGAAGCAAATCAACCAGAAAACTTACTTTCATCTATCAAAAAGAATAATAAGATTATATCCAAGATCAGATTGACAAGATCTGATGCTTTGTGGAAAACAATCGAAACAACAACAACAACAACAATAATAATAATAATAACGGTGCCTCCTTATTGATAAATGGCAGTCCCTGCTGACTGCAATGTGTCTTTGAAGATATTCAAAAAGCTGTCAAAATACAAGGACCTTGAAATAGAAATCACGAAAATGTGGCATATGGGAACATCAACAATCCCTGTTGTAGTTGGAACCCTAGGACTGGTTGGAAAAGATTGCAGTAGACTAATTGAAGGGATTCCTGGAAGTCCATCCCTCAAGGAGATACAAAAAATTGTTCTGACAAGTACAGCCCACACTTTACGAAGGACTTTATCTATGTAATTTTATTTTTTATTTTTTTTGTCAGTGGAAAGTGTCATGATGCAATTTCCAACCTTAGGTCCCTGGGCGGGACCCGGAAAGAAATGTGTAAACGCCAGAAATCAAAGAAAATAAAAACAATAATAATAATAATATCTGAGACTCAAACGGATCGCATAATCTAGACCAGTATACTTGATTTTGTAGTCGTAAAAATAATAATGCCAAGAGTGTATTTGTCTATTGGACCCCAGAATAAAACTAATGTAAGAAAATGTATACTGATTCCAACCTTGTCACAGATATGAGGAAGATGTGGAATATTAAGGTGACCATGACGATATCGGAGCAGTCACAAATGTCACAAAGAGTTTAGAAAAATGATTAAAGAAATTGGAAATCAAGGGAAGAGTTGAAACTACCCAAACGAAGGTGTTGCCGAAAACAGAAAACACGAAACCAAAGAGATAAAAAGAAATGTGATCTTTGCTATTTATTACTGATATGTTCAGTTGCTAGGATAACACGAGGCATATTTGCATTGAATAAGCCTTTCTGTTACCGTAACAAGGGAATATCTCATAGGTATATCTGGAACATCATGCTGTGTGATTGATAAATATATAAACTTAAATATATAAAATTAAATCGTGTTTAAAAAAACAATTTAAGAGAACGTGAATAAATAGCCAGGAAACTGAGAAGGTCATGGAGTATGAAAGTAGCAGTTGTGCTAGTCATTGTTGGGGTGTGGAGAAAGATCCTGGAAAAGCCTTGGGAAAGGATGGAGGAAACTGGAAATCCGAGGAAGAGCCGAGCCGACAACGTTAGGACGTAGATCAGCGCGAATGCTAAAATGATTAATGGATTATTGAGGAGATTTATTGTCGTTTAATCGTCAGTGTAACTCACTAGTTATTAATATTAGGTTGGTGCAAAAATAATGACGTAATAATGTCGTTTTTTGCAGGATTTTTGTTTGTTTTTTCCGTATATTTTTCTTCATATATATATATATATATATATATATATATTATAAATTAATTGACTTAAAATATGTTTTTTTTCGCTATACGGTTCTAACCATGTTTAAAAAATGGAAGCTAAAAGCCTCGAATTTAATTTTGTAATTAAATTAAAGACATTAGTTCCATTCCATCCTCAAGCGAATTCGCTTCCATTTTTTAAACATGGTTAGAACTGTGTAGCGAAAAAAAACATATTTTAAGTCAATTAATTTATAATATTAATGCTCTGTAAATTTACATTGAGCACTATTTTGTAAAAATAAAAATATCTATAAGAACACCGGATTATATATCTTACTGTTCTTCCTTTTTATTAATATACATATATATATATATATATATATATATATATATATATATATATATATATATATATATATATATATGTAACTCATTTGTTATTATATATTTCTGAAAACTGAATACAAATAAAAATACGAATAAAAAATATAAATAAAAAATAAATTGCAATGAAAATCTGAATTTTGTAAAGGAAATGTCGCATGTGAAATGAAGGATTGTATCCATAATTACTGGCGCTGTTAAAATAGTTCGGAAGAGTTCCGAAGTTATTTGCAAATATATCTGAAGACGTGTGAATATGAAACCAAGCAGCAGAAGAACTAAATACGCAAGACTTCCGAGGAAATGTTGGATTGATGAGAATTGTTGCAACTTCATTTCCAATGAAAGTTTTCAGATGCTACTATTGTGGAAAGAAAATGTGTACTTATGTTTAGATTATACAAATAAATTCCCCTGTTCAGAGCATTCCGAATAAGCAAATACATAATTCATAGTTTCATCTCACAGTAAGTAAAGCACTCAGCAGATAATGCACGCTTTTATATAATTTAATTACGTGAATCAGAATTACGGGTTGATCGTTTTCGGTATTTTTCTTTGCTAAAAAGACAGAACCATTCAACGTGTTTAATTCAAAAGTTAAATATAGTTTATTTTCAAAATATCTTAATTTTTTAAAGTTTTTTTAATATATTAATTTTGATCAAGGATAAAAATATATTTCTTGTGCTATCTTGGTTGCTGAAGATATAAAAAATAAATTTATCTGCACTGATATATATTGACCAAAGTACAGAAGATGGAAGGGTAACACACTATTACACCCACTGTCAACTTTGACAGGTCAGTCATATATCTATGTACACAAACACAGACATGCGCATGACAGAAGATTTTAGTGAGATTCGATTGGTTGGTTATTACTTTAACGTTTCTGACTATTTTTTCTCAAACCACCATCCGACATTGGAGAATTTGATTTTACAGTAGAAATAGAGAAATTTTATTCAAACAGTTTTTCTTTATCTTCAATAAACCTCTTGTTGGAGTTATCAACAGTGCTGTGCGTTTTATTGAAGGAGTTATTTCCGCCTGATTCCTAAGTTGCCCTTGGACGCAAAGAGACAAAAGTTATGAGAATTAGTACTTCTTAACTACAGTACACAACGGACATAGAGCATGCCCCACTAGACTTCACCGTCAATCCCAATATAAACCCTAGCCGTATCAACCCTATCCAGATGATACACCAGCACCAACCGAGAAGGGAATAGATAAGCGGATGATCCATAAGGTCGAAATTACTCAACGAAAATAGTGGAGCTAGCGACTGAAGAAGAAGAAGAAGAAGAAGAAGAAGAAGAAGAAGAAGAAGAAGAAGAGAAACAAAGAGCGGGGAGAGAGAGTGTATGTGTGTGTGAAGAGAGGGAGTGTTCGTTACATAGCAACGATACATTTTTCAAAGTGAAACAAATGCATTCCTGTCTTTCCTCACTCCCGTACTGGGAACCTTTACACTACTTCCCACCATATATATATATATATATATATATATATATATATATATATATATATATATATATATATATATATATGGGAAAGTACTAAAAGATCCTCCAGAAAAATTCATTTTTAGAAGTGGATCAAACCCCAAACTTTTATGTAATTTATTGTAAGTAACATGTTAGCTATTATTCCGCAATTTGTAATTGTAAATATGTGAAGCAGATATACATGCTGTGTAAATAGTTTTTCTTCGAAAAAATAACTTTTAAGAAAATATTAATTCAGTTGCTATTTCTACAGCACCAATTTTAAGAAACAAATGTTAATGTGCTTCATGAAATAACGGCACTTCGACGTCTGCGTTAACTTTGTAACAATTGCTTTCATCTACTCTGACAATTAATGCTATCAATCTAATAAAATCTCAAAGTACTTTATATTATATGTAATTTAAAAAAGCTACAAAATCTTGATATGAAAATGCAATAATTTTATCTTAAACAAGAAATAAGAAAGATGTTTCATACTTCTGGCCGCATTCGAATTTTTTTTCTAGCAATCAGTTTTGATATATTTATTATTATTATTATTATTATTATTATTATTATTATTGCCTTTTGTTCTTTCTTTTTACTTTTATAAAATAAGTTCTTAAAAATAGAAAATGATTCAATGAATAACCAATCAGCAATATTCAATTATCGAAAGTATTCACCCTCGACGACATACAGAATTGTGAATGAACATACACATTTGCATATGTATTAATTCGTTTAGAATTATGATACAAATATAAGTTAATAAAAACATACGTATGAGTGTTATGAGTACTCTTTGTATGGATTTGTCCATATTTCAACCATGACAATTATGAACATTTTTGTTCTTGGCGTATGAGGTACAACAAAAAGTAAAGTAATTTTTGAAATATAAACAAATAATATGTTTCTGATTCTAACATATTTTATATATATATATATATATAATGGACTCTCCCGTCGGTTTCGACGTATGAAGATCTGACAGCTTAGTTGATTCAGTTATATATATATATATATATATATATATATATATATATATATATATATATATATATATATATATATATATATATATGCATAAATACATATATATATATATGCAATGACTCCAGCACGCCGTAGACTTCATGCGACGGACTTTAATTTTTGTATATTTTGTTTATATATATATATATATATATATATATATATATATATATATATATATGCATAAATACATATATATATATATGCAATGACTCCAGCACGCCGTAGACTTCATGCGACCGACTTTAATTTTTGTGTATTTTGTTATATATATATATATATATATATATATATATATATATATATATGCATAAATACATATATATATATATATGCAATGACTCCAGCACGCCGTAGACTTCATGCGACCGACTTTAATTTTTGTGTATTTTGTTTATATATATATATATATATATATATATATATATATATATATATATATAAAGAAATATAGTCTTAAGGTGTGCTATATTTATGGAATAAAATGCTCAATATCAGAGATAGAGCGTGTGTAAATATAAAAGTGAACATAGAAGTCAACACTTAGAGGAGACAGTCTGTTTCATGCTATATGCAATCGTCAGGCCTGACGATTGCATATAGCATGAAACAGACTGTCGCCTCTAAGTGTTGACTTCTATGTTCACTTTTATATATATATATATATACATATATATATATGTATGTATATATGCGTGTGTGTTTGTGTGTATAGAAATGTCTTAATATGAATTTGACTAACATTTCACGTCATGTTGCATTTTTACCACCCCTGGTTAGGTCCCTTACATTGTCAACGCTTGTTTACAAAACATCACAGCTAAAATGACTAATTTTAAAATAATTATAACAGAGCGCGTTCACGCTTGTTTACGAAAATCACCATCACCACGGTTATATACAGTTTGTCTTCGCAATTCAACGCTAAATATGTAAGTTAACAAGAACTACGGCGCCTTCCTTGATGAATTTCAACTTAAAACCGAGAAGACAATTAGCGAAATATGTCTATATTATTCAATGAAACATGCTTCAATCAATATATATATATATATATACATTTTTTTTTGCCTCCTTCCCTCATTTCATCCTTTTAGTCCCCTAAGATATACCCAGAAAATAAACTTGATAAGATGTGGGTAGAAACCGGTCGTTTCAGTTTTTAGTTAAAATGCCCTCAAAAACTTACTTATTCCTTGCTGTTATAAAATTCTGTACCGTTAAGAATCTGTTCAAATTAGGGCCAGTTCTTGGAAGAGAACCTCCCCCCCGACCCCATTTCGCTGTTTGTCTAATAAGTGCAGAGCTGTGTTCCGTGGATAACGCCTACCCACTTTCGTGGGCCAACACGTGACTTAACCCCTAACGGTTTCTTTTCACGCGTGTTGGGGCAAAAACAACTTCACTTAGTTTTTTGCCGTCGGAGGAGGCGGACGTCACCAGAATTAGTCTTAGCTGTTTGCCGTTGGAAGAAGCGGGTGTCACCAAAACCAGATTTTTCTGTTTGCTGCCAGAGGATTCAGACACCACTAAAGACCGAATGAACGACGAGAGATCAGTATCCTCAACTCAAGTCGGCCATATTCCTGTGATTTATCTGCATGTACTTCTCGCCATCAACAAGGATTGGACGGCGTCAATCAACACTTATATTAGGACATTGGCAATTCCACCCTTTACTTTCGGAGAAGTGTATGAACATCTTTTTCTATCGAACTGTACCCCTGATAATAACCGATCGACGTCGATCCCGACCTCGTGTAAGTTTTTGCATATATTCTATGAACTGCTGTCTCTATTTTCGTATATATTTCGTCGCATTGGTATGCGTTTCACTGATAAATTATCTCCCGATCCCTTGTATTATTTAGTTTTGTTTTCTTTTCCTTAATTTCATACCTTGTATATTTCATAAATAAAATATTTGTATTGTATACTCTCGTGCCGTCTTCTGTTGTCCTGTGTCTGCACATTGTTCGTTTTCTCGCTGCGTTCACCAACGTCCAGAATTGGAGAATTCTCCTCCCACGTTCTTTTCTTTAATTTTACATTGAACCCTGGGATACTCTTGTTTATTTTTATTTTTTATTTTTATTTTCTCGTTGCGTCCCGGCTATCGTAGTCCCAACAAAACCCCGGGCGTATATATACCATTGGCGACACCGGTGTCGGGCTTAGTTCAAGTTATTCAATATATCTATTTCGATGCAACAAAAATCTTTTGTAGTGCATTGTTTTCATTCTTGGTTTCAAAATTCAAAATTAATTGTTCCTCAAAATATTGACCGAAATACATTTAATTGATATTGTTCATAATAAAGAAGAAAGAAAGAATAAAAGAAAAAACAAAGAAAGAAAAAACAAAGAAAGAAAGATAAATACACACGTTATTAAAAAAATATTTTTAAAAATTATATGAAAATTGTATGAAAATTAGTTAGAGTAAAGGAATCATTTTTAACATGTAATTTATACTAACAACATATTTTGTTAAAGATATATTGAGTCCGACAAACATTGATGACCTATAGTCGCCACCACTGATATATATATATATATATATATATATATATATATATATATATATATATATATATATATATATATATATATATATCAATTAAAAGGTGCAATTATAATTTATAAAGATTTACTTCCATACCTGATGATGTCTTTGTTAAAATTAAAAAGACCTTATGCAACTGGAATTTATAAACGGGGATCATATCATTCTTATACAGGTTCGGGGTTGATGTATCTTATTTATAAAGTTTGCGATGATGTATTCTCGCCATTTAAATCATTAACCTCTATATTTGTTTTTTGTATGAATGATTCATGAATTTATAAATTATAATTGCACTTTTTAATTGAAATTAAAATAACTGATCCATCGTGCAACTTTCGGATAATAAGTGTGACATTACTGTAATTATTGAACAATATAGTTCATACCATTTGACGGAAAAAATCTACCAGTAAAAAAGAATTCTCTTATTGCTATATTTGTACAAAAACGCACAACCTTAAAATTTAAATTCAAACTCAGCGTTGTCACCGCACGTTCCAAAACAATAATACATTTCTCATAGCATTTTTTCGGATTACATCTCTATTTTCGTTGTCCTCTTATTACTGAGAAGTAAAAACAAGAACAAGATCTACTTCCATACCTGATGATGTCTGTAGGAACAGGCGAAAGCTTGTAAAAAATTAAAAAGACCTTATGCAACTGGAATTTATAAACGGGGATCATATCATTCATATACAGGTTCGGGGTTGATGTATCTTATTTATATTGTTTGCGATGATGTATTCTCGCCATTTAAATCATTAACCTCTATATTTGTTTTTTGTATGAATGATTCATGAATATATATATATATATATATATATATATATATATATATATATATATATATATATACCAGGGTTATCTATAATAGGTGTGTGTGATAACAGTCTGCGATATATTGTATACACACTCAATGGAGTTTAAATTTGGAGAAGACGAGCGTCAGCTGATTAATTAGAAGTTAATGTGTTCCTGGTGCCAATTTTGTGTCTCTTACCCTTTGCCTTTTCTTGCTGGAACGAGTCATCAGCACAGAGAAACGTGGCGTGCATAAAGGGGTGTAAATGGTCTGCTATAAAATTTGTAAAGATTGACTGCACCTTCACTAGAGGTCATTGCAAACTCCCATAGAACTCACCCAGCATCTTTAATATGTCTCCATCAGTTTGTATAGGCTGATGACCTACTGAACCCATAGCCTGTTGCTGTCCCCACACACGAAAGACGTTAGAAAGAGCTGGAAATCGGATTCAGTTGATCAGGCGATACGACGTCACTTTTCCACGGTTCAATATCCAATTAGAGAACTTACATCGGATTATTATAAAAATAAATAGATATAATATGTCTACATTATTCAATGAAACGTGCTTGAATGGAATTCTATGGACTCGCTAAAGCTCAGTAATCGACGCTAGTGTCACAACGAATAGAAAACTCCATGGAATTAAGTGCATACTGGTAAAGATATCACTCAGGAATTCACATAATTTTAGATATCCTTTCTACTTTTCCACGAGAAAGACTTAGAACAGTTGCCACCTCATAGCTTTAGAGACACTTCAAATAGTGGTAAATCCTATTCTTGTCCCATATCTGCCAAATTATCCCCCACCAGAGTTACACTATCTTTCTTCCGTCTGGAAGTAATGAAAAGCAAAAGCATTCACTATAAATCTATCTTTAATTTTTAGCACTTTGTATTACAGTGTAACCCGGATATAAGAGAGATTTTCTCTGGTCCCAAATTAGAGCCATACTTACCTAAACAAAATAGAGCAAACCCGGATATAATATAAACCCGAATATAAGATACTTCTCCGGTCCCGACAACTCTCTTATATCCGGGTTACACTGTATAATATAAATTGCGTTTAATCATATACTTATATATTGATATGGAAAGCGTTATTCAGAAATTGAATTTGTTAAAATAACCTACGTGTATACTACATTACGACTTCTGTATATTGGGGTAGAATTAGTCTTCACATCATCATTGTATCGTAAGTTTATTTGAAGTTAGATAGAATAGAAGGATTTATTAAGTTAAAACCTCCCTAGAATACAAACAGCAATGGGATACTTTGTCATAATTTATTTATAAATATATTGTCTTGCAGCAATCTGGTTAAAATGTTTCCTATTTTCTTGGTTACAATTGTGACAAATAAAAAACGAAAATAATCAATACTTCTCCAAGTAATTTTGTCTTAAATTCAATTTAATTTTTGACTAATCATGTCAATGAGAAAGGAGTACATTTCAAGCTTGAAATTAAAATGTTCCTTCCCTAGAACAGAGAAATTAGCTAAAGATCATCACTCTTGTTTCTTCTTTCTAAAATAAGTTCCGATCTAAAAGCAAATGTTCTGCTTTAACAAAAACTCATTTCATATCAGGTAAAATGTTAGGAAGCATTAAATGTGAAACATGTAGACTCATTGAACTTTACATTTGCAGAAACAAATACTGTATTAAATTTAACCGCATATCAATATACATAATATATTTCATATATAGAGAGATTCTTGACAAAATCCATGAAGAATCTGCAATATTATCAGTCTTGACCTGGTATCTCGGCTTCATTCACCTTCCCACCGCCGTAACGTAGCTTTCCATGTGTCATTTCTGTAAATATTTTTATGACTATCTTTTCTCTTTGATACCTCGATTTCCTGAATTTATGTTAGCGGCGTATCAACTCCTCATGGGTCATTTAATGCCGAAATTTAAATTTTTGGGAGCATTAGTAATTTTCTTTACAAAAATGTAAGCTGGTAAGTTTATTTTTTTTTTTTTTTACAAAATGTTTTGGTAGTATTTTCACTATAAAAATGTATTTCTATATTTCATAGTGTTTGATCCCTGTTTTTAGGGATGGGTAACTATTTGCCCATAGCTTGGACCCTAACAGGTGTTACCACCTCGGATCAGGGTGACCATGGGAAAAACAGCAATTAAGAGGTGGTTCCCCGCGCCTCAAAACCTCCAATCTCACGATCATAGGCCTTGCTGCCGGATGTAGTTTATTGTCATACCCAGGACGATTTATGAATTTAGGCACGCTACTAGATTGGCAGCTAAGTCTCATAATTTCACTGATGATATTGCTATAATCGTAAATTTCTTCTCTTGCACTTCTCGCTTGAGGAACTCAATTCTGGCTCCTTGCTTTCCTATTAACTACGATCTTCAAAAATTTAAATGTAACGTCAACCATCTCTTTGAAACCTGTTATTTTATTGTCCTCTCTGCTTCTTTCACTCTCAATAACGTCTTGCTTTTATAGCATATCTTCGGGTGAAATGTTAATGGAACTCTTTTCTTTTAGCTTAGTGTCATTTTAACAACTGGTTTACTTTTATTTTTAGTTTAAATAGATTTATTAAAAGATAAAAGAGAATAAACGTTTTGTGGAGAAAAAAAAAGCCATTGACTTTTGTTAGCAATTTCTTATCGACGAGGCCTGAAGTTTTTACATTAATTTCTTTTGCATTGATAAAACAATAATTACTTTTCTTGCAACAGAAATGTAAGCGACTGTAAAAGCGAGCCATTTCAATCATGTTCTTATTGGCACAATATAAAAAAAATAGAAATGAATACAACGACTCCATAGACAAAAAATAAAAACAACAAAAAAAAAAAAACAGAAATTAACGTTGACAAATTTCTTATGAAGTGATTCGTATTTGGTTTCAAACTTTATTTCCAATGAGAAAAACGGCTGCAAATGTGATCTGCAATGAAACGTTATCATCTTAAGACAGCGTTCGTCTAGTGGCTCATTCTTATCCCAAGATATTACATTTTGCTATATGCTAACAGTATATAGCAAAATATTAGGTTGGTGCAAAATATTAGGTTGGTGCAAAAATAATGACGTAACAATGTCGTTTTTTGACGTTAAAAATACGTCAAAAAACGACATTGTTACGTCATTGTTTTTGCACCAGACTAACAGAACAATGGTTAGCAAACTATTTTCTCAGCCCATTGAAAGTTCGACCCTTACTGGTTTTACGTATGTCTCTATGCGGAAGATTGCATGTCACACATATGTGTGAGTATTTTATTCCCACATATGTGTGACACGCATAGACATGAACTTGATTAAACTTAACGGCAATCATTTACTACGCCTCTATACACATATGTTTTGCATACACACCAAGACACTTTTCGTATGTATCAAGACTTACCTTTGAATACGTTATACTTGTAACTTAATTACTCCTTCCTTGTGTAAATATATTGTACTCAGGGCTGGATTTAGATGAACAGAGGCTCTTGTGTGCCCCCTTCAAATCCCCCATTCTTACGAGTAGAGGAAAATGGAAGAGTTTTAAATTAAACAATTTTAGTAAAGCCAAGGACGATGACGGTATTTAAAATTACTGAAGGTTTATTTAGAGTCTACAACGCGTTATGACAGCATGTGTAAGAAAGGTCCATGACAATGTCAAAAATGTTATATACCTTGCCCCCTAGATCTTGAGGCTCTAGACTTCAGTCTGCTAAGTCTATCGGTGAATCCGGCACTGATTATGCTATATAAAAATTATTTTGCTCCTATTAAATCTTTCTTTTGATTTACTCTCAATCTTTATACAAGATTTATTTTGTATATGGTGTGGTACGACATTATCACAAGGTAACTCGTACCACTTACCACAAATAATTATCACCGCCCCCCCTTTATTATCATTATTATTATTATCATTATTATGATGATGATGATGATGATAAAACGACTGGTTCCATAACTCATGCTGAAATGAATATATACATTTGACTAATTTTGATGGATCGAAATTGCCTTATGAGCAGAGTTTTTATGATTTAATTATTTTTCTCATTTTAATTCATTTTCTTCTGCTAAAGTTGAGATATTAGTAGATTTTACTCATTTTTCGTTTTTTAAAACGTTTTGTTTTTGGATGATTCAATGGCAATTCCACAGATTCTATAAATTATTCTGACACGAAAGTAATGATGGATCATATAATGATGCTAAAAGTCATACATTCTATAAATCATACAGACACTAGTAACGATAGCGCATTCACTGACACTATCAGTTATACATTCTATAAATTTTCCTGACACTAAATTAACTATGACATATTCACTGATGCTATAAGTCATAAATTCTATAAATCATTCTAACACTAAGGTAACGTTGACACATTCGCTGATACTATGTCATACATATACAAAATGAGAAATGGAAAATCCACATTTACTTTATAACCCATGCTGCCGTAAAAAGTGCTGATGATAATATATCACTGATACTATAACTTTTGATCCCACGAAGTCACACTGATTAAACGGATACTATAACTCTTGTATACACGACAACGACTATGACGAATCACCTAAATCTATAATTCATTTTTCACGTACGTAACGATTGATATTATAAATCATGCCGTGATGATGATAAATTCCCTAATAGTACATAATTCTTACACGAAAGCGACAATGACAAATCCGTAGATATACGAAATGGCACTGATTAAACCATTGTTACTGCTACTCATGATGTCACGAAAGTGATAGTGATAATAGCACTGATTCTATAACTTATGGTAACACGGAGTTGACAGTAATTGAACCAATGAATCTGTAACCCATGATGACACGAAAGCCACGATGACAAATTTTGACATGTCAGCAAAAAACACATTTAAAAGAATATTAAAAACATAAAATGGTTTTAAATCTTTAAATCACGCAATTAAACACGGTACAATTTTACATTTTTATCTGAGCGTTTACTTATGAAAAAGTCGGAACGAAAGACAAAAGTTTTCAGCAAATAAGTGACTATATCGAGCAGTAATTAATCAACCATAAAATAACCAATCAGAGTTAAGTAAAGAATTGAATGATTATTCAATGTCATGAATATTCAAGAAATTTATTCATGGTTATTCAAGGTCAATTTGAAAGAAAAAAACAGCGTTAATAAAGTGTCACTTTTTTCCTGGACACACTCATACGAACTTTTAAACTGGATTATAATCATTTTCTTCGCATTTCAGCGTCCTTTAATATGTCCGAAACATCGAAGTGATTTTAAAACATGTCACATACCCTATATCTTATTACGGTGTTTTTAACACATCTTTAAAATTAACCTAAATTTGTGATAATGCATACATTTATTGTAAAATGTTATATATGCATGAATAAACTGTATCAATATGTATTGATATGTATCATGTATTAATATGTATTATGTATCAACTGCTAGTTAAAAAAAAAAAACGCCACTCGCATTGGATGACAGCACGAGAGTTTAATAGTGATGAGTTTTCTACTTTACTTTTTTGGGTAATTGACTCAGTATATTTAAATTAAAAAATAATGAAAAAAATAATACTTATGGTAATAATTTTCGCCTAATTCAGAAAAAAAATTACAAAAAATAACAAAATGACACTTTTTGTCAATTTCTAAATATAGAATTAGAAATCATCAGAAAATGCAAAAATTATGCAAATTTCTAAAAACTGAGTGGGAAAAAAAAAGAAAATGTAACATTTTAACCTATATCAGAAAAAATGTTGGAAGTCTACAGAAAATGATACTTTTCAATATACATCTTAATAAAAAGGAAAAATCTGAATCTGAATTTTGTATATTTCAGAAAAAATTTACAACGAATAACAAAATGCTATTTTTGGCAATTTCTAAATATAAAAGTAGAAATCTAAACAAAATGCAAACTTTTTGCATATTTCGAAATGAATTGAGTTGAAATATAAAAGAAAAAAAATAAAAAATGCTACATTCGAGTTAATTTCTAAATATAAACTATCAGATCATAAGAAAATGAAGAAAAGTTTTGCTTGTTCTAAATAAAGTGAGTTGAAAAATATGTAAAAAATGTAACTTTTTAACAGATATCAGATAAAAAGATGGAAATCTAGAGAAAATGATACTTTTCAATATATTTCTTAATAAAAAAAGATAACATCTGAAGATATTTTAACATTTATGCTTATTTAAAAATAAAAATTTGGAAAGAATAAGAAAATGTCACTTTTTTGTAAATTTCGAAATATAAAAGTAGAAACGTCAACAAAATGAAAAATTTTGCATATTTCTATACAAACTGAGTTGAAATATGAAGAAAATAAAACTTTTTAACTGATATCAGATAAAATGGTAGAAACCTGCAGAAAATGATACTTTTCAATATATTTCTTAAAAAAGAAAAATATGAAGATACTAATACATTTTTAAATATTTCAGAATGAAAATTTGGAAAGAACAAAAATGATTTTTGTAAATTTCTAAGAAATGCAACATTTTGGCATATTTCTAAATAAACTAATTTGAAATATGAAGAAAATATAACTTTTTAATGGTGGAAATATGAAAAAGAAAAAATCTGAAGATAATAATATATCTTTGCATACTTCAGAGGAAAAAATTGGAAAGAATATAGAAAATGTCACTTTTTTTAATAAATTTCTAAATATAAAATTAGAAATCTTAAGAATATGCGAAATTTGTTTTGAAATATATAGAAAATATTACTTTTAGAAAGATATCACATAAAATGGTGAAAATTTCGAGAAAATGAAATTTTTCAATATATTTTTTTTAATAAAAAAGGAAAAATATGAAGATAATAATTCATTTTTGCATATTTCAAAAATAAAATTTTTGAAAGAATAAGAAGTTGTTAATTTTTATGTATTTCCAAAAATGAAGGTTGAAATGTTAAGAAAATGCCAAAGTTTTGCTTATATCTAAATAAGCTGAGATGAAATATGAAAAAAGAACATATATCAGATAAAATGTCCGTAATCTGTAGAAAAAGATATTTTACAATAGATTTCTTCATAAAAAGAAAAAAATTGACGATAGGAATATATCTATGCTTATTTCAGAATAAAAATTTCGAAAGAAGGAGAAAATGCAAATTTTTTGTAAATCTCCAAATATAAAAGTTCAGAAAATGTAAAATTTTTACATACTTCTAAAGAAGCTGTGTTGAAATATGAAGGAAATGTAACTTTTTCCACAGATAACAGATGATATGATGGGAATCAGCAGAAAATGATACTTTTGAATATATTTCTTAATAACAAATAGAAAATCTGATGATAAAAATACATTTTTGCGTATTTCAGAATAAACATTTGGAAAGAATATGAAAAAGTTAATTTTTTGTAAATTTCTAATTATAAAAGCATAAATCTGAAGGAAATTCAAAATTATTGTATATTTCGAAATAAGATGAAGCACATAATTTTTAACAAATATCACAAGAAGATAAAAATATATCTTTGCGTATAAAAGTATACAAATTTGGAATGGTAAGAAAATGGTACTTTTTTATGAATTTCTAAATATAAAAAAACATCTTAAGTAAATGCAAAAGTTTGGCATATTTCTAAATAAACTGATTTGAAATAAGAAGGAAATGTAACTTTTTAACAGAAATCCGATAAAATGGTGGGAATGTGCAGAAAATTATAAATTATATTTCTTAATAAAAATAAGACAAATCTGAAGAAATACATTTTTTTCATATTTCAGAAAAAATTGTAAGGGATAAGAAAATGCTACTTTTTGTATATTGCTAAATATAAAAGTAGAAATCTTAACAAAATTCAAAATTTTTGCCTATGTCTAAATAAACTGAGTTGAAATATGTAAAAATGTTACTTTTTAACAGATAACAGTAAAATGGAGGAAACGATACGACTGAAAATGATAATTTTCAATATTTTTCTTAATAAAAAAAATAACATCTGAAGATATTTCAATATTTATGCATATTTTAGAATAAAGATTTGAAAAGAATAAGAAAATGTCACTTTTTGTAAATCTCTAAATATAAAAGTAGAAATGTAAAGAAAATGCAAAATTCTGCATATTTCTATAGAAACCGAGTTGAAATATAAAGAAAATATAACTTTTTGACAGATATCATATAAAATGGTGGAAATCTGCAGAAAAATAGAATTTTCAAGATATTTTTTTAAAAAAACGAAAAATCTGAAGATAATACATTTTTGAGTAATTCAGAAAAAAATGAAACTTTTTTTGTTAATTCCTAAATAGAAAAGTTCAAAACTTAAGGAAATCCAAACTTTTGGCATATTTCTAAATAAACTGAGTGCAAATATGAAGAAAATGTGACTTTTTAACAGATATCAGATAAATTGGTGGAAATCTGCAGAAAAGGATACTTTTCAAAATATTTCTTAATAAAAAAGAAAAAATCTGAAGATAATAATATATGTCTGCTTATTTCAGAATAATAAATTGGAAAGAATAAGAAAATGCTACTTTTTAGTAAATTTTGTAATATAAAAAAAATCTTAAGAAAATAGAAATTTTTTTGCATATTTCTAAATAAACTGTTCTTAAATATGAAGGAAATCGCAGATAACAGGTGATATGTTAGAGATCTGCAGAAAATAGTACTTTTCAATATATTTCTTAATAAAAAATCTCATGATCACACTGCTCGTGATCACGCTGCTCGTGATCACACTGCTCATGATCACGCTGCTCATGATCACGCTGCTCATGATCACACTGCTCGTGATCACGCTGCTCATGATCACGCTGCTCGTGATCACACCGCTCGTGATCACGCTGCTCTTGATCACGCAGCTAATGATCACGCTGCTCGTGATCACACTGCTTGTGATCACGTTGCTCATGATCACACTGCTCGTGATCACGATGCTCATGATCACGCTGCTCGTGATCACACCGCTCGTGATCACGCTGCTCTTGATCACGCAGCTAATGATCACGCTGCTCGTGATCACACTGCTCGTGATCACGCTGCTCATGATCACACTGCTGACAACCAAGTGCAGTTCTCTTCAGCCTTGTGCTTCTTCTCAAAGGAACAACTACCGCATTTTCTTAAGAGTCCTAATTTCATCAGGTGAGATCCTGATGTAATTTGGACCCTTAAGAAAATGCCATTTTTGCAAATTTCTAAATAAAAATGACAAATCTGAAGAAACATATTTTTAATACAAGAGTAGAAATCTGAAGAAAATGTATCTTTTTGCATATTTCTAATTAAAATAAGAGAGATCTGAAAAAAAATTATACTTTTTAATATAATTTTTAATAAAAAGCAGAAATCTGAAGAAAATGAAGTTTTTTGTATATTTCTAAATAAAAAACCAGAAATCTTAAGAAAATGCAACGTTTTTATATATTTCAAAATAAAAAAAAGTTAAAAAATGAATAAAATATAGAATCTCATTCCTAAATGACAATAAAGGAATCTGAAGGACCTTTTATTTGAATATTTCTAAATAATAAATACAAATTTGCAGTAAGTACAACAGTAGAAATCTGAAGAAAATGTAACTATTTACATATTTCTAATTAAAATCAGAGAGAGCTGAAGAAAATGATACTTCTTAATATAATTATTAATAATACAGTTTAAATCTTAAATTAATTCTTTCTAAATTTAATTTCTAAATTAAAATATTTTAAATTTGAAGAAAATTTTTACTTATTTCTTAGGTATCTAAATCTTTCAATTTCAAAATGACAGATGTGATAATGTATGAAAATGTAATAAAAATGTACATATCTTTGATTTGAAAAGTTCATGATGTAATAAATTGAGAATAATACTAATAAAAATGTTCACTTATTGCTATTTGAAAGTTCCAAAATGTAATAAAATAAGAAAAAAAATAAATAAATGTACATATTTCTCAACCCGAAATGTTAAAATATATTAATATTTGTGAAATAATAAAATGTACATACCTTTCAATTAGAAAAAGTCAAACGGTGTTAAAATGCTAAAAATAATAAAACATAAATAATTTGAAACTTCGAAACTATCATAATAATATGAGAAAAATTATAACAAAACATATCTTTCAATTCGTAAATTTCGAAATATGATAAAATAACAATTTGTACATACATTGCAATTAGAAAAATACGAAATGTGACAAATGTACAAATGTTGTTAAATTATACAAAATGAGAAAAAAACAGAAAATTAATAATAATGTACATATTTTGCAATTTCCCCTTGTACCTGGTGGTAGGGAGCTAGAGTACAAGACGTACAGTTTATGAGGATATGTGAGGAAGGTAACTGTTAAGATTGCATTGATCGGGGAAGCATACTCTTAGGAATCGTGCGAAGAAACTGGTCGAGTTGAACTTACATTTCACTAATGAAATACGAAGGAAATGAGAGTTCTTCGCTACAATGGGAAACTGTGGAGGTTCGAAATGGTAGAAGAAATGAATGTAGTTTCTCTGAACTCTTACTATGGAAATAGTGATAGGGTAGCGAGTCTCTTGCAACGTTTGCTTATAATTGCGAACGTATTCCTGAAAAAAAAAAAAAGAGTCGACTTAATATTGGATTTCGAGTATTCAAGAATGGCCGGAAAGAATAATTAATCATAATCTACATATATTTCTATTAATAATGAACTGGTTGAGATTCATTTGGTAACTTTCTTCGAGACTTTCCTTGGATTGATATTTTTAATCTTCCTTGAGAATTGTGACACTGAGGTTTCTCCTTAGGTTAAAGCCGGCATCGATGCTTTTGTGAAACCATAATTTCCTTGGTTCGCACCTGCCAGTTAAGCTCTTATAGCCGCTAGGAATCACTTTTGTCGGCTGTACCATCGTGATAGTTCCGATCACAACAGGCGTCTCTTCGTGTCTCCTCGTAATAATTATAAAGGTGCCTTCAAATAGGTCAAACCTTTGCTGACAGAATGAGGCATCGTGTAGATTCTAATATGTTTGGTTCTCGTGACTACTGACGGCTCTGTAATAGTGTGTTAAATAAGAGTAAGTATTTTATGCTTCCTCCTATCACTCAATTTAATGTGTTAATATCTTCTGATGATAAAGCAGAATGTTTGCACTTCAGCTTTCTTCCAATTCTACTCTTGATTCATCTCGAGTAACTTTATCCGACTTTCTACTTAGAAGTGAGTCTCTATTGTGCGATATGCATTTAACTCTGGCCTCTACCATCAGCTGTAAACTGGAGAACACTGTACATGTGAACGTGATGATATTCCTGCATTTGTCTGTAAGAAATATGATCTTGAACTGTAACCTGTTTCCTCTAACGCCTACAATAAATGCTACTGGAAAGTTGGTTCACTGTACCGTGCTAGACAATTTTTTCTCGATAGAATCTATCTTAAACATTTATAAGTCTACCATTCGACGGTGAATTAAATATTGCTGCCACATCTAGTCTAATGCTTCTGTTATGTATTCAGTGGTTCTAGACAAAATAAAAAGAAGAATCTGCAAATTTATAGGTACTGACCTGGTATCTCTTCTTCAGTTACTTTCTCACCGCCGTAACATAGGTTGGTTTTGTCTTTTCTATAAATGTTTTCATGGTAATTGTTCTGATGATCTTTCCTCTTTGGTACGTAGACTTTATGAATTTAAGCGCAGTACTAGATTGGCTGCAAGGTCTCATTATTTTACAGTTGAAATGCCTAGATGAAACCGCAAATTCTATTCAAATTCTGACAGTTTCTTTTCGCTTGTGGAACTCCCTCAGGCTTCTTGCTTTCCAGTCAATTTTAATTTTCCAAAATTTAAACAGTATCAATCATTTGTCTTTTTAATTCCTGTTCTTTTATTGTTCTCTCTCCTTAATAATGTTTCTCTCTTTCTCTCACACTCAGTAACCGCTTGAGTATTAGTGGCTATATTGCCTTGCTTGGGATAAAATGATTTTAAAAATATATATTTTATAATCATTTCATTGCAATTTCGAACGTCGGATAATACGTGAAAAAAAACTCTGAAGAATGACTGATAGGATGTAAATGTAATGATGATTTCTTTATATCAAAATTACGTCCAAGAATAACAGAAAAGAAATAATAACAGAATTTCGAACGTCCGAGAATGGCTTAAAAGAAAAATTGATGAAAATCTCTATTTATTGGAAATTAGAATGCCCAAGAATGACTTAAAATGGCCGAAAAGAAAGAAAATAATTATAATCTATTTATACTGAAAATTTTGAACACCCAAGAATGGCTGAAAAATGTTACCCTCCTTATATTAAAATTTTGAACGTACATTAATGTTAATCTCTTTATATTTGAACTTCGAACTTCCAAATATGTCTGAGAAGAAAAAAAGAATTATAACAAACTTCATATATTGGATTTTCGAATATCCAAGAATAGTTAAAAGCAAAATAATTTCAAAAGTCCAATAATGTTTGAAAAATATTAATAATGATAACTTTTTAAATTTCAATTCCAAATACCCAAGAGCGGCATAAAGTAAAATGTAATTTTAATTTACTTATATATGAATTTCGAATATCCAAATGTAGCTGAAAAATTGCGATAACCCTGATATATTGGAATTCGAGATTAAAATAATAATGTCCGTATATTGGAATTTTGAATGCCCAAGAATTAACGACATAAAATTAATGTTAATTTCCTTATATTGAAATTTCAGAATGGCCTAGATAGCGATCAAAACTATTATTCTGGGATTCTACTATATACTATATCCAATAATAGCATCCCAAATTTCTAGGAACCGGTTCTATAACGGCAGGTAATATTTACTAACATATTCTGCTTATTTTCTTTTCAATCTGAGAATAGAAACAAATCACTTTATAGTATCAAAAAGAATTTTTCGATAATTTAATAGAAAACATTTATTTATTAAGATATTTCCAGATTGAAATTCTGTTCTCATCATATTTTTGTTCAGATGTATGATACTTTTTTACTCTAATGCTATTAGCTGTGTTATGGTTTCTTAGCCACGGTCGAACTGAATTGCTGCAGTCCAAAAGATCTCTCTCTCTCTCTCTTTCGCCTATTTTTCTCCACAGTTATCTATCTATGCCTTTCTTTTTTCTTCCCTGTTGATTTTTGTTTATTGTTATGGTGAAAGTGTGTGTCTATTAGAGTTTCACTAACATTTTACCTACACCGTCAGCTATTAATATTAATATTTTCGGATTATACAACAACTGGTCCGCTAAGATTTTATAATCTTAAGAATCTGTGCGCACGAACCGCTAGGATGCCACCACTGCTTATATCACTTGTGGGATAGAGCAGTCAATTCACATAGATACACAACATCGGTTTTAATTAAACGCGAAGAACATCAAAAACTATATACTGTCATTGTGAACAATGACGAAGATTTAGAGAAAATGGAAACAAAAATGCACATGCATCAGAAAGAGACAGCTGAATTTTCTAGGGCATGTGGAAAGACGGCTTAGAAATCTTGACACTGACAGGACATATTGAAGGAAAGAGGGGCAGAGAGTCACAGCGTATAACCTAATTAAGCTTGTGGAAATTGTGTAGTCACGACTGCCCACAGCCTGAAGGGAGACGGCATATATAAGATTAAATGGAATCCCGTGGTTATCATGCTCTGCTGATGTGGATTTGACACGGGTATGTATATATAAATCGACAAGCATGCATTCGCCACAGGAGAATAACGAGCATTCTGCAAATTTTCATGAGTGATGACTATTTTCATGGACTGATCACTTTAATATACGACAATACATACACACATGACTGTGTTCACTTGGGTGTGTGCATGTATACGCAACATCAGTCACTTGCAATAATGATATGACCTGATGAGAAGCATTGATGTGCTCGAAGCATCAACTTAAAAGAGATTGTCGATACACGAAAATAAAATTAAAAGAAGGCGAACTAGAAAGAAAAATTAAGAAAATCTGTTTAAAATAATAAGAAAAAAACTGAAAATAATACAAAGAGATTTGCCTAAGGTTTTTACTAAGTTTTCAATGATAGCGATATTATCAGTTTCGCTTAAGGGACGACCATCAACACACACACACACACACACACACACATGTATATATTTATACTCACATATGAACACTCGAGCGTATACACGGACGCACACATAGTCACGCACGCAAAATAATCTTATGTATGTTTGTATATTTATTCCTGTTGGTAAATGTTTAATCGTAACATACACATCACCATAAAACATGTATACATACATGGCATGTCTGCATTTATATACAGACATGCCAAAGTAAATATGCACCCCTTCTTCTTCTTCTTCTTCTTCTTCTTCTTCTTCTTCTTCTTCTCCTCCTCCTCCTTCTTCTTCTTCTTCTTCTTCTTCTTCTTCTCCTCCTCCTCCTTCTTCTTCTTCTCCTCCTCCTCCTCCTCCTCCTCCTCCTTCTTCTTCTTCTTCTTCTTCTTCTTCTTCTTCTTCTTCTTCTTCTATATGCCATGTAATTTTAGGATGTGAGTGATCATGTCTCTCCACAACTGGAGAGCGACACACTATGCCTTCTTAGCCTCACATTTTCAACTGACTTGAAGTGGAGCGACTACATTGAATCAATAGCTGCATCTAACGCAGGGGTCAATGTGTCATGCGAGAAAATACTTTTCACCAGAATACATCTTGCACATTTACAAATCTACCATTCGCCCGTGCCATATCTGGTCGGCTGTTCCTGCTATATATCTCGAGTTTCTTGACACAATCCAAAGTAGGATCTGTAATGTAATCGATCCAGACCCGGTATCTCAACTTCAGTCACTTTCTCACTGGCGTGGCATCTTTTATACAAATATTTTCATGGTAACTGCTCTAACGATCTTTTTTTTTTCCTGGTGACTCAACTACATGAGAATTTCAAGCGTTTTACTATATTGGCATCTAATCTAGGTCTCACCCGTTTTCTATTGAAATAGCTACCCGCATTTACAATCCAACAGTTTCTTTTCTCGCATTTTCCGCTTGTGGAACTCTCTTCCGTTTACTTGCTTCCCTAAAAATCGTCAATCGCCATCTTCTATCGTTTTGAATCCCGTTCATCTTTTGTCCTTTCCTCAATCATCCGGAAACTCTGTCTTTTCTCTCACTTCAATCTCTGTAACCCCCCGCGTACTAGTAGCATTTCCGCCCTCCTTGGAGTGAAATGGTTAAAAAAAAAAAATCGACATTCATTTACCGAGCTTCCAGTGCTACTTTCAGATTAAATTTATTAAATCCTTCAATTAAACCAATTTTTCGAGAAAATTTGTTTCTCAAATCTAGTAGCAGTTATTACTCTTTCCAGTAGTGATGGAGGTTTCCTTCATAATCTTTTGTTAGAAGTATTTTGAACGTCAACATCTTGATTATGTCGTTATTTTCTCTTCAAGTTGCATGTGGTATCCATTTTAGATGCTGCTGCTGTTGAAAGTAAGTGAGATATTCAAAATTGGACTTTTAAAGTAAATCAGTTAATATATTCAGTTGATTTATCTTACCTTAATGAGTGGATCTGTGTCGAAATATTCGATTCGGAAGATAAATCATTGAACTTTATATATACGTAAAACCAAGAGATTGTCCCTTAAATGGACAATGTTTGACTTGTAACATCATATATAGGGCTGCAGTTGCAGTTGAATTATATTGGATGGACTGAGTGCATATAAAAAAGAAATGACAACCATTTAACAATCGTTTATTGTAACAGCACTTCTCTATCTAAGTACATTTGGAAAATTCAAGAGGAACAGAAGATTCATCCGAAGTTACGGTGGAGCGTAGTAAGAAAAATTAAAAACTACTCAAGAGGAGAAAGATTTTCATGCACAACAATGTCTAGGTTTTACACAGACCTGGTCAGAAAAAAAAATAATGCGCGTCAATTCGGTGGGCGGAGATACCTTATTGCTGAAAGAAATCAGAAAAAAATGGCGAGATTAATTCAAGCTGGTAGAAAGCTGCTTCTTTTTCAAAATTCTCCACAATTTCGTGCCCTTTGTAGCTCTTAATAAATTTAGTTTTTAGTGATATCTCCTAAAGCTTTACTCAAGATTGTTAGGTATGTTATGCATTGCATTCATCTATATTACCTTGAATCTGTTCCGTAAGTATCAAATTTTCCAAGCCCTCTTTCCTCATTATGTACCCTAGAAATTTTGACAGTCTTTTACTGATGTTTAGAATAAGTGTTCTCTTTGTTCTCATTTTCTCTAAAATTTCATCGTTGCTCACATGCTCGGTCTATGGTATTCTCAGCATCCTTCTGTAGAACAACATTTCTGTTGCTTCAAGTCTCTTCTTCATCTGTGAGGAGAATTTCTAAAATAATCACTTTTTGCAGTGGCGCCATACAGAAGATTATTCTTTGAATGCATAACGCGTTGAACATTGAAACAGAAAGTATACCGGTTGACACTCCTGTCAAATTTGCTTAAGATCGCAAAAATTACACAAAAGATTGGCAAAACATTCCTTTGTCTGATGAATCTCAATTTCTGCTGCGATAACAGTATTGCTACATCCTATCTTGAATCACCTGTTAAGGTTGTTGGTGGGGATTTATTAGATAGGGAAATATTTTCTCGGCATACATTGAGCCCTTTGGTAACAATAAAATCGTTAAAATGCCGTTGAAATGCAACAGCCTACGGAGATATTTTGGCTGACCACTTACCTCAATTCACCTTGCACACAACCTCTGGTGGCAACGTACAATATTGTAAATTAAAAAAAAAGGTGGTGAATTTATTAATGAAAGACAGAAATGATTTTTTCGTGTCAAAGTGGTCGCCGCTTCTACCGGATCTGAATCTCATAGAACACCTATCAAACAGCATAGGACTCACAGCAGGGGACCTGCAGCCAACCCGATCAGGGAGAAATATGTAACACCAGGATTGTCAAAAGGAACTGTTACGAATAGTTTACTTTCATTAGTGGGATATATTGCTCAAGCCATACTAGCGCTTACGTCGCCATTGTACACATATCTACGAGGTGGGGGTGTTCGTTTGCGTGTACGACATAGAGCTAGGGAACAACATCCACAGAGTACTCATCCCATGGTACACAGGCCAAAACACTAGCATTATGACCATCATGCATAACTCTTGCTCGTCTTTGGTAAATGTAGAGGGAGAGTTGAACAACAAAAAGGCGAAGGTTTCAGTGGGATAATGTCAACTCACATGATGTCCATAATACTCCATGTGTCCTGTAAAATGATTGTCAGACTTGTTCTTCAAAGAACATGTGCCCGGGACGACTGGGTGGTACCTGACTTGTTCAGTTAACAGACCGACATCTCTTGCTGTATTGCGTCAACATGTGCCAGGAGAATGAAATAAAGTAAAGCAATATGCTCGACTATCTACATGATCGTACATCAACATATTTGTATTTATAACAAATAAAAGGGTAAACATTCTTTTTAAAGAAAAGAAAATTTCAAAAATGCTTCGAAATAATGTAAAAATGTATTAATATTTTCTTTAAAAAACAATTTATCAAAAGTGAAAACTGTTGCAAAAAATCTTTCTTGACATTAACCCCCCCCCCAAAAAAAACAAAAAAAAACTAACTCGTCCCTTCAGACTCTCAATAGATTAATTATCTGTGAATTGCTATACATTCCTGGTAAATATAGTGCGGTTGTTTCTCGTTGCCTTCTTCACGATTTGGAATTCAGAGTTTTTCTTCTCTTACATAGGTTGCCACCCAAAAGACAAGAATCCAATTCATCAAGTTTATACAAATATCTCTTTATTTCTCCCATAGCTAGGGAAAATACAATTAGATTTTTAAGATATATATTTCTCATTTGTCGTATATGTGTCGCATGAGTGAGTGAGTGAGTGAGTGAGTGAGTGAGTGAGAAACAGTATGTGCTTGTGTGAAAGAGTGTGAGGGAAATGCGAGAAAAAGGAAGAAAGAATGAGAAAAAAGAAAAATGGAAATAAATTACTGGTGGAAAAAAAAGAAACCATAAAAATGAAGAAGCAACACTGAATAAAAAAATAAAAGAATGTAGGGAGGAGTTGAGAGGAAGAGATACAGAAAAATGCGTGTATTTATGAACAAAAAATAGGTGTGAATACCTCGATATGAGAGGAAAATTCCTAAGAAAAGAAAAAAAATGTGAAAAATATTGAATGATTTGGAATAAGAAAAATAACAATAAACAGATATTTGCATAAACATAACGGGGGGGGGTGGAGATGAGAAATCTCTTTTAAGGAATCGGTGACTGGGAAAGTGTAGGAGAATATCTGAAGGTGCAATAAGGATAGGGTAAAAAAAAAGAAAAAAGGAAGGAATGTTTCTGTGAGGATAAGAAAGAAAGAAAGAAAGAACGAACGAACGAAAGAAAGAAAGAAAGAAAGAAAGAAAGAAAGAAAGAAAAGACAAATCCGCCTAGTAATGTACGTCAAATGAAAAGATAAATATATGTAGAATAAATTTAAGAAATGATGAAGAATAATGATAAATTGTCATGAATGCGTGTGAGCCTGCGTGTGAGCCTGCGTGTGAGCCTGCGTGTGAGCCTGCTATGAATGCCAAACAGAGAATAGTACCAAAAGACGAACGGGTGTCTAAGCATCCATGAAATCGCAGTTGAAGCTGTAACTCCGCCTACAAAATATCCCAACAGTCTCAAATGTCCCATTGGTTGACGTGTTGACATGTGCTTAGTGTCGTCACTAGATCAATGGGAAAATGGGCGGTTCCACACACACACACAAACACACACACACACATACACACACACATACACACAAACACACACACACAGATATTCTCTTTCTGTCTTTCTCTTACTCTCTCTTTCTCACTTACACTCTGTAAACACTACTCTCTATTATCAAAATTATTTTCCCTGTCTTCACTATTTCTTCAGTCTTTTAGCAGTGTGTGGCGCTATCCTGTCGAACGCAGCTGGGAGGATGGTCGATGATGAAGCACCAGCAGACGTCACATGTAGGAGTGGGGATTCGCACCCTCACATAGAAATTGTTACATGAGCTTGTGTGGAAAGCAGTGACAGTGAAGGGTGAGATAGCAAATTTGGCTGCCACCTGTATAAGCTCATAAATTGCACGAAACAGAGGGAGAGAGAAACAGAGATAGAGAGAGAGATAGAGAGATAGAGAGAGAGATAGAGAGAGAGAGATAGAGAGAGAGAGAAAAAGAGAGATAGAGAGAATCAAACATCATTAGATAGATCTGTAAAATATAATATATTAAAAATGATATGGATCAAGAGAGAGTAAAAAAGGTCAGACGCACAGAAAAAAGGAAACATGAAAGATAGAGGAATATATATATATATATATATATATATATATTAGGTTGTTGCAAAAATAATGACGTAATAATGTCGTTTTTTGACGTTAAAAAATACGTCAAAAAACGACATTATTACGTCAGTATTTTTGCAACAACCTAATATTGCAATATATATATATATATATATATATAGATAGATAGATAGATAGATAGATAGATAGATGCAGGCAGAATGGAGTATGTCGTACATAGTTTATAGTTTAAAGAGTTAATTAAACACTTTGGCATTAATACATTCATAAAAATGAATGAAAATGCATGAAAAATTAGTAAATTTGGTTGCTTTTCATTTAAACATTCCTATACATAAATGTTTATGTAAGCATATTTCTACGTTGCTGATGAAACAGAAAACGAATAATGACGAAAATATACATTAAAAGATTGTAAAGTTTATTATCTCACTTTTCCACTTTGAAAGCTCTGAAATCACCGAGCAGTTTGAGAATGTAAGAAACCATGTCTACCTGTTGATTAAATCACAAATGCATTCCGGGGCTTAAATTGTATGAGAAAATATTTCGTTTACCGTTTACTTCTTTTGGGGGTCTTTGATTTCTTTGCACAACAACATTGTATTTTTAATTTTCTAATTTACGACTACTTTTGTCTAACAACATTATAATTTCGTTACAACGAATATCTTTGAATACACAAGGTTTTAAGAAAAAAATGTTTGTTTTTTTTTGTTTTGTTTTCTGGGTCACATGAAAGTATTGAGTTTATCTGGTATCATTTATATAAATAATTGAGAATCGAAAACAAATGATGTTCGAACTTGGAACTTTGCTATTCGCGCGTTTAGCCAGGAAAACTTTTTAATCAGAAAAGCCTAAGCAAATAAGCTGATACAATCAGAGATCAAGTAAATCCATAGCGTGGTCATTAAGAAAATATCTATAATAATGATCTACAAATAAGAACACAAAAGATAGATCCCATTAGGTATTTTGTACTTGTAAAGAGTTGTAAACTGAAGAATGTAGGATCCGTTTATGTTGAAAGTCATGACTTAAAACAGACCACTGATGGTGGATAGAAATTCGCCCAGATCCAATAGAGGGAAAACACGAATGTATTCATATAGAGATTTATGTAAAAAATAACCTGTATACACAAAGACATCTCCGTCTTCAACATTTATAGACAGAGAGAGCGTTTTCATTTTGTATCTTAACTGTTCAGAGTACAAAGTCTCTGTTTGCCGTTCTTCTCTTCTTTTGATATATAAATTATAATATATCTAATATTTTAAAATAATATATTTTGTAAATATTACACCATTTAAGTTTGTTAACATATAATCAATTTAGTGGAAACAAAGACGACCGATTTTAAATCTAGGATTAAAGTTATATCCACCGAATTGAAAATAGGTAGCAAAAAGACCGTGGGTGTCAGTTATATACTGACACCCACGGTCTTTATGCCATCAACATAGAAACACCCACAAATGCATTCACATATGCCTTCAACGCACAAACACTCCCACAGTCACATGTGAGTGCGCGCACACACGCACACACACACACACACACACACACACACACATATATATATATATATATATATATATATATATATATAATTTATTTATTTATTATTCGGTCGAGTTAACTCGGACATTCATGAGTCTATCACGCCAACCATCGCGGTCCTCCATCGGGAAGGTCATTAGGGTAGCATTCTTTGTCATAACATCGCTGATCAATGTAGGGGGTTGTTGGGCGATTAGCCCGTCTCACTCCATGGCTAGTCGTCCAGAGCAGTAGATCACTCGCAAGTTCTTGTTCTTCTCGCTAGCAGAGATCTGCAAAGCACATTCTGCGTACGCGTAAAATTGTAAAAATATCAGTGTTAGGTCCATAAACTTAGATGTTGTTTCCAAGAGATGTTAAGTATGGCTCTCAGCATCCAAGTGTAGGTTCCATCAAGCTTGGACTTTTGAATTTTTGTTAATATCCAAGTATCATACATTACAATCGACTTTACAGTGACTCGAAAGAATTTCCCTTTGATGTTGTCTGGTAGATCAGATTTTCAGATAACAGCCATTTTATTCAAGCCGGCCCTGGCTTGAACTATACGAATTTTCACATCCTTTACAGTAGATTTTTTTATTGATTCGCACACACACACACACACACACACACACACACACACACACACATATATATATATATATATATATATATATATATATATATATATATATATATACAATCTCTTAATAAGTTTCGGGAAATCTATTCCTTGTGTTTTTCGTACAAGTTTTTGCAATGTTCTTTTGAAATGACTTTACAGTAGCTGACAAATATGAGCAAAGTATTTGCCGCAAATTTTGCGTGAAATTCAATAAATCTGCTTCCGAGAACCCTGAAGTGCATAACTTTTGTCGTATATTCTTTAGGTTGTAACCCGTTTTTCAGTTGCGCACTCGTTTTAAATCTGGTCGAGTGAAGCTTAAAGATCAGCGTTCAGAGCGATGATTCACTAGAAAAACGTTAAAAAATCTGAAGCAAATGTCTGAACATATCTATAAGGACTATTGCAGAACAATTCATACAATTTTCCACATGACTGGAATCAGTTATGGAGTCTATCGCGAGATCCTAATCCTAATGCGTTCCTTTAGCATCTTTAATTAAATGACACCAAGAACGACAAAAGTTCGAACTAAAATGGATTTTTAAAATAAATTCCCTCATTCTAGTTTTAAATAGGAATATAGGCATGCTCAGTGAATACAGTTTCCACAAAAAGGCCATCTACAAACGTTCCACAACCCTAATAGTTTCAAACAATTAGCCCAAAACTTGCATTATTTACATTAATCAGACTGTTATCCTCATCTTCATTGCCATATTCACAACGTTTCAGCCGTTGTACGCTGCGGCCTTCTTCAGGTGATTGGAATTTCGAACCGAACCCTTTATTACGTTCACCGGGGTAAATTGTTCTAGTTCCACGGGCCATGCATCTTCCGAATGTCTCAGTTACTTCCCTCAACTCAACTGCTGTGTCCTTAAGGACACATGGCCCAGTGGATAAAGTCGTTGGTCAGATACAGTGGCTAGACCCAAAGAGTTCGAAATTATAATCACCTGAAGAAGGCCGAAACGTTGTGAATATGACAATGAAGATGAGGATAATAGTCCAAATATTGTAAATAATGCAAGTAATCATAATACCTCATCTCAGAGATATAAACAAATAGCCTAAAACTATTAGATTCCATCTGTAATATAACACATGCGCAAAAATTATCCCACCAAAAGTCCTTCTTTTTATTTCTCGTTGAGTAAGAACAAAAGCGTGTCCGAAAATTCCGATTTCTAATATCTTTTCTCATCATGCTTGTATTTGGTCTAAAGATCTACTAATAAACAATATATATTATTATTATTATCATTGTTAATATTGTTTTTATATACATACTAGCAGCATTACCCGGCGTTGCCTGGGTTTATTTAAAAAAAAGATCAGGAACCTCCTCCAATCTGTAAAGTTAAAATAAAGAAGATTTTTCTTTAGTGCCTCTTATCTATATGGCAAAAAATTATAATATGAAATGTGAAAACATTTATAACAGTTATAAAAGTTGTTTTTTACAGAAGCACAGAAGATACAAAAAAATTGTCAGCAAATGAAGAGTACATAAATCACAATCGATCTTTGAAAATTGTTGAGGAGAAATGCTTTGTTGACAGCTTTTGCTTAAACTACATCAAATAAACAACGTGCATTGGATGGAGAAGAAATTCAACAAAGACTTCTAGCAGACGTGCCAAGGCTGAAAACCAACATTCACAAAGACTGTATAGAATTGTTCTTTGACTCTCAGTTTCAACAGCTTGAGTAGCAGAAGTTCTGGCAGCATTCCTTCCTTGTCTAGTTAACCGTTGCTCATTAGTTTCTGCTGACCTTGCAGTAGCTGTACAAATAGCATTTTATGTCAGTCTAATTTGAGTTTCTTGTTGCGAAGCGTTTCTTCTCTGTGCTTTCATGCGTTTGGCTGTAGTAGCAGCACGTCCAAGTGAAGGATTTTGCTTTCTTGGCATTACTGTCAGGCTGTAGTTGAAGGGGTTTGGCGAAGCTTTTTGAATAACAATGATGTAATCAATTAAAAAGCAAGAGTATTATACACATTAATGGAAATATAGCCACAATAAATTAAATGCAAGTTTATAAGGGAGACCATGGGAACGTGGTAAACAATTATAAGCAAGCTCGTAAAGTTAGGATTTATCGAAAAATAGAGTACCAAAAAACGTTCTAGTGATAAAAATAAAAATTAACGTTCAGGTAGAAACACTATGAACATTAAAACGTACACGCTAAGTTTAGCGTAATTATAAATGAATCGAAAGAGGGTCTTTATATTATTATAAGTGCATTTTTCAGAATAAAACTGTCAAAATTTTAGGGCTCAATTTTCCAAATATATGAGTTAGTAAGCATTATTTAAACGCTGATTAGAAGATGATAAATACATAATTAAAAATCGGCATTTACGCTTAAACTTTTTTAATAATATGATTTTCCCAAATTTAAATTTAAAGTATCAAAAATTCAAAATATACATGCATGAAGGCAGCCTACCTTTTTACTGGATGACAACTTTTATGCGAATGAGATTTTTTGCATTTATTTCATCACATAGCACTAATGAACACTACACATGAAGCAAAATCGATAGTACGTACTATACATCTCGATCGATCTCGCACAAGCGTCTTATACCTACGTGCACTTCTCTCATTGGTGCACACTTTCGTTTGCACTTATTCTTTTTTTCTTAAGGAAGGATATAATTTTTGCCGTCAAGTTAATGCAAACTAATCTATTTCAGTACCAAAACGGGAAAACCATAGGAAAAACTGATATTTTTCATAATGTATTTATGACACATGCGGTGTCAGTTTTGATTTTGAGTTGATTGATCTAAATACAAATTATGTGCAATTTTTCATCGGAATGCTGCTAACCACTACAATTGAAAGACTAATGTGACAGCAAGGTGTTCATGGGTCATCTTGGGGACCCTTATGTAGTTTTCAAAATCTGATAATCGTTTTTGATTCATTTTAAAATTGTACCATACATGTAAAATTCCGTCGAAATCGGAGCAATTTAAAATTTGGGGGTCCCTTTGGTTCACCCTAGGGTTCCCAAATTTCAAGCCAAAGGACAGGTTTTAGACTAATAGTAATTGAAATAATAAAGCACATCTTTTTTAAGTTTTTTATTTAATCGACTTTATGGCCAAGGCTGTAGACTTAATTGAAAATTTCGGGGTTCCATGCTGGTCCCCTAACTCATCAGGGTCCCAGTGTTGATTTTTAGTGAATTCCAAATGACTACTTCACTTACTCGATATAATCTCAATATGTACTGAAATTTTTGTTGAAATTGGGGAATACTGCTACAAAATACACTTGAAAAGCAATTGAGACATCAAGGGGTTTATAGGGTCATCCTGGGGGTCCCCTCACGCATTTTTAAAAATATGACAACTGATTTCTATCTCATTGTAAGAGCGTGACAAACATGCAAAATTTCATCAAAATCGAAGCAATTTGAATTTTTGGGGGTACCTTTGGGGCACCCTGGGGGTCCCAGTGTCGAGAGAAATGAAAATCAATATAGCGTATAATAAACGTGACAGTAAGTTGCATACACTTATCAAGTTTCATTAAAATCGGCCTCAGGGTTTAGACTTCAAGTCTGAAAGTTTAAAAACAACCAAACTAATGGAAATTCCCATTTAAACATTATATTTATCGATTATCGGTTATTGATTTTTGAAAAATTAAATTTTTTCCCAGACACACCCAATATCGAGTACAATCTATGTTCCAGATTTGGTGGAAATATGCCTTATGGTTCTCGAGTAGTTCGTGAACACACACACACACACTGAGTCAGTTTTATATACATAAATTAAAGATATTTTATTAAAAAATTCCATACGGATACATTTAAAATTTTAAAATAACAATAACAGAGCGCGCTCGCACGTGTTTTTAAACATCACCATCACAACGAAATGCAGATTTTATCGAAGTTTGTCTTTGTAATTTACACTTGAAGATGTTCTTGGAAAAGGTCGAAAGTACACGGGTTAGAAAAAACAACAGGACCTTCCTTGATGAATTTCATCTTAACATCAAGAAACTGATTAGACAACTGAAAAGGATCAGTATAAAAATAAGTAGACACAATATGTCTATATTATTCAATGAAACATGTTTGAATGAAGATATGCTTCTTAAATATAGATGCACACACAAGCACACACACACATACATATATATGTGTGTGTGTCCGTTCGTGCACGAGTGTACGTGCTTATAAATTTAAGCGTACGTATATATAAAATATATTTCTTATGATTTATTCAGTATATCAAATGAAAAAAAAGTTTCATTTATAATTAACCTCTGTTAACAAATATATTCAATAGTTTCTTAGTTCCCTTCAAAACACTCATTTTGGGGGCCTCACACACCTATTCTAACGTCCCTCCCACTTTTGAAAATAGTTTTTCAGCTGTAGGTTTTCTCATCCCTGGTCTGAAATATTTCAACGACATAAGTGAGTGAGTTGATGGTTCGTTCCCACTTAATCCCACTTAATATATGAAAAGAGGAGCAGGAATATTGTCATGCAGAATAAGACAGTGTCACATTACACAAACTCACTTAAGGAGATCGCACTACTGACTTAATAACTCCAGTGAATAGTGTTTATTCACACATAATAAGTAAGCACATCACTGATTGGCTGCCAAGTAACAAGAACGCCATTCTTGATATATTAAAAATGGCGGATACAGACCTCGCATATTTTGATTATAATGATTTTTTTTTATCTATGTCAGTAACTAACCTAATCTGAGTTTAACCAACCTATTACGAAAAAAGAAACTACAGATCTCATGCTTTCTTATCCTCTCCTATATCAGAAGAGAGACGATACTGTTCTTGTTTCACGCAATGTGCCTGGCAGTTTTACTAAGAATTGACACTGCCAGGGTAAATTCAAGTGTATCATATCACAATTCAGTTCTTTCCAAATGTAATGTGGCTGTCGTGTAAGAAAGTTTTAGTTACATGCATGTCGTCATGAAAGGGAAGTTTAGTGTAGTTGGAATATGTATAAATATTTCGTTACATCCATGAAGAAACACCATTTGTATATTGTTATAGAACGATGAAAGTTTTTCCGAAATGTCCCGGTATGTAATTTCAAAATAGGAACAGGTGAAAACTTGCTGTCTGTCCACGTCTTGGTTGCGAAAAGCGATCAAGAGCTTCTCCCGATGAGGTAGCAGTAAAGAAAGGCCGCGAGTGGACGGTTTTGACACCAATCTGGAATTTCCATAGATGTAAGCTTCGGCAGATATAGGTAGAGCTTTAAACCCTTTTGCTACTATGTGTCTGTTTTGACCAACGTGTCAGTGTGCATTGAAGTATGTGTGCATGTGTATGTGTTAACGCTCCAATCTAAGCGATTCAGCATTAAGCAAAGTATTTGTCCTCAATATCGCATTTCTCGTTTAATAATTGATTAAACCACCGGGTCCCCAACCACCTAGCCACGGTTGGTACCGGACCGTGGAGCCATTTGTTATCGGGCCGCACAGAAAAATTAAAAAAAAAAACTTTTTTTTTTTCCATTTTATTGACTACCGTGTTCTTGTTTATTGTGTCATGTTATGCACGTGACCGATACCCTCCCCACCATCACCCCGCTTCACTGAGAAATTGGCTTGCATGATACTGATCCGTGGCGCAAAAAGGTTGAGATTAGACCATTTCATTCTGAAATAATCATGGATATTCTGTACTATTAACTTTTTTCTTCAAATTTGTCTCACAGAATAACTTCTTTTCATTAAATATTACCTTTCCTCTTTTTTTTTTGTTATCTATTAACTTCTCTGTTTACACATGTATTCTGACAAATAGCATTGTTGTTAGCCTGTTAATCTGTTCAAAACACGACCAAGTGTGCTTCTTTGTACTGCCGAGAAATAATAAGTAAATAATAAAAGGTATCAACAATAATACAACTGCGCTAATAGAAGAAAATCAATGCATATTTTATTGAATGACTTTAAAATCAGTGGACCAATACTTATTTTTATAACTCATTTACTTCAGTAATAGATTTATGGCCATATCAGTTGAAATATTAGTTTTAAAATGGTGATAAATGAGTTTTTTTACAGTATAAACTTCTCAGGAACCAGGTTTAAAGAAACAAGGAAATAAAATATAAAATATAAAAAAGTATTTTGTACCTTGGTATATTTGAGTCAGAAATGTAAAGTTGTCTATGAATAAAGTACATCTCTTATTATGTAGGTGAAACATACACGACGACAAGGTTTTATTTTATTTTTTTATTAAGCAACTGTAAGGAAAGTTATGGAAGCTGGTATTAGCTATGAAGAAGACAGGCATATGTCATAAATTGTGAAGTTATAGAATATCAAAACATATTCTGTTACAAAGTTCACAGTACATTAAAAAAACGAGCATTTACTATGAACAAAATTAAAGGAATCAATATTATACAATAGAAAAAGGAAGAGAGTTTCTTTTCAGTTGACTGAATCTGTAAACAAACACTTTTCTAACAGAACACAGACTTACAGGCCCCAATAATCGAAACTATTTTTTATTATTTCTTTATGCTTGACAATGAAATGTTTTATACCTGTCCAGTTATATATATATATATACATATACATGGGATCATACAGTGCGGGTTGCAGAGGTGCATGTGGAGATACATAGATGTTTTATATTCCAACCGAAAATGCAAGCGATTATATTTCTGAAAAGAAACGAGCACAC